>CM030855.1:2852714-2970214 GCA_018105865.1 Metaphire vulgaris
ATCACTGTATCACCCGCCGAATGTGGGCTCAAATACGTGCTGTGCTTGCGTTCATTGTGTTGATTCGAATGAGTGTAGACGAAATACTTACAAAGCTTGTCGACAACTTTGGTGTTCTGAGATGTATCTGGTTCGTTAATTATGCATAGGCTAAGTCCCACTTGGCCTTATGTAGGCCTAGTGTTGGGACAAACCGCCATTCCGAAAGTGCAATGGACCAATAAATGGATCTAGACAGACAGACAGACAGACAGACAAACAGACAGACAAACAGACAGACAGACAGACAGACAGACAGACAGAGTCGAAGGAACGGAAGCTGACAAAAACAAGCACTCAAGACAACCCGAATGGTCAGAAGAAAGGGTGGAAAGGAAGGGGGAAAACGGAAGACCTAGGGGTGAGGCGGGAAAATCATAACCCGGAGGAGGGGTGATGCTGTTTGCTTCTGACAGGCAGATGTCAAATCGACGTCATGATTTACGGTATCGTCTGCGATGAACATCTGGTCAAGCAGATGACCATTTGAGCAGCAGACGTCCAAGAAATTGTCAGGTGGCTGAACCGAATTCTGGTCGATGTATAGGAACGGATGGTGGAAGAGGACATGGAAAGTGCTTTCATACGACAGGATCCCGCTTCAACTGTCCGTCAATACCAGAAACGTCATTACCAGACGATTCTCGATAATAATAATAATAATAATAAATAATAATAATAATAATAATAATAATAATAATAATAATAATAATAATAATAATAATAATAATAATAATAATAACAGGCCTACTACTGCTGCTACTACTACTACTACTACTACTACTACTACTACTACTACTACTACTACTACTACTACTACTACTACTACTACTACTACTACTACTACTACTACTCTACTACTACGATTACTACTACTACTACTACTACTACTACTACTACTAATAATAATAATAATAATAATAGGACTACTACTGCTACTACTACTACTACTACTACTACTACTACTACTACTAATAATAATAATAATAATAATAATAATAATAATACCTTTCCAGACTTCTATTTTGTTCCTTGCAATCATTTTCTCTCTCTTCCCTTTCATTATTCCTTTCGTCTAGTTCCTTTTCTCCCTTCCACGACTATTCCAGTCTGTCATATTCGACCGGTCTTTCGTCATTTCCTGCGTAATTGGATGCTTCTCTCTGTCTGTGTGTGTGTGTGTGTGCGCGCGCAGCTTATTGTAAGTGGATGTTCTTTTGACGAATGTTGATTTATTATGTTTCTTATAAGAAAAAGTCGACACGTCGTCTTCTTATAGACCGGAGAAATGACAATTCCGAGCAGCGCCGACATTTTACCTTCCGAATCCTTTGTCCGGACGTCTCTTTCTTTCTCTCATCGTTAATAATTGTTTCACTTCCATTTCCTGATGTGACGATCCTGAATAATACGACATCGACCTGTATCTTTTGTCGCCTAACTTTGCACCTGTCTGTACGTAACCTTCGCAGCATAGGCGGATTTAGAGTTTAAGATTTGGGAAGGCTAACATGGGGGTCTTCTGTATGGGCAACACATATAGAACGTATTCTTTTATAGGCCTATAACTTTTGATTTCTTGGGAGGACGGACTAAATCTTTGAATTGGGTGGTCCAGGGGTTAGCACCCTCTACTGAAATAGGCAGAAATTGCTACGTGTTAGAAAATTTTCTTCTATGTCAATGACTAACAAGAGATGCTTAGACAGACCTGGTGTTGATGGAAAAACAAATTTTGTGTGTGTTTTGGTTGGATTAGTTGGGTCTATAGCCTTAATAAAATCCGCCTATGTTTCGCAGACGGGTTTCTTTGCGCTCTAGCATTTCGTTTAAATTAAACAGGATTACCTTATCTACGCCTCTGTAGAGGCGTATATGTTCGGCGTCTCAGAGTTAATTTTCCCAGGCGCTGAATAGAAAACGTATTATTTATCTTCCGAAGAAAAAAATCCGCAACGCCAAAATAGATGGCCTATTCATTTTTCTCAGAACGCTCCGCTGGTCAGCGCAATATTTCAGAATTCTCGTTAATATCGTTCCATCCAGTGGGACGCCGACCCAGCGGGCGTATCCAGGGATTCAGTTTGTGGGGGGGGGGAGGGGGCTTCGTGTTCCCTCCCCCATTCTGTCCTGCGCCGCCCCTTTCCCACGGATCGATGTGCATGTTGTTAGGAATTTTCAAGAGAAGAATAGACGACTCTCGTCTTCTATTATTTTATTCGTGCCATTTTGGATTTTCGCCATAATAAAAAACAAAAAACAGCTGGGGGAGAGGACTGGGCCACTACTCGCCCTACCTACCCCGTGCCCCACCTCCGTGCCCATTTCCTGGATCTGCCTGTATCCACCTCGCCGTCTGTAAAAACTGACCGACGCAGGCAGTGTTTTATCTAGACTCCTGGACTCCGGTCCGCGGGGGGGACTGACAAAGTCGGGAGGGATTTCTGCTATAGGGGCTGCTGTTAGTTGATGCAGTATGCCAAAATTTCCGGGGAGAATTTGAAATTTCCGGGAGCAAGGGTAATTCTCCCCCCCCTCCCCGGGAAACTGCCTAGATTAAACCCTGGATGGAGGAATGACGGAGAAGAGGACGACTAACATCACGTGACAGACGCGATCATTAGAACCCAGCTTTACCTCTCTCTCGACTGTAGAGGTGATAGTAGGCGGGGGTGGGGTGGGGTGGGCGCTAGATAATTAGGGCGACGTCTTTGCTTAATCTAGCAGAAGGTCATTCCTTAGTTGCACGAACGCGCTGATTTAGAAATGATGAAGATGGAAGACAGTCTTTTGCTCATACGATGACGTTAACATGCACGCGATTGATTTCGGACGGATGTAAAAAAAAATTTGGGGGTGGGTGGCCATGAATAGCAAGCGTTATTTTTATGTAGATTTTCTACTGATAAAATGGTCCTTTTCGTCGCAAACGTGAAACTCCAAGCAATGGTTTAATAACCCATCTACTGCAAAATATATAATGCATAATGATGAGAGTCGATTGCCTAGGCGGAAAATGTCGGGTAATTAAGAATCGAATATAAAAGAGATAATCAAAAAGAAAAGCCTCAATAATAATAATAATAATAATAATAATACCATATGGATATTTAATTTATAATAATAATGTAGGCCTATAAAAATGATAATAAGATCAAGAAGAACACTAAGGGGGTTTAGCTTCTAAGTGTTTTAACATGGAAACCCTTCTATGTAAAAATAAAAAGCCACTACAGGGTTTTTTGATTAACAGTTTCGTGGATATAATAAGTAAGCAACAAATAGCTTCCGGGAAAAATTAAGATTGCGGCGGCAGTGACGGCTCTAGGATTTGGCAAGTGGGGGGTTGGGGTGGCAACTTCTAATCATGGGGGCCAATCATTTATTGTTTAATGTATGTAGCATTAAGTATAGGGTTCCAACTGGGGAGGCCACTGGGGGCAGGCACTCAATAGGGGGCGGGCACGGGTTTCTGGCCCCCAGTGGAGCCGCCACTGTGCGGCGGATAAAAACTAAACAAAGGCGCGCTTCGAATCCTACGGCAATATGTCACTTCAACTGTGCGTTCAAGCAATCTGGACGTGTACAATTAAGTGAGCGCATCCAGACTGCAATCGAATACAATAAAAACCAGTGAGGTGCATGGACTGGGGTGGGGGGGGGGGGGCGCAAATTGTGCGTCCAACGCTTGGCAGCGGTGCAAATCGTTGGGGTATTGATTGAGAACTAATAGGCAAGCCAGGGACGTAGCCAGGAATTTGATTTGGGAGGGTGTAAAATATTTTGGGTGGGTATAAATCTGAACTATAACCCACATAAACCATATAAACCACATATAACCAAATGCATGTAAATCACATAAAAACTTTAAGGTAGACTGATTTGGGGGGTATATTTACCGATATACCCCTTCCGTCGCTACGGCCCTGAGGCGAGCCATCGCTGCAGCCTTGGTCGCTAATGGGGGGGGACTCGGTGGGTCAATAAGTCATCATAGCAAGGATTACGGATGTCAAGACGGACAGCGTTTATTCTAGGCCTTCTCTGGGATGGGTAATTCCCCCCAAGTTTTAAAATTCCCCCTCCAAATTTTTTTATATGTTGGCTGGGGAGATGAAATTTTCCCCTGCCCCCAAAGTGTGGAGACTGGAGACTCAGACCTTGTCCCCCAAACATTTCAAAATCCCCCAATGTCAAGGTGGTAGGGGGTTGTGGGGGGGGGGGTTATGGGTGTAAAAATATCCCTGATATCTGGTGTTGCTTGCATTTAATATTTAGTATTGTACACGCCCACTGCGTCATCATTCGCGTTCTATGCATATCGTTGAAGTGATAAAGGCTAAATATCTGTGTTCTGTGTGATTCTATATATTGGTGATGATGGTACGAAGAAGTTAATAAAACCTACTCGTTGAACGGCGCTCCATACAGGCAGTCTCCATTTGTCCGTAGACGACGGCCGAGCGAGAATTTTGGCCTGGAACGCCCTTGCGCATAATCAGATGGAAAATGACCGAAACTGGTGACATTGTTTATGATTTCGTATATATATTTTTTCGCGCGATGCAAAACAACAAAATCGGGCGACAGCGTTTGCGCCCCAAGCGTGTACATAACCCCGTACACGGGCAGAGAGGGAAGACAGACAGACAGACAGACAGACAGACAGACAGACAGACGGGACAGACAGACTCAGACTAACGCACGGAGGTATGATATCCAGAGAACAAGTCACTACTCGGTAATTCTGTATTTGCCAGAAGTGTTAGTTTAAAAAACCCATTATAATCGCAGCTGTAGATAATAATTTATTAGGGCTGCAAGAAAATCACGGAAAGTCGTAATTTTTGCGTAACGGTCGAGATTTTACCATGGTTATTGCTTACAGACACAATTTCATTCATAAATAATCATCAATTAATCGATATCAATCATCGATTCATCGTATAAAGGATTTGTGTGCGAAACTGTCGATTACTTTCTTCCCAGCTCTGAGCGAATGCGAAATAACCATAATTTTACTAATATATAATATAGCACTATTAATATAACATAAATTAAAAATTAATATAATTAAGCCTACCATGTGTTTATCTTTGTTAGTATCATTATATCATGTCTATAGGCTATAGTATCTGTATCTGTAATATTTGGTAAATTTGATAAATATCTATAATATTTGGTAAATTTTAGTGGACGCTGGTAAAACGTACGATTGCTTTTTCTAATTTTTAAAATTGCTAATGTAATTAGTAATCATTAATCGCTGTTAATTAATTATATAATTATATCAAATAAGTTTATTTACGATGAGCAAACACTACGATTTACCCGATTGTGGCACGTAGATCCATATTCACAAACAGGGGCGGGACCAAAATTTTGATAACGTCTTTCCTATTAAATTGAGGTCCGCTCCCTCATCAATCCACTCTATCGAGGACTGGGGGGTGGGGGCGAATTATCGACCAGAGGCATCGGAAAGTCTATCACTTTCGCTACATTTTTTGTTGAGAACTTGAGGTGATATTTTCTTAGGGATTTGAACGACCCGTTTGAAAGTATTATTGGCTATGTGAATGATTGTGTGATGAAATGAGAAAAGTGATCCAATGTTTGCAGATCTGATGAAAAAAACAAGACGAGGAAATTGGCGAATTGTTTTTGTGAAAAAAATAAATTTGAAATATGCGCTGTTTTTGCTTCGTCTTCAGTTGACGGACTATGTCGGCGTTTCCATAGAATTTAAAGGCGTGACATTATTATTATTATTATTATTATTAATTTATTATTATTATTATTATTATTATTATTATTATTATTATTATTATTTATTATTATTATTATTATTATTATTATCATTATTATTATTATCATTATTAATTTTGTCCAATGCTTTTATACACAGACCACTGTATTTTCATCACGACGATAATATAGGCCCTTCGAATATTCTAGATTCTAGTATCATTTTAAAACGTATGAAATATAGACAAAACGTCTATCTGAGACAGACAGACAGACAGACAGATAGATAAACAGACAGACAGACAGACGGACAGATTTGGCAAGTGGGGGCAGATAATCATGATAAACATATAGCATTAAGTATAAGGTCCCAACTGGGGGGGCCACTGACAGGTCTCAATAGACAGACCCTGGCCCCCGGTGGAGCCGCCACTGCAGACGGAGAGACAGTCACTTGCATCGGTTGAGATGACAAATTGCGCATGAGCAGTTAGTTGCTAACCGATTTTCTTCTCACAGGCACTCCACTGCGTGCAAACACTCTCTTATTTTGTATGTATATGTATTGATTTATTTCTGCTATTATTTATTCAAAACGGTGTTTGTTTATTGGAATGCTCGATTTCAATCTTGAATATATAACAGCCATCTTGTTGTGCTGCGTTGGTTTTACTGAAAAGTCGTCACAGGCAATGCACTTAAATCACTCAAAAAAATTATTCCGTGTAAGGTATGGACTTATGCATGTACAGTATAGTCAACAACTTATCTTCGGTACAAGAACAGAAACATGGCTTGTTCTCGCCGTGCATGTCCAGCCGAGCAACATTATATATTACTGCAGCGAAAGAGCTGTATATATAGATGTAAGAATCTGACCAGAGAATAGCAGGCACTGTCCATGTTTTAAGCCGCTTATGAGACGACTTAGGGTATAGTTACAGAAGCAACGCCGGCGAAGTTCTGGCCATAAATCCTTAGGTTCGTTAAGCGATTCCTTAGGATAGCCAACGTCTCTAAACGCTGCTTTTTAAAAAATACGTCTTCCTGAAGACTGGATCCTTGTTCTCGACTGGATACGCTGGTTCCATGTTATTGTCCATGCATGAGAATAAGCTGGAGAAACGTTCCAATGTTCCTTTAGATAGATTAAGTGCTTTCCAGGCGATACACAGAACTGCGGAGTTGACTATTAGCAAAACACGGGAGATCCATTTTTTGTATAAAACGCTAAAAATCTGATATTTTTAATTTGCTTTACGAAGTTTAATTAATTATGTATCTTAAAGGTCGACACGCGCCGAAGATCCAGTTAGAGTTCCACATCGTCCGTCTATATATGTGCGAGTGATTATCTTATATATTGTGCCATCGGTTGATGCTTCTGTGCATTATGAAAGTGGCGCTATAGAAGTTTAAGATTAGATGTATAGACCAACATTTCATATTCCTTTTCTTGTCTTTGTAGCTTAGATTTAATATTGTAACCATATAAAAAAACTAACTCGCTCATTCTAAATGCGACTAGCCAGAATTTTGTGCAAAACCTGTTGATAATGAATTATAATAGGCCTACTTCGTAAGTTTTCCGTCATTAATTAACCCCTTAACTGGGGATCCCGGATATATCTGTCCATTTTACATTGAGTTGCAGTTAAATACACGGTTAAGGGGTTAATTATCGACAGAGCGAGTGCCTTCGTTCGCTGCCGGCTGATTTCCAAACTGCAGTAAACTGGAATCAGGCCTAATTGACGAAAACCTGAATGGCGAACAAAGATTTTGTAATTAAATAACTAACTCAAAATATCTTTCGCAATCACAAATCATTGTGCATATACTTGGTCATGTATAGGCCTATATATGAACAATACGACGAATACGCACGGTATATCAGTCTATAATGTGTGTGTAATTTTTATACACGATGTTCATAGGCCTATATACTGTACATATCGTAATCCTTGATATAAAATGTAAGTCATACACATTATATATATATATATATATATATATATATATATATATATATATATATATATAATGCTTACATGAAGTATACCTTTGTATGCACTGCCTCGCAGACGTTGAGTTGCTTTGCTTCCGTGTGTGTGTGTGGAGGGGGGGGGGCGAGCGATGGGATTAGAAGTGACTGTGAAGTCTTACATGTGTAGTTGGTCGTTAGGTGGATATTGGTTCTCATGGTTGACGCATGGTGCGCGCCTTAGTTCCAAGAAAGCGTTCGACAATCTTTGGCTGCATGGGGTTAATCTTACGGAGGCCAGAGCAAAGTGATTGATTCGTTAGCTTATATTTCTTGTTAACCTCTCTTTCTTCTACTACTTCTTCCTCTTTTCCCCCTTCTTTTTTCTTCTTTTCCTCCTCCTCCTCCTCCTCCTCCTCCTCCTCCTTCTTCTGCTACGTATTCAGCAAAATTTTCCATGAGACGTAATCTTGGTTTTCCGGATTTTGAAATTGTGATTTCGACGCCCAGTGATTATAGTGGATGTAATGCAGCTCTTAGCTTCTTCCTTTGCTTAGACATATCGTATACAGCAGTGGATTAGATATAACAGTGGATTAGGCACAGCCCTGGATTTGCACAACTTGCTACTCTGTTGGCTTTCCAGCGTTACTTGTGTGCGTGCGAACTATTTATCGATAAAAACGGTTGTTTGTTATCGGGTTTCTGAACGGCTGAATAGATAACAGACTGAATTTGACGATTGATAAGAGCAGTGGCGGTTCCAGGAATTCTTGCCGGGGGGGGGGGGTGAAAAAATTTATAGGAAGTTGAAGGGGGGATTGAAAATGAAGAAGAAAAAAAACAGAGAAGGCCATTGTTAGTGTTTCGCCCACTAAATGTTAATAAACCTTCCCAAAAGACCGACAAGCAAAAAAAAGGCTATTTGCAGGTTTTTACACTAAATTTGTTAAAACCTCGCCGGAAAATAGTCTGACAAGCAAAAAAGGTCGTCCGGAACCCCGGTGGGGGGATGCATCCCCAGTCATCAACATGGTGTAAACGTCACTGGATAACAGGCTTCGGTAATGGACGCTTTTCTGCAGAATCGCGTCCAAGCAAGCGTGTCTGTCCATACGAATTCTGGCTTTTTATAGCGCCGTTGCAAAGCGCGCCGCACGCAGTTTTCTGCAGTGCAGATGTGCCATACGAGAGATTCTTTACATTAGTACACTTTATCGGCAACAGATGCCACAAATGTGAATTCCACAAGAAAACGACGGCACCAAAGAAAACAATGTTTGTGCTGCGGAAATGGATTTATGCAACTGTTTGGACGAAAAGGCAGTAAGAGTTGAAACTCGTCGTGGGTTGAACAGAGCTCAGAGTGGCGTATTGGAAAATAAATGATGCCAAAACAACAACAACAACAATAATAATAGTAATAAAAATAATATTAACAATAATAATAATAACAATAACAGTAATGATTAGAATAATAATAATAATAATAATAATAATAATAATAATAATAATAATAATAACAACTACTGCTACTTCTAATCGATCATAGGACCTATACTCCTCAAAATTTCTCAACAGTTTTGCATGATTACTACTGCTGCTGCAGCTGTTACTACTACTACTACTACTACTACTACTACTACTACTACTACTACTGCTACTGCTACTGCTACTACTACTACTACTACTGCTACTACTACTACTGCTACTACTACTACTGCTACTACTACTGCTACTACTACTACTACTGCTACTGCTGCTGCTGCTACTGCTACTACTACTACTACTACTACTACTGCTGCTGCTGCTGCTACTACTACTAGCCTACTACTTCTACTAATGCAACTACATTGTGCTTGCTACTACTATTACTACTGCTACCCAAGTTTCCAGTGTTATCTGCCATGTATGCGCCAGATGCGTTCATCTGTATGCAGAATCTATTTATAGTTTACCCTTGTGTATTTGACCCGTAACAAGACACGATTTGGGCGCCGGAAATCATTCGGTATCAATTTGGCGGAAATTGGCGCCAAGTGTCGCCTCGATCCTGCACTTCCTGTGCCACCGTGGCACTGATTTCGACGGAGTTGGCAGATTCGATTTTCCCTCCGTCGATCCTCTTTTCATCATCTGCTGCTCCCACCCACCCCTCCTCCTCCTCCCGGCTGCCTTGGAATTTCGTCCCACGTCTCATATGCGGAGAAAGTATAGATCGATCAGTCTCTCAATGGATTAGACGAAAGGCATCAAGAATTAGGCAGCAGCAGAGGGGAAATCAGACACCCGCTAACAAGGTAAATAGGACGATATGCGCTGTCTCTATATGGCGCCCGGACAGATGCGGCGAAGACGTCTCAGTCTAATAACGAGAAGTCAGCGAAGTTCCTGTTATTATGCGATAAAAACAAGTAAAAGTGATGCTTGATCTGGTGACATGAAACCACTGATTAAAAACACTAGCGAAGGCGCCATAGGAACGAAGAAATTAATACTATACGCTTATTATAAAATGGAGTAATAATAATGACAATAAAATAATAGTAATAATGATAATAATAACAACAACAACAATAATAATAATAATAATAATAATAATAATAATAATAATAATAATAATAATAATAATAACAACAGTAATAATGCACTTCTTCTGACAAACGACATAGTAGAGAACAATTCCTAAAAGACAGCGTTAGCTTTTTCTTTTAAGCTGTCATCGTCACCACCATCATCATACTCATACTCGACAACAACTACAACAACTACAACGACAACAACGACAACGTCCCTGTCATCGTCATGCCTTAATCGGCCATTGGATGCTTGACGCGTTTCTCTTCAACACACAGTGGTTCTCACACAGGGCAGTACCTACTGAACCACTTTAAACCTTATTATATTATTATTATATTATTATTATTATTATTATTATTATTATTATTATTATTATTATTATTATTAACAGCGCATCAATCTCAAGTCTTCTTCTTCTTCTTCTTCTTTTTTCTTCTTCTTCTTCTTCTTCTTCTTTTTCTTCTCTGACGTCACCAAAATTCATCCCGACGACGATTTTCGCCGCGGTGTCAACCCCTAATTTCTAACCATACATTATCCATCCTCACGCTCCCGGCATCTGTGATGACCAGCAGACGAGATGACGACAGCAGCAGCAGCAGCAGCAGCAAGCGGTTCCTTTGGGCTTAAGACACAGGCCCTATCCCTTTCCCCTTTCTCCCTTCCCACCCCCCTCTATTCGGTGGCCCGCAATCGTCCCTGAGGCTCTCGAGCCTCTAATGCATACGCGAAAAGACAGGATCCGACTATGGTTGATGGATGGGGAATAAAGCACGGGAGAGCGAGAGAGAGAGAGAGAGAGAGAGAGAGAGAGAGAGACAGAGAGAGACAGAGAGACAGAGACAGACAGAGACAGAGACAGAGACAGAGAGAGAGACAGAGACAGAGACAGAGACAGACAGAGACAGAGACAGAGACACACAGAGAGAGACAGAGAGAGAGAGAGAGAGAGACAGAGAGAGAGACAGAGAGAGAGAGAGAGACAAAGACACAGAGAGAGAGACAGAGAGAGAGAGAGAGAGAGAGACAGAGAGAGAGAGAGAGAGAGAGAGAGAGACGCGGACCAGATGAAATGACCGATTGCTGTGAAACGGTTAATGGTGTCGGGGGCATCTATAGCGCCTCCTTAATGAAATCGTTCGTCTAAGACTCGGACATGACGAAAATGATATATGCGTCTCGGTGTGATACGACAGTTTGGACAACCGCGGTGTGGTGGGGTGAGGTGGGAAGGAGGAGGAGGAGGAGACGTTGGTTGTTCCCCTGGGGCGAGGGGGGCGGCTGATGCCAAAACTCATGAAATTATTATGCGCTATTGAAGGAGGAGTGATTGATTGATTGATTGATGGCGGTTGGCGAGAGAAGGAGGCAGAAAATATTCGCGTGGATGAATTTTTTTCGGTGACTTTAAGACTCGAACGTTTCGAGTTTTAACTGTTTTTCGATAATAATAATAATAATAATAATAATAATAATAATAATAATAATAATAATAATAATAGTTATAATAATAATAGTAATAATAATAATAATAATAATAATAATAATAATAATAATAATAATAATAATAATAATAATAATAATAATAATAATAATAATAATAATAATAATAATAATAGTAGTTATAATAATAATAATAATAATAATAATAATAATAATAATAATAGTTATAATAATAATAATAATAATAATAATAATAATAATAATAATAATAATAATAATAATGTGATTTTAAGTGGTTTAGGTGGCTAAGTAAGCCTGTGTGAAAACCACTGCTCCTTCTTCGATAGCGCATAATAATTTCTGTCGCCGTTTTTGTGGCGCAAATTAGTCTTTTTGGCGCATATGAAGGCGGTAACTGATTGGGGAATGCTCCTTTTGTAGGCGTTCGAGGAGTGAGAGAGAAAAACCTTTCAATATTTTCCGTCGTACGATTCGATCCACAGAGCATAGCAAGAGCTATCGAATGAATTCACATTTAGTCGAAAAACGCTTCCATGACCTCAATCGTCGACTAGAACTAATGCCTATCAACGGAACAGCCAAAATTACTGAATAGGGGGGGGGTGGCACTCACCGACATTTTCGGATTAAAAAGCCTTGACTAGCAATAAAATGTATAGTTGTGTACGCTCATTGTACTTTCACACATTCTCTTCGTCTTCGATCATTCTCCCGCCCACCCCACCCCCACCCCCCACTCCCAAATTTTTCAACGGTTTTGCGTCTCAGCTCGAATGGGAGGTTCGGCCCCCAGTGATTTCCCCGTGGCTACGCCAACCGTTTAACTAGGGACTGATTATATTCAGTGGCGTAGCCAAGGATGTTTGGGGGTTAAACCCCCCCCCTTGGCTGCTGCCGACGAAAAATTTTTAAAAATGTGTTTCCATAATTTTTTATCTTCGTTATGATCAAAAACCAGCACCCCGCCTTCCGGAAATCCTGGCTACGCCACTGACTTTGATTACCCATGGACGTATAGGCTATAAAAGATATATTTGACGAGCTTAATTTCTCAATTTCAAAATGATTTCAGGTTGGACGTTGCTCCTGACCGTGTCGGCGGCCAAAGACCCGACCGACGCGAAGCCGGTCTTCAGGACGACGTCGCGGAACATCACGGTGGCGCCGGGAGAGAGAGCGGTCCTCAAGTGCAAGGTGGAGAACCTCGGAACCAAAACAGTTACGTATCGAACCGCAGGGAATGCACGCGCGGGATGAACGCGCGTATAGTAGGGGTTGACGCTCGGAAAGCCATATCATCTCTCAAACTATATTATTGGCGCTTCGTCTTTGGCAATTGAAGCAAAAATGACAGATGAACTCAATTTTGCCTACCTTCGTCTTCTCTGTACACACACACACACCCACCCACACACACATTTATATATATATATATATATATATATATATATATATATATATATGATTTTAATATATGAAATAGGCTTATTCTGTTATTTTCTTTGATAATTATTGTAGCGCCAGATCATTCACTGCCACGCGGTCAAGCTTGATTTTTGTCAAGCTGCACATGGGGGACAGTGCCCCCTATTGAACGTCTCCCCATCGCCCCCCACCCCCATACTTTAGTCACTCATTCTAAGCAACTAGACTAGTATAGTCCAGGTCTATGGCAAATAGTAAGTTAATTAAGTAAATAAAATCTCGTACATTTATATAGCGCTTTGTAGTAGTATAGTGGTAGCTGCTTATTCTGATGCGCCTATAATCTTTCTTGAAATAGCTATGGACAAGGTGAGTTGTTGGCCGGGCAAAGGTCAGTGTATCCATGACTCCATGAGGCGGTGGGACGGGTTGCTATAGTTACGGGGGAAATGGCTCCCATGCTTAGAAGCTGCCACACCAAAACCTCCCCCCACCCTGCCAAACTCCGGAGCCGCCACTGTGGCTGGGCCATTCAACTGGATTCGCGAAGCAGGCCAATTTTAGACCATAAGACGGGCAAGAAGTCGTTCTTAGACGGGCCTAATTTATATAGCGCACTGTTTCACTGTATCGGATCTTCTCAGACTGCAGTTCGTTCACGATTCCGGTGTACAGTAAGTACTTTGCCTGGGGCAGAATTCTCTGCGGACTTAATTTGCGGAACAAATGTATATATTTGCGCCGCGGAATGTCTCCCACTTTGGCGCAACGTATATACGAGGATAATCGGGACTAATACTGTTCAGTTACGAATCAACGAGTATTTCCTTCTTCTTGTTTTGCTTAAGACAACTATTCAGAGCCTCTCCCGGATTTGGAGTCGCAAGCAGTGGCGGCTCCACGTTGGGGATGAGCGGGGATGCATCCCCCACCGGACTTCCGGAGTTTTTTCGCTTGTGAAACCCTCTATTTTGGGGTAAAAGTCTAGTAAAACTACAGGGTAGAAACTGCGGATGACCTTTTTTGCTTGTCGACCTATTTTTCGTAAAAGTGCAGTAAAATTAGAGGAAATTATCCTTTTCGTCGACCTTTTTCGGCAAAGTTTATTTTTTTTCGTTCTCTTTTCATCCCCCTCCCCACCAACTTCCTATGAATTCGATTCATCCTTCACCAAAAATAAATCCTGGAGCCGCCACTGGTCGCTAGATAAAAAAGAGTGAGACTTTAGCATTCGTATTGAACTGAATGAAGCAGCAAGAAATGCGGCCCCAATGGATGAAGTCATCGCGACTAGATATAGAGGCTTTTACCGGCAGAAAGTTCCGTGGTTTTAAATCTGCGATAGCAAAGCAATAAAAAAATGACTTAATTTATTGATCATGCGGGCAAAAATGTCGCTAAATTTTCTCTTATTTTCGTTTGACTCGACTTGTCTATGTCTCGTCCGGCGTTCCCCTTTTATCCAGTCTTTTACTGGAGCCCCCTCCCCCACCGTTCTACGGGCTTAATTTGTCTGCAATTTGGAGACTGTCGATTTGATGGGAAGACTAGGTCAACATGATCGAACGCCTGCTAGCCAACAATTCAATAACGCACATTCCATAGGCTATCGGCGCTTCGCCTTCTGGCGTTCCATTCTACGAAGAGAGACATGTTTTGAAGTTGCCACCCCGACGACCTCTTCCCCCCACTTGCCAAATCCTAGAGCCGCCCACTGTCTACCGTACATCTTATTTTTCTTGACGCGATATTTGGCACTGTGGTCTTAACCCGCTGCAGTCGGCATTCCTAATCTCGGTGCACTTGTATGGGGGGGGGGGGGTGGTGGTGCTTCGTAAAGCTGTGGCGGCAACGTTCATCCTCGTTATTAATGTCACGACCGACCGTTGGGTGGCGCAGAGAGCATCTGCTGTTCATATATGTTGGATGATCACAGACTCGGTGCGGTTGGCATCGACGAACGGAGTGCGTCAATTTGCACGGGATCGGATACCAGAAGCGTCTGCCTTTTCGATAAACCAGATTTAGAATCGAGTTAGCAAGTCTTACTTACGCACGCATTTAGAAGCTGGGTTTCCCATTTAAAAATCACGTTGAGAACAGGGGCGTAGCCACGGGGGTATATCGGTATATATACCCCCCCGAAAAAAAATCATTCTACCCTAAAGTTTTTAATGTGCTTTTTTAATTTTTAAAGTTTTTAAAGATCTATACCCACCCCTCCATCACAATATAGGCCTATCCCCAAATCAAATGCCTGGCTGTTGCGTTCGGTATAGTATAATGGACCCATGGATGTCCAAGTCGGATGTGCTCTGCTTTTTGCCTTAAAAATTGTCAGTTTGCCTCTCTTTTCGTCTTGCGCAATTTTTGGATTCTTTGATTCGACATCAGTTGAAGATAGAAACAGGATCACACAAGCAGGGGCGTAGCGACAGTGGAGGTATATCGGTATGCATACCCCCAAAATCAGTCTACCTTAAAGTTTGTTTATGTGATTTATATGTGGTTATATGTGGTTTATGTGGTTTATAGTTAAGATTTATACCCACCCAAAATATTTATACCCTCCCAAATCAATTTCCTGGCTACGCCCCTGCACACAAGAGAGACTAGGCGAATGAGAAAAAGCAGCTACTACGGTGCTAATTCCAGAGCGCTATAAAAATTCACCTTAGTTTAATAAGTGACTGACTTACTTAACTTACTTCGTTGGGTTGGGGTACTTAGACGCACGGTATTTCTTTTAGAAAACCGGAAGTAGTTTCCGGGCAATTTTCTCCAGACGTTGCTTTAAAAAACCAAGACCCGGATTTTCCCGAATCCTAGACCCGAACCCATTTCGCATTTCAGGACAACGTATTTTCTGTCACGTGACGACGACGTAATTCGACGTCATTTGTGACGTCCTAAATCCGTCGTCTGCGTGACAACAGGTCGTAAAAGAACGCGTCGGCCACCTGTTACGCGCCGGACCCTTACGACGACGGCTCATTACAGACGGTGCCCCGCGTTGAGCTTTACCGTCGCATTACACGCCCCGGGCAAATTGGCCGGACGCAAATCGGAAATGCCGAGTAGTAGACGACGTCCTGTACCGTCAACTTAAAAATAAAATTTAAAAAAGCAAATACGGGGTCTCGTTAACCTACTGTATTTCTATCCATCCAGCCCTAGCGTTTGGTAGTAACATACACACCATACATTTTACTGGTAGTTTGAGGTAGTACAGCGCTACATAAATTGTCCTGGAATAATAATAATAATAATAATAATAATAATAATAATAATAATAATAATAATAATAATAATAATAATAATAATAATACGTTTCCTTGTCCAAAAATCGCGGTCCCACTGACTCTTTCCTTGTTTCTGCCCTAAAAAATAAAATTAGGGTTAAAACATTTTGTCCGCTAACATTTTGTCCCCATGACATTTTGTCCGTGACATTTAGTCTCATTTTGTCCTATCACCGTTATAACCGAGTCCGTATAACCAAGTTCTATATGTAACCTGTACAGCAGTGGTTCTCACCCAGGAAAGAACCTCTTGAACCACTTTAGACCTTGTTATTATTATTATTATTATTATTATTATTATTATTATTATTATTATTATTATTATTATTATTATTATTATTGTTGTCATTATTATTATTATTGTTGTCATTATTATTATTATTATTATTATTATTATTATTATTATTATATTATTACTACTACTACTACTACTACTACTACTACTACTACTACTACTACTACTACTACTACTACTACTACTACTACTACTACTACTACTACTACTATAGCCTAACGATCGATTACTTTTCCAGGTGACGTGGCGCAAGGAAGACGAAGTCCATCCGCTTACCATCGGGTTTTTCCAGTTCGCTCCGGATACGAGGATAACGGTGGACTACAACCAACGGACGATGGAGTGGAGTCTCATAATACAGGACATCAAGGCGGCCGATGAAGGGGTCTATCTCTGTCAGATCAGCACCAAATACGAGAAATACTCTTACGACATCAAACTGAACGTCAAAAGTAAACATTAGTAATTAATAATAATAATAATAATAATAATAATAATAATAATAATAATAATAATAATAATAATAATAATAATAATAATAATAATAATAGGCTAATCGTCATTATCTTCATCTTTATCGTCGTCATTATTGTCATCATTATCGTCATCATTATCATTATCATCATTGACGTGAACTTCTATTTGGCCGCTTTGCTGCTCGAGTCTCTCTTCCCACTTTTTGAGAGGCTATGCTGGTGAAATGGAAAGGCATAGGGTCTTGGTCCCCATGCACTTTTTTATCCAAGCTTACACCTCTGATAGGAATAATAATAATAATAATAATAATAATAAAAATAATAATACTAATACTAATAATAATAATAATAATAATAATAATAATAATAATAATAATGTTACCGCCGCTGTCTAATATAATTATAATATTCAACGGTACCAATCGATGGTACTCCAAATCCATCGGCAAAAGATCAGGTCAGTTATTCCACAGATCCGTCAGAGAGTGGGAAACAGACAGACTCCGCCCCGCCCCCCCCCCAACCCCCAAAGGCCTGGAGTCTGGATAAAACGCTGGCTTTCAGACTGAAGTTGATATGTTTGTCCGCGTAGCGATCCAGGTATCCGGAACGGAGTACGTGGAACGCGGCGCCGCGATCCAGCTGGTCTGCAACGTGACGGGGAAACCGGAGCCGCCGCTGAACATCGACTGGTTCAAGGGCCACAAGGAGGTCAAGTCCGACACGCAGGGCGGCGTCATCATCACGAAGAAGATCGAGACGAAGGTCCTTGTCAGCATGCTGCTGATCCGCAACAGCCGACCGGAGGACAGCGGCGAGTACGTGTGCCGGTCGTCGGACAGCGAAACCAGCTCCATCAAAGTCCAGGTCCTCAACGGTCAGGAACCAACGACGACGCTGACTATGACGACGACGACGACGACGATGATGATGATGATGATGACGACGACAACCAGTGTTTATTCTAGCCACCTTGACATTGGGGGGGTTGAAATGTTTTGGGGACAAGATTTGTCTCTCCACGCTTTTTTTTTTTTTGAGTTTCCATCCCCAAGCCATACAATTTGGGGGGATTTAAACTGGGGGGGGATTCCCCCTCAAAACAGGCCTAGAATAAACACTGGGCGACAACGACGATGATGCCGATGATCTTCTATGCCGATCGATGCCGATGATCTTCTCCCTATATAATAACGACTCCCCGGTCATTAAATCAGAACCACGATGTCCTACAATGATGATGGTGGTGATGATGACTCCTATATAATTATATCTCTCCCTCGGAACTGAATGACCTGGTCATTTGCGGAATTTTGAAGTACCATCGTTGATAATTAGAACTGGATAGAAGTCATAATATAATATTATTATTATTATTATTATTATTATTATTATTATTATTATTATTATTATTATAATTATATTTATAATGACCGGGGAGTCATTATTATATGGGAGTTAGTATAATATGCTACACCGGTCCCATTGGTAGCCTATGGCCACGTGGGAGAGGCAAGAGGGGAACCGTCTCCCTATTCTGGCTGGGACCGGTAGTGGGACTAGCGCAAAAACCGTATAGGGAAATTTTTATGAGGTAGGAGTCCCGGTCGCTATATATATATATATACATATATATATATATATATATATATATATATATATAATGACAGTATGAATATGATGTGATGCATATATATATAATTATATAATTATATATGTATATATATACAATTATATGTATGTATAATGACCGGAAGTCATTATTATATAGGGTCATTATTATATACTCTACCTAGTATATACCCTGTTCTCTGACGGGGTTTCTGCCGTATCTATATTTCAGAGACAGTGGCGGACATCCGCCAACTCCAGGACTACATCCGCTCGCACAGCAGTTCCTCCTCCTCCTCCTCCTCCTCCTTCTCCACCACCATCACGTCTTCGCTCAGACCATCCTCGACGTCCGTCATCGGCGACTCCTTCCCGAGATTATTCGTCACCGGCGTCATACTCGCTGCCACGGTCGGGTCAAGGTAGCCCGTCAGACCCCCCCCCGCCCCACCCCAACCCCCACCATCCACCACCACCGACGACGACGGCAACAACAGGCGGAACTATAGAGGACCCAGAGGAGGAAAGAGGAACACCAACGACGACCAAATGCTGCTGCGTACCTCAGACTTAACTGTTACTATATATATATATATATATATATATATATATATATATATATATATATATATATATATATATATATATACGTATTATACTGTGTTATAAATGGCATCGCTATTTAATCTTCACTCGAGACCGGCGTCACACTGTTAATCGAAGCGCACGCGACCTATTAACCCCTTAACCGTGCATTTAACTGCAACTCAATGTAAAATGAACGGATATATCCGGGATCCCCAGTTAAGGGGTTAATTATACGAGAGAACAGTGGCGCTGCACAGGGACGCAGCGACGAAGGTATATCGGTATATATACCACCCCCACCCCCACCCCACCCCAAGAATCAGACTACCATAAAATTGTCAATGAGCTTTTAAGATTTTAAAAGTTTTTTGAAAAGATGTATGCCTCCCAAATAATATTATAACCCCAATTAAAATTTCTGGCTACGCCCCTAGTGGCGCAACCAGGATTTTCCGAAGATGGTGGGGGGGGGTATGGTTTCCATGATTCCCAACTTCGGAAAATTCTGACAACCGAAAAAAAAGTTAATGTCATTCCATGGCAGCAGGGGAAAAATCCTGACGAGGAGAAAAAGGTCGTCAGCTATTATTATGATTATAATCATAATAATAATAATAATATCATAATATTAATAACAATCGTAATAATAATTATTATTTTGATAATTGAAATAGATAGGTACTGTATATCAGCGCGTACACCATTTAGTGATCGCAATTTAAAAAGTCGTGGTCGCCAAGAGGGGAGGTTTAACCCTCAAAACTCCCCCTTCTCTACACCGAGCACAGCCAAGGGGAGTTTAACCCCCAATCCCACCCTTGGCTACGCCACTGTGGACGAATAACTGGACGATGCATTGAGTATTGAAACGCGCTCTCGTCTGAATTTTTCGATAGATGTATTCTAGATAAGAGCGATATATTTTATTTTAATCGGAACTTTACGAAAAATTACGGCAGTTACTTGTAACTGCTGCAATTGCAATTACAAGTACTGTAGTTGTTGGTTATAGAATAAAGAGCTCAATGAAAAAGGTTCCAAAAGGACGCAGTGGATCGATGGCAGGGTTATTTTTGTGATTATCAATTGGGGGTCGGTTTATTTCCGGGGTCCCTGCCGAAAAAAGTCTCACAAGCAGAAAAGTCATCCCAGGCTCAAATTGGTGGGGGTGGGGTGTCGGTCTCAGATAGGGGAGGTGTTAGATGGTGTAAAATAATATCCCAGATCGACAGAGTCTCTCTGAGCTGCGTCCTGACAGTGCTATCCAGCTAGCTATATAGCATCTAGCATCGAACGCTGATGCTATATATATATATATATATATATATATATATATATATATATATATATATATATATATATATATATATATATATATACAAAATACAAAATGCAAAATACCTAAAACCAAACCGTTCCAAGAGTAAATTACTCTACACGAGAAAAAAGATTTTTCATGATCAGACAGGAATTATGCGCCATAGCCGTTGGTGATTTTATATATATATATATATATATATATATATATATATATATATATATATATATAGAGAGAGAGAGAGAGAGAGAGAGAGAGAGAGAGAGACAGACAGACAGACAGACAGACAGACAGACAGACAGACAGACAGACAGACTTACAAGCAGACAGAGAAACGAGTGAAACAGCGTCATTTAGACCACAACGACTGACATATCTACAGGACATAGGGACACGCCTAACCCTCTACCCCACCCAATCCCACCCCCAATACGCTGCCAATATTATTTTACTTGTAGGCTATGTTTCGCTTTCATTTCTCATCATGACGAAAAGTCAAAAAGTTATTTAACCATTTCGCTCACTGCGTAGGCCCCTACCAGGGGCGTAGATCAAGTGGGAGGGAGGGAGGGTGGCTGCGGGAGGCGATCCCATCAAATAATTAATTAGTAGTGAAGGGATATATATATATATATCATTTACCACCACCCACCCACCCCCCCGAATGTTTTGTGTTTCTTAGCTTCTTTAGCGTTCTAAAAGTCTGACAAGCGCAGTTTAGACACATTTAGGCCTACGGGTGGGTATACTTTTTACAAATATTCTTCCCCCCCATGCCGATGGCAGAAATACGCCCCTGCTGCGTACTGCGTATAGACTGGAGTGCGTTCATGAATAATTGCAATATAGGCTAAGTGACAGGTGTCCCATTTCGAACGCTGTATAGCGAAATCTAGATGGGATATATTCAGAGGCGAAGCCAGGAATTTGTTTCGGGAGGGTATAAATATTTTGGGTGGGTGTAAATCTTAACTATAAACCACATAAACCATATAAACCACATAATTATAACCACATGTAAATCACATAAAACCTTAAGGTAGACTGATTTGGATATATATATATATATATATATATATATATATATATATATATATATATATATATATAATATATATATATAATATATTAGACCACGTCCGGCCTACGTTCGGATATTTTTGCGTTCCTAAAACAGCATTAAGACATCATCTGTTCAGAGTTTCTTTTTGTTGTTAGGTGCCTTGACTTTAGCCGTTTACTTGAGTTATGCCATATAATAAATTGTCCAGTATAAATAAATAAATAAATAAAATATATATATATATATACCGATATACAACTTTTGATGACTGAAGTGAGCTATACTGTAGGCTATGTGAGTGTTATTATCTTAGGCCTAAATTTGATACTGTACTAACTGTAGCCTACGTTCGGATATTTTGAGCCAAAGCCAGTGATGCTAAAAGCAAGTAAGCTGAAAACTTAAAACATTTATTGTACAAGTATAGCCTACAACTGATGACATCATGGCTGTTTTTATATTTACTCAAGAGACACTTCGATTCCTCCTCTATCAAATATTTATATCAGATCCGACCTAAAAAATAGGGACATCGCGAAGATAAACTCGTGTTCTGTACGTTGTAGGCCTAAATCTTCGCTTTCGACGAGGAATACGTGCCGTTTACGTTGATACGGCTAATAGTAATGAAACAACACGGCGAAAAACAATGCTGTCCATTCCATCTTGTTTCCTATAGACAAGGAAATTGAATACACGAAAGACTTTTCCGTTCGGGAATTGTATGGCTTGAGGAGTCCCGCTATCTTGTTTCTTGTTAATATATATATATATATATATATATATATATATATATATATATATATATATATATATATATATATATATATAAATCACGTAACGTTGGAGACAAAAAAAATGTAATATTCAAAATGTTTGTGTTCCTTAAATAAATCTCATTAACTTTCTTAAACGTTATAACGTTTAAGAAAGTTATTTTAAATTATTATTAATTTAAGGCGTTAATTTAAGGCGTTAATTTATTTTTAGGCTTAAGGTTTTGTCTTGCATTCAGCCACGTCATACACGCGGGCCGGATGAGAAGCTTTCGCGGACCGTATCAGGCCCGCAGCCCGTATGTTTGACACGCCTATGCACTGTATAGGCCTATTTGTCATATTTCAAAGGTCATTTCCTCCGTAGTCATAACATTCCAGCCAGAGCTCGAATTGCTGGGGGGTTGGGAGGTTCAGCCCCCCTTTAAGATGGCAGACCCTCCCTAGAGAAATGCAAAAATGACAAAAGTGTAAATTCTTAAAACACGACGTTCGCCATGACCCCCCTTTCACTTTCTCACAATTCGAGCACTGATTCCAGCCACGCTGCCAAATGTATATAGGCCATTTTGACCATTTCCTGGCTGATCATTCACCTTTCACATAGCTATTTTAAGATAGTTTAATTAAGCGAATAAGAATAAGCAGCTACCGTGGTACTATATTAAAGGTGCCATATAAGCCTAAAACCCACAAGACTTTACCTACTTTTTAACTATAATAATTATGGCCAAATGATTTTCGAACTAATTTGAGTGATTTTATCGCCCAACTACAATGACGTGCAGAGTGGTGGGCGCCCGCCCCCAAAAAAAAAGTTTGGCGCTCCGCCACCATCTGATACTTGATAACCAACAAAAACAAAGGTCGCCAAGTCAATTTTGCCCTCCCCTCCATCTGGTCGGCGATCCGCCGGCACCCTATGCAGTGGCGGCTCCAGGATTTGACAAGTGGGGGCCGTTGGGGTGGCAACTTCTAATCATGGGGGCAACCATTTATTGTTACGTATGTAGCATTGAGAATAAGGTCCCAACAGGGGCCACTGAGGGAGCCAGGCACTCATCGGGGGGCACGGGCCCCCCTGTGGAGCGGCCACTGCTCGATCGCCCTACTATAGGCATTCCGTTAGAACGGTTAGATATTCGCAAGATGTTAGTGTGTAGTATGAAATGGCTGGGTTTGCTCTATTTCGAACCCTGTATATCAAAATTAATAATGATATTATTGACTATTCTTGCAAATCTTAAAGAAATGAAGATGGAACAAGAGGGAGATGTAGATTTTGTCCAAGAATTTCTTCAAATCAATTAGATTTTTACATATCTAGGGCCTCTATACCTTCTATTCAACAGGGTTTCAATAGGCTTCTCTCACAGAGCGATTTGATGATAAAACTTGTAACCTGTTGCAGGCCTATAATGAACCAGATATCTTAATACGCGGCTCTTCCCTCGATCTCAGTGGCGGCTCCAGGAATTGGCGAGTGGGGGGGGGAGGGCGTTGGGGTTGCAACTTCTAATCATGGGGAGCCAACCATTTCTTGTTATGTATGTAGCATTAAGCACAGGGTCCCAACAGGGGGGCCACTAGGGGGCAGGCACTCAATAGAGGGGCACGGGCCCCCGGGTCGCCCTGTGGAACCGCCACTGCCCCTCTGCACGATACGGTTCAAATATCAAATCGGAAATTAACAACAAATCATTTTAAGACGGTTCTTTGGAACCGGATTGAACTGGCTTTATGAACTCCTTATCACACTCCATTAGATTATAAAAACATGAGTATCTCATTATGTCTCCAGCGGTTTGAGAAAAAACCAACCGTTCGATTACTTACTTACTTGTACCGTGTCGCTTTAATTCCTAGCAACCATAGATTTATTATTAAAGTCTATGTTAGCAACAGTAAATATACGATGAGTTGAACGTTGATTTAAAGTTTATTTTTAGGAATTTATCGATAAATTGCTGAAATTCGTTTTCCGTAAAAATGTCGATGGATCTCTTGCTTAAGGCGCTCTGTCAATTGCCGGATTTTGACGCAAAAGAGGAGAAAAACTGGGATGGATTGGCACGGCTTATCCCAGGATCAAGTGCGCAAGAGGTGCTTATTATTATTATTATTATTGTTGTTATTATTATTATTATTATTATTATTATTATTATTATTGTATTATTATTAGTAGTAGTAGTAGTAGTAGTAGTAGTAGTAGTAGTAGTAGTAGTAGTAGTAGTAGTAATAGTAGTAGTAGTAGTAGTAGTAGTAGTAGTAGTAGTAGTAGTAGTAGTAGTAGTAGTAGTAGTAGTAGTAGTAGTAGTAGCAGTAGTAGCAGCAGTAGTAGTAGTGGTAGTGATAGTGATAGTATTAGTTGAATTTGTAGTGGTAGTGGTGTGGAACTGGGTGTGTTTTCTTAATATCTGAAGATATGCAAAGAATCATAAAGTATTGGGTGTGTTTTCTTAGTGTCAGAAGAGGTATGAGGAATTGTGGGTGGCGCACAATTTACAGAAGTCGATTAGAAAAGCATCAGCGGCAGCCAGTGTTCCTCCTTCACAGTTATTCGAGGCTAATGGCCTTGCCAATAAAGGTTCACGACCGGGCACTTCGAGGTCAAAGGGTTGGTTTCTAGTTTCATTTTATTTAATCTATTATACTTTAATTTAATCTATTATACTATGTTCCTTGAGAAGTTTGCACGATCTCTCGCATAATTTGGGATCCTTTGTAGTTCTTTATCGTGTTGATTGATTGATCGATTGATTGATTGATTGATTTAGAGACAAAGTCATCAAAAGTGAGAAGTGCTGGAAGTGTAAAAGTGAGTACTTTACTTGCAGTAGTTTTTTCTTACCGTTTTTGCCGTGCATAAACAGTTATAATTATAATAATAATTATGCACTTCTATAGCACCAGTTCTCTAATACCCAAGGGTGTCAATCAATGGTACTTCAAATCCATCTGCAAAAGACCAGATCATTCCAGAGATCAGTCAGAGGGAAAGAGTTAGACCAACTATGGAGAAAAAAAGCTAATTGAAAGAGATGTGTTTTCAATCTGGATCTGAAACTTTGAATGAGATTTATTCCCTCTATGGCCGTAGCAGCTCAACCACACCACCCGCACCCCTCATGACAAATCTGATGCACAGTATATGTCTTTTCCATGATTTTTGTATGGAAGAAAGGTATTAATGTCTTTGATAAATGATTGTTTAAATTGCTATAGAGTATATGGGTTAATCGAGTGTGTTAGTAGTGTCATGTATTTGATTGCAGAATACCGATGCTGGGCTTCCATCTTCAGACCATCAAGGGTTAACAATTTCTTTCTTGTTATTTTCATTGTTGCCTGTTTGTTTAAAACTAATTGCGATGAACATTGAGATTCGGTTTACATTTTGTTCTTGATTTTGACAAATGATTGTCTAGAAAAGTTTCTCAAACTCTAATCCACAAACCACGTGAAATATAATAACTATTGTCTTGTTTGATTCATGCCCACTATTGCAAAGCTACCAATTCTGAAGATCATTGTGCTTAAATTTTCTCAAATTCGATCCTAATCCTCTTTGGATTCTGGTCTTGTAACAGACTTATCAATATTATGTAACTTTAGATTGAATTTATAAAGGTAGTATTTATAGTGATTGCATTACATTGCATATCCCTTCCAATTGGCATTTCATCCATGGCTCTGTCTCACTGATTCCCACTGACTGATCTTTGCAATGACTTTGTCTTTTACGAATGGATTTGGAGTACCATCAACTGTGATTGAGACTGTGATTGAGACTGTGATTGAGGTATCATAAATGATTGTCATGATTGATGTGCAAAATTATCATTTGTCGTTTTTTAAGCAAGGATTATGAATGCAATGAACAACTTTTTCTCGTGCAGTTAGACGTGTCTTTCGGTAAATAATTTCTTCTTTTGAATGCTTTTATTTCAGTCCTGTCATGGTGATTCATGTCTGCGATGAGGCAAAGAATTGTTAGTACCAATCTTAAAATGGGTGTTCTATTGTATTCTACTGGTGCAGAAAATCAGCCATAACTGATGTTGTTTTTGAATGAAGTAAATTGAGGCCATATATTCTTCAACATGGCCTTGTATATATTCTTTATGGAGATTGTTGGATATATATTATATATATATATAATTATGCACTTCTATCGTACCAGTTCTAATACCCAATGGTATCAATTGATGGTACTTCAAATCCATCTGCAAAAGACCAGGTCAGAGGGAAAGAGATGTGTTTTAAGTCTGGATCTGAAACTTATATATATAGTGTATGTATAAATAAATAAATATATATATATATATGTGTGTGTGTGTGTGTGTGTGTGTGTGTGTGTGTAGTGAAACAAGACTTCACGTGTCCTCGAGATCTTCTCGTCCGGGAAATGCAATATTTTGGCGAGTATCTGTCGACGGAGATCCAGCACGTGGAAGAAGTTGACATATCGGTTCATTGCGACGTTCAGGTGTTCGACTGGCTGATCAAATACGTGAAAAGATCGACGCGCGACGTCTCAAATCCTCCGGAACTAGGTCGGTGAATAGTGACTGCTGTTTCGCGAACACTTCAACTCTGCAGTGCGTCCTCTGACTTGCTTGCTCTGAGATGATGCCAATGAGCGCCTAAGAATAAGCAGCTACTGTTGTGCTGCTTTCCAAGGCGCTATAGAAATCTACGAGATTTTACTTACTAACTAACTTACTTACTTACTTAATGAGTGATGAGTCTCTTATGGTCCAGAAAAATTCTTGGCTAAAAAGATAGCAAAGAGTTTTGGAGATATATTAATTAATTATTTTTTGATATCAGAACCAGTTTACAGCATGGAACATTCATTGTGGTCATCATAATGTAACTTATTTATTATTTCAGTGCCGAGCAATGCGATATCGATTCTCATCTCCTCCGATTTCCTGAAGATGAACGCTCTGGTAAGATTTACTTACTTATTTTATTTGTATCAACTTTCTTTTCATTTCAGCAGTTCATACCAAGGATTTTGACATCTGTGAAACTTGAGTGCAGTTTTCTAAGGACCAATTTGAGTCATCGTCATCATCAATCAAAACAGTATCAACAAACAACAAACAACACCAGCAGTAATTGCAGCATCAGCTGCAACAACAACAGCTTACAGTCAACCAGTATAACTTTAAGTTGTTGTTTACTCTTGAGAATTAACAACGTGCCCTGTTTTGCGTAAAATTAATGAAAGCATCATTATATAATATGTTGTTACTGATATTCAGTGACATAACCAGAGTCCCAGATTAGGGGCACATATTATTACAAGATAATCATCATCATCATAATCAGTGTTCACCCAGATGGGAGAGAGGCATTATGATCCTCTGTTCTACCTTCTCAAACTCCTAAACAATTATATTTTTTTCTGATTACCTGCTACCATCTTCTTGCCAAAATTATGTAATAATCTGCCATTGCTTATATTATTTAATCTCCTACTACTACTACTACTACTACTACTACTACTACTACTACTACTACTGCTGCTACTGCTACTACTACTACTACTACTACTACTACTGCTACTGCTACTACTGCTACTGCTACTGCTGCTGCTGCTGCTGCTGCTGCTGCTGCTGCTGCTGCTGCTGCTGCTGCTGCTGCTGCTGCTGCTGCTGCTGCTGCTGCTGCTGCTGCTGCTACTACTGCTACTGCTGCTGCCACCACCACCACCACTGCTGCTGCTGCTGCTGCTGCACTGCTGCTACTGCTGCTGCTGCTGCTACTGCTGCTACTGCTACTGCTGCTACTACTACTACTACTGCTACTACTACTGCTGCTGCTGTACTACTACTACTACTACTACTACTACTACTACTACTATTATTATTATTATTATTATTAACTAACTAGTAGTTTTCTTTCTGTTTACATGTTAGGTTCAGAAATGCATTGAATTCTGTCATGCAAACATGAGTGCTATTCTAGCAACTCCTTGTAACATGAACTGCATTGAAGACAGACTTGTCACCAGGTTAAATATACATTCTGTTCATGACTTCCTCCATTACATTCATAGATTTATTGTTTTATTATCGTTTGCACTTTAGTTACTTGCTAGTGCTATACAATTATAAACCTTTTTTGGAGATATTGAATTTGCTGTTCAGTTGGGTGTTTTATTATAAATTTTTCTTGTGAAATGCTTAAATTAGTGTCTCACATCACTTAGCCTAATGACTTAAGGCATTTATTTCAAATGCATGCGTTTAGATTAAACATTGTGTGTTGCTTAACAAGTATAAGACATTATAAGGTGACATGGATTAGATCGAATGATGAAAGCAAAACAGAGGACTTTCCTCTGAAGTCCAGTATATGTCTTTAAGTACTGTAGGCGGATTTAGAGTTTAAGATTTGGGTAGGCTAACATGGGGGTCGTATTCTTTTATAGGCCTATAAATTTTGATCTCTTGGGAGGAGCGACTAAATCTTTGAGTTGGGTGGTCCAGGGGCTAGCACCCTCTACTGAAATAGGCAGAAATTGATACCTATTAGAAAATTTTCTTCTATGTCAATGGCTATTTTTTGCTATAGTCGTATGCATGGCAACACATATAGAACGTATTCTTTTATAGCCCTATAACGTTTAATTTTTTGTGAGGAGTGACTAAATCTTTGAGTTGGGGTGGTCCAGAGGGCTAGCACCCTCTACTGAAATAGGTAGAAATTGCTGCATATTAGAAAATTTTCTTCTATGTCAATGGCTATTTTTTTACCTATTGGCGTTTGGGCAAACATATAAGAACGTATTCTTTCGTTGGTGCGATTAGGCCTAGTTGGGTTGGCTTAAGCCTACCATAGCCTTTAATAAAATCCGCCTATGTTAAGTACCGTAAGTAAGTAAGTAAGTAAGTAGATAAGTAAGTATGCCGTTGGAGATGGCTTAAATTGGCACAGAGCTGTGATGTTTATGATCAATTCTTTTCTATGATTCTATAACAGAATAGCTGACCTGTTCAGTCACAACGAGCTAGAGGATGTAAAAGACAGAAAGGACAAGTTTAAAAGGTAAACTGCAATCCCAATCTAATCTAATCTTAGACTTCTATAGCGCCACTCTATAATGCACAGAAGCATCATCCAATGGCACGCCAAATCAAAATCATCTAATATCCAGGTCAAATTTAGGATTATCACAGATAATGGAATTGTTTTCGTTTAAAGTTTATCATTTAAGCGCCTTCCCTATCTGGTTTTATTTATTGACAATTTATATAGCGCAGTAGACAAGGCTAAGGCCTACAACAAGAGCGCTTAACACAGTTCGTATCCAATATTAAATAAACGTGTCTTCAAATTTCTAATGATTAGTGTCGAACGATACAACTTAACATTTTCAGTTTCAGTAAGTTACTTTTTTCTGTTTCAGCGTTTAATTAGTAACTGATAAAGTCTGGTTCTTGTATATAGTCTTTGGTTAAGGCTTCATTTGTCATCCATTAATTTTGTTGCATAGCCGACTATTTGCGAAGAAAGTCGAAAAGTTATTTGATCCAGCGTTCAGTGTTCCTTGGTGTCCGGAGAACTGTTCTACTCTGTACAGGTGGGCTATGCAATTGTAAATTGTACAACGTTTTCATATTCAGGTTAATATCATTGCTTATGCAATATGCATTCCTTCTCAAATTCACTTTTCTACAGTGCTGTGGGCAAGATGTTGCTAATTAACTAGCAGTTAATTAATTAATTAGCAGTTAAGAATGTTGGTCTTGATTGCTAGACTTCAGATATTAAGAAAATTATATGCACTGTTGCTTAGGATATGTTTGTTTATCATCAGATGTGTTTTAATTATTTGAAGCCATCTGTTTTATTATGGACTAGAGATGGAGGCAAACTTAAGATGTTTCTGATATCTCTGGCAGTTACCTGATTATTATTATTATTATTATTATTATTATTATTATTATTATTATTATTATTATTGTTATCATCAGCAGCAGTAGCAGCAACAGTAGTAGTAGTAGTTGTAGTAGTAGTAATAGTAGTAGTAGTAGTAGTAGTAGTAGCAGCAGCAGCAGTAGTAGTAGCAGTAGTAGTAATTAATAGTAGTGGCAGTAATAGTAATACTTAGTAGTAGCAGTATTAGCAGTATTTGAGGTGTCGTTGTTATCACTGAATTAAATGTCTTATATAACCCAGTGCATCTGGAGTTATGTTGATCTAAAATTTATTCAAATTTTTAGCCTGTTGTCCTGGATACTTTTCCCCATATTTTATATTTTGTGTAAAACAGTATGAAAATTTACAACTCTTTCTTACTTATTGAAGATGTTCTATGTGCAAAAAGATCTTGACAAGCTCTTTGGAAACCAAAGTCAAATGCCTGCAGAACAGGTAACTTACCTGTTTGGTTGTTCATCATTGCAGCTGTTATTTAACCCCTTAACTGGGCAACTATTTGTAACTCAATGTAAAATGGACGAGCGTTACTCGGGGCACACAGTTAAGGGGTTAAACTGGCTTTCTTAAAATGTTATCTTATTTAATTATATATCATCTCTCTTTCTGTCTAAAAGTTACTTTCATTACTGTTAATCACTCTATCTGAAAATTTATTCGTGATTTTGAATGCCAAAAACTTAGCAGACATAGTGGAAATTGCATTGCCAGTACCTTCGAAAAGATTTTAACAAACTCATCTTTTAAATACCAACATGAAGTTATCGCTGTGGCATATTGCCTCTGAGTGATTATTCTGAAGCAGTGTTATCAGTGGCATAGCCAAGGGGGTTGGGGGTTAAAACCCCCTTGGGTGCCGACGAAAAATTTTTTTAATGTGTTTCCATGCAATTTTTATTTTTGGACGCAGTTTTGGGGGTCAAAACCCTTTGGCGCTGCCGACCAAAATTCGTTGACGACGTTTTTTTGCTTGTCAATATCTGAAAGGAAAATTTAAGAAGGAAAGACAGGATGACCTTTCTTTTTTGCATGTCAAGATTGGAAAGTTTATTGCAGTCAAAAGTTAAAACCAAACCCCCTCCCTTTTGGAAATCCTGGCTATGCCACTGGGCGTTATGCAAATATCCTGTTATTACATTACATTACCTTGAGTATCTAGAGAATTTTTTCATTGTTTCGATGTTGTTTCCAGAATGACAATTGACGCTCGAGGCGGACTCTCTTTCCGCCACGTCCCGGACGCGTCGTTCGACGTCAACGATTACGTGCTGGACCTTAAGACTCAGAAATCGTGGGGCGATGTTTACTGGAAACTCTGGGGTACGGTCAACTATCTGGCGTGCACGCGATGCGGTGAGACGTTTCCTTGCTGCGAGTTGGCGTGGTGCCGCTACCACCCCGAGGCTCCGGTCTACGAGGATTCGAGCTGCGGCGGCAAAAGGGCGTATGGGGAGTATCCATGCTGTGGAACAAGGATTGCACGGTTTGATCCGACGCTACTGAACACGGTCAGTTTAATTTGAAAAATATAATCGGTTCAGGTTCACAGTTTTAAATAAATTCACAAAGTATTTTCATACATGTAGTTGTGGTCGATCGTCGCAGTTACGCGTAAAACATCACAATTATGCATAAAATAGCAACATTTGAATATTCATGCTAAAATGTTTAACTTTAAACATGAATTTCTATTGTGAGGCTTTAATAATTTAACCATGATGTATTATTTCGACCATAAAACCCATAACTGTTTTAATATACAGGGTGGCACAAAAACACCGGACTAGTCACATTTAGGTTTGCATTTAATATAGTACGGTTTTATTTTGCGCCACCCTGCAGTTAGTGGTTCATAGTCAGGTATTACCAACCAATTTGTGTATGCTAGTTTAAGCAATCATAATTATAATTTCTATGTTTTGGTGTTGAATTATTTTGCTTAAAATGTTTAATCTAAGAAATACGAGTTATTTCAGCTGCGTCTGACACCCAGAACGTCAACTGGCAGTTTTGTGGTGCGTATTTAGGGCTGCCGAATGAGAGACCACGCGGTGTACATATCGTCGTCCTCCTCCTCCTCCTCCTCCTCCTTGGACCCTGCAGAGGGACACTCCTCAGCATCCCCGGCATCTCTGCTCAAAGCTAAAAATACCAACAAACAGCAGATCTACGACGACCTTCTGGCGCGTCGCGATTCCGTCTGCCTGCCGCAGCAGAAGGCAGTGACAGCACTAGATGAGTAATGATCATATTTGGTTTCTAGAAACAGGTGGTCTCAGTAGCATCTGATAACACAAAATGTTAATCCCACTACCGGTTTGACTGACCCATCTGGCTCGACCGCGCTTTAATTAGGATTGGATATATACCCCCCAAAAATTATCAGGTTATATTAAAGTTTTTAATGTGTTTTTTAAGATTTTCAACGTTTTTAAAGGTTTATAGCCCCCAAAACGCATTATACCCCCCAAATCAAATTCCTGGCTACGCCCCTGGACAGCAACACAATAGAATTTTACTGATTGATTGTATTTGTGGTTTGCTTGATTGTGTTTTTATAAGGTTGATTTTGTTTCAAATATGCCAGTTTAGTACCTTTCCCTGTACCCCTGTATAATAATAATAATAATAATAATAATAATAATAATAATAATAATAATAATAATAATAATAATAATAATAATACTACTACTACTACTACTACTACTACTACTACTACTACTACTACTAACTACTACTACTACTAATAATAATAATAATAATAATGTGATTTTAAATGGTGTAGGAGGCTAAGTAAGCCTGTGTGAAAACCACTGAAACTGTATAATCGAATAAAATTTGGAGGTTTTGAATTTGATTTTCGCAGTACTTCTGAAGTCGATATATTCGGGCCGATGAGGTTGCTTGCGGACTTCGGAGCGGAGCGACGACCTCTGATTGTGTTGAGTCCTCCTCTTCCACAGTTCCCGACAAGAAAATAGAAGTATTTGCATTATTTTCTTAGAAATCAATCAAAAGCTGTGCGGGCGTAGTGACGGGGTGTATATCGGTATATATACCCCCAAAAAAATCAGACTACCTTAAAATTTTCAATATGTTTTTTAAGATTTTCAGAGTTTTTAAAGATATATACCCCCTCCCAAATCACATTATACCCCCAATTCAAATTCCTGGCTATGCCCCTGAAGCTGTGTCATTTCTTCTGTAGTGTATTATTACTGTGCTTGACCTGACCTGAGGCATTATGATAGTGGCGCCATAGAAGATTGATTGATTGATTGATTGAATTATCATTATAATTTGATAATTTATTCATCACTATTTTGCAGTGATTAGGATGGTTTGATTTGTTTCGACATTAGTTTAACCCTTTGAATGCCTGAGAATAAGCGGTTACTGTTGTGCTGCTTCAAGGGCGCTATATAAATCCGCGAGATTTTACTTGCTTACTTACTTACTTGATTTTTTGTCTGCTGTTGATTCGCGGCTGTTTGGAGCCAGGGTCGCCGAGAGAATTTGCGGGGCCCCTGTGCAAAAAATTGTCACAGGCCCCAAATTGTCACAGGCCCCTGACCTGGCAAGTCTGTGAAAAAGTTGATGACCTTTTTTTGCTTCTCGCACCTTTTAAAAAGGAGATTACTTGATTACTTAACATGATCAGCCCGGACCCCCTGACATTCCCCAAACCCCTGTTCTCGTGACGAGAAGATGACATTTTTTCCTTGTCAGTCTTTTTCAGGTTTCAGGCTACTGTTAATACAGTTAATACATCATCATCACCGGACCCGGGCTCCCTGCAGACCGCCGGGCCTCTGTGCAATTGCCCCCCTCTCGGGGGCCCTGTTTGGAGCACCTAGCATATTTAGACTTTGGGGAACTGTCTTGTTTGTCTTCTATGAAGTCTTCTATGACTGTTTTCTGTTCTTTTGTTTAAGCCTCACCGAAAGGCACTGATGATCGAACGTGAGTTAACCTACGACAACCGGTTCGAGGGAAGCGACGACGAAGTCGGAGACGATGAAGAAGGAAAAGGTTCACATATTTTCAAGAAATATGTATTTGGAGCAACTTACTTACTTACTTACAGCGCATTTCAGAAAATGGCTTGTAACTATTCTGCGACAATTGGACCCACATTTTCCAAGCCACTGGAGCTGAGATATGCTGACTTTTGCAGTGTGAAAACACTGTGTTAAAGTCAGTGCTGCAGTCTTACCTGTAACTCTTGCACTACTCGACTTTATCGGTACGATTTTGTGAATTTTGTGTTTTCTTTATGTCATTTAGGTTTGTTCTTTGTGTCTCCAATTTATTTATATTCATGAATATTTGACATATAATGAGAGGAGACTCACTCCTAAGGGAAATAATAGAAGGACAACTAGAGGGAGGAAAAGACCAAAGGAAGACCACAAGAGATGCTACTTGACTGGATGATGGAAAAGGACTATAAAGACTTAAAGGAGAAAGCTATGAACAGGAATGAATGGCGAAACTGGAATACAAAACCTGCCTAAGGGCAGAATACTATGAAGAAGAAGAAGATGAATATTTTGACTCTGAAAATTAGGGCTTCAGCAAATTTGTCTTTGTAGGTTTACAGTAGAACCTCGTTATATCGAAGTTCAAGGGACCGTGATAAATACTTCGATATATCCGAGGTTCGATTTATCCGATTCCTGTATCATTAACAATGTTTTGGCGGGACCGGCGCTCAAACTTCGATATAAACGTGATTTCAATATAAGCGAGTTCGATATAATGAGGTTCTACTGTAGTTGGTTTGGAAAATGACTTTTAGGGACGTCGGCAAAGAAATTTCGCAATCGCAGAAAAAAGGTCACCGTTGACCCCCAAGCAATTCTTCTAGATGGACCAGACTTCAAGTTAGTTTGACATTTCTTAAAGTATTTATTTCAATTTTTCTGCTTTGCCTATAGACTTCTGATGTACTGGGTTTGAAGAGTTTAGATTTGTATCTGTAAAATGTCTTTTAATATTTCAAAATCAAGTGTAAAAACAATGTCAATTATTTTAACTCATTGATTCAGTATTGCTATGTCAGACAGACTATTGAATTATGTTTTAATAGTTTCATTTTGAAACTTTCTGAGATTTTACAGGGGCATAGCGATGGGGGGAGGTATATCGGTATATATACCTCCCCAAAATCAGACTACCTTAAAATTTTTAATGTGTTTTTAAGATTTTCAAAGTTTTTAAGATTTATATCCCCCAATTACATTATACCCCCAAAATCAAATTCCTGGCTATGCCCCTGGTAATTTATTTACTAATGTTTTTATTCGAATGCCTTGCTGGCTCAGTTGGTAGTCGGCCCCTTTTTGCTATCAACCTGGGTTCACTTCCCATGCGCTCACATTTCCACCACTGCAGAATGGAAATTAATGTGGTCTGAGCAGGGCATTAGACTATGACTTGTTCATAATTATCAAGGCGCTATATAAATGTATGATTTTTAACTCTGTGTGACAGCATAACAAAGACTGGAAAGTGGGATTCAACACGATCGTTACGCTACAACCAAGACTCACAGCGCGAGGAAGGTAAGACGTAATGTACAGTGTAAGGTAAGTTAGGCCCCAGCAGCACTGACTGTCTAGCTTGTAAAAATCTTCCTGGTGATGCGTGGACTGATTGCTTTTTCTCTGATTTATATTCTAGGACAAAAAAAACCTTTCCCGGAATTTTCTGACTTGCGAAAGCCTATCGATGATTGGGTCACTGACAAATCTAGAATCCTGGCCTTGTTACTAGACCGGATGGCATCCATTTTGATCGCTACCAATGATTTAAGCACCAGTAGCTATTTTAAATCTAAAGAAATGTAAATGTTTTCCCTTGTGGGCATACTGTCATAAGATTTTATCTTCTGCGATAAAATAAAGCCTGCTCAATAATTGTCCCTTAGTGATTTTCCTATCTGCATTATCACTGTTCATGGCCTCCGTGTATTTATCTGTAACTCAATGTAAAATGGACGGATATATCCGGGATCCCCAGTTAAGGGGTTAATTAATAATCTTGCCTGTTCGTTGGACATTATCTATTTTGATTTGAAAGCTCGCAAAAGTAAGATTTCTCCCTAGAAATTTAGACTATAGTCTTATTTATACTAGACTCGAGCTCATTAAGACTTGAGCATTGAGATGAGTGCATGTGCTCACGTACTGCTGGTGGTCTGTTATCTGTTGTCTTTACTCCCCTTAGACTGCTCCCCCTCCGTTTCTGACTGATCTTTCCAGCCTGACCTGGCTCTGATTTAATTTAGATTTGGTGTGCCATCGGATGATGCCCTGGGCATTAGATAGAAGTTTCTTGATTGATTGATTGACTGATCAATAGATTGATTGATTGATATGTGTGCTTTGATTTCAGATCAGAGACGGATGAAGGAGATTGTCAAGTACTTGACCCACCTGCGCCTTGGTGCTGAGAAAATCGAGCGACTGAAACAGAGAGAGGTGACATGAAATTTATATCTCAATCCACTGATTTCATTTGTGTTAGTTGCTCAAATTGCACAGTGATGTCACTGTGCGCTCACCTGTTCATCCTGTGCTGTGGCATAGGGCAATACTATGAAAAACAAAGCTGAAAAACAGCTTTGTTTATGCCTCACAATCTCACCATCTGTAAAATGCAACTATTGTATGACTTACCAGATTAAATTGTAGTTTCTAAAGACATTCATTCTTGGTAAGAACACCTACGGTACCTATTTGAGTATTTCTAGCTAAACTGTTTTTCTTTTAAATAATTTTGCACTGTCATTAACTTAATAGTTTCATACTAAGACTACTTTTGACTAATAATGGTTATTCTTATTATAATACACTTTTATAGCACAGTTTCTAATACCCTTAGACATCAGGTCAATCCAGATATTACATGGCTGACATATTATATTGAGCAAAATAACATGCCAGCCTGATAGGCTAATAATAGTTTTGCAACTATAAGATTAAAAAATAAGAAAATTTATACTTATTATTTTGATAATAACTGATGATAAGATAGTTAAAAGCGAAATAGGCTGATAAGTGTTGGTTTTGGTTTTCCTTTGGTGAATGGTGGGTCAGGATAAGAGCATTCATGGATCATGCCTTTTAGAGAGCTAATAGTTCCAGTAGAAGACATTGTAGCTGCAGTTGTAGCATTGTAGCACATCTGCATTTTAAGTTTCAATGAGAGTTTTTGAATATTAGATTTTAGACTCTGTTAGGTAAGTAAAGTAAATAAGTAAAATCTTGTTAATTTCTATAGCGCTTTCAAAAGCAGCACCAAAGTAGCTCCTTAATCCGAGGCGCTTAGATGAGAACTTAATCTAATCATATAACTTGACTGGCATTGTTTATTCTAGGCCTTCTCTGGGGGGAATTTCCCCCCAGTTTTAAAATCCCCCCACTTTTTTATATGTTGGCTGGGGATGGAAATCCCCCAAAAAAAAAAAAATTGGACTCACACCTTGTCCCCTCCCCAAACATTTCAAAATCTCCCCAATGTCAAGGTGGCTAGAATAAACACTGCTTGACTGGATTGTGAGTGGTCTAGTAGGAACCTAGTAATTTTTATTCAACACAGCCCATTAATTAATTGTAGAATTGTGACTCAACGAAATGCTATGGCTTTGTGACCTAGATATGTCTTGTGGCATTGTTTTAGATGAAAAAATGGTTTCTTTAAAAATGGTTCTACTGTAAAGTGCACATTTTCTAGTTCTTTTGTTGATATCGATGCAGTTGAAAACAAATAAAGATACTTATGTATTTGCTATGCTTATACTTATTGCTTTTGTTTTTGTAGTATGCAGGCGGCATGTTCTCCAAGTTAGAGTCACAGTGGAAGGCTGCAAATGCACCACTTCCAAGACTTTGTAATCCATCCCTTCGGTAAGTAGTCGGCGTCAATGCTTGGTCGATGGTCATAGTTGTGTTTTTGTTTCCTGTAGGTTTTTCGAAAAAGTGCAGTCTTTTCAATATTATGCTACTTAACCAGGACACGATTTGTAGGGGGAGGGGGATTTCCCTTCTGCCCAACTGCATCCCCCCTACTTCTACATCCCTCCACACCACTACATCCCCCCACTGCTACACTTCCCCAACAACTACATCCCCCAAGCTCGACATATCCCACCCTCCCCCACTGCTCCAGGTCAGAAGTCGTGCCCTGTACTTAACATGTGCCTCAATTGCAGGGCAGTGAATAATTATTTTTAGTATTTATTAATTATGAGCAATTAGACCAAGAACTTGTGGAACAGTTTAAGATTTTGGCATATATTCAAGAACTTGGTAATGTTAAATCCAGGATTGGTGTAATTAAAGTGCAGAAATTCAATAATAAAGGATGAAAATTGTCTAATTACAAAGGCAACAGGAAGAAGACAATCACTGAATGGCAACTCATATTCCATGTGTAGCTGGGGTTTAAGTTTTGCCTATTATTATTATCAATCAGACATTATTCAATCTTCAGGATATGTATTTCAATCAATCTGATTCTTTGAATGTTTTTTTTAGAATGAAACCTCGTCTTAACCAGAATACTGCCGCCAAGTGATGCACTGTTAGCATGTTTGACTGGTTGTTGGGAGACATGAGCTTGTGGGAGTTTTTCATTACTCGATACTGACTGAAGCTTTTAAAATATTTCCATGGAGAGACACATTGTATATGTATATTTGTGTATGTGTGTGTTTGTGTGTGTGTGCACGCATTATACACTTATACCCTATGTCGCTCACTATTCCAAGTTGTCGAACAGTTAAGTCTTGCTTTAATTTAAAATGACAAGTAACAATATGATGATTCAAAGACTTGTTTGAGTGTAGTTCTTGTCAATGCTAGGGAATTGTATGCTTTGATACCAATAGCACTAAATTCTATTTGCTGGAATGCTTGTTAAGGGGTTAGTTTTAATTAACAGCTGCAGCCATCATTGTATTTCATCAGACCGAAAAGACGAATGAACAATGTGTCTTTCGATCACAGCACAGTGAATTTGTGTACACTTCAAATACCATAAAATTAATTGGAGATTTGTGGGTGTATGCATGGGCGTCCGGAGGGGTGCAAGGGGGTGCAATTGCACCCCCTGGAAAAATTGTGGAGCTATGAAAAAAGTAAAATTACTTGTTTCTTTCATCACAAAACCTTGTTTTGCACCCCTGGAATTTTTTTCTTTCTTTTGTCACAAGACCCTGTTTTGCACCCCCTGGAAAAATTTCTGTGGACGCCCATATTTAGGCCCAATGGGTCACAATGTGTTTGGCCCACCCAATTTCAATTGGCAAATTACAATGTTTTGTGAAACTAATAACCCCAACATGTTGGCATAATATTGCCATATGTAATTGAGATGTCACAGATGTGGAAGACCATATAAAATTATTATATTTATATAACCATGCAACTGTGTTTTTTCAATGATTGATTGATCGTAACGGCAAGAATTTCTCGCTGCGCTGTCTTGACTCTGAAATATTGGCCATGTTGGTCAACCCAATATTTGGCTTGTGGCACCCTCCATGGTTTTAATTCGTTTCATCACTCTTCTGAATTTTTGCATATCTATAGCCTACTGTAGCACTAGCATTGTCCAATTTCAAACAGGGTATCAATTTTATAATATTTTTGTGGTCTATAAAACCTGTAATAGAAGAAACCAGCTCTCTTAAGCGCCATCTTATATCTCTCGATTGATTTTTTAGACATTTGACAGAGAGTAGATTTCTGAAAGACTTTGTATAGTATCGTTTCAAATGGCTCATTATTATTCGTGGCATTTCGAAAGCTCTAGAAAAAAATTGAGACAGAATATATTGACAATTCTAGTACGGTTTGACACAGCAAAGATGGGGACACAAGAATAATTCGTTTCATGACTCTTCTGAATTTTTGCATATCTATAGCCTACTGTAGCACTAGTCCTTGCATTGTCCAATTTCAAACAGGCCATGTTGGCCCACCCAATATTTGGATTGTGGCGCCCTCCATGCCCGCGGGCCGCACTTAGGAGACCCCTGCAATATAAACAAGTCAAGACATAGCCTACTTTTGCAAATCAGAATCATATTCTGTCGTAGTGCAGTAAAATTGCACCAATTATTTTAGTGTTGAGACGATCCCCCCCCCCGAATTTCAGAAAGAATCCGAAATAGGCGAGGGCGGCCCAGGACGCCGATGTTTCAACCCCATAGTGAGTAAAGGCTCGCCGGGTTGCAAATGATTGATCCATCCTGGCTTCGCCTTCGCTAACACTCGCTGGATGGCGTACACGCCCAACATAATGCGATCGGGGGTGACTGTGATCGCTGACATTAAGACATTTAAAAATAGCGAATAGAGTAAATATAGTGAAATAGCAAATTAATTAATGCTGCAAACGAAAAAAACGATCGAATTGTCGATGAGTTTTGTCGTTTAGAATGGTTCCTGTTCGTTTGATTGCGTCTGTAATCAGAACGCATCTGGTTCCTGTCTTGTACTGGAGGATATGCAATTAATAATTAATAATACAGGGCTTGCATTGCCGGTAATGAATAGACCAACCTGTTCGGTGTTTGGAAAGGAATTGTAGCGGCGCTGCATACATCTCTTGGCATTTCGTGATACAGTCTGAGCTATTAAGGCGAAGGTGAGTGCTAGTTATACCAGAGTTATTCATGTAAGGTAGTATCTACATGTAAAATGGGATTTGTGTGGCGCCTATTTTTTTACAATGGGTTACTATTTAGTGATCAGAACTTGGTATACAACTGTCAAACTTTCAGTGACCCCCTAATATAATTATGTCAAACATTTTGGACCCCTCCCCCTACAAACTGACAACATTTTATACAGCTGACTTTTATGCTAAAATAGAATTTTGGAAATAAAAAAATTATACAAAAATCTTAATCGTTTTTATTACTTGTTTAACAGATGTCTAAATAACTACCGGCATAACACTTTGAATTTTAGCTTCCATCGTTTTCCCATGGCAAAACCAAATGTTCCTCAATTGTTATATTTTAGCAAGCGTGTACCATGGAGGATCAATGCACCGACTCATTTCCTATTTTTATTAAAATTAAATTTATTGTAAAAATAAATTTTTTTATGCAAATTTATCTTGACCTGCAGGCTCCCCATGTCAGCAATTGTCAAACTTCTTCAGACCCCTCGCCTATTTTGTATATGTCAGCCAAATTGTGGTCAGGTTTAATTTGTATTTTGCTATAATGTCCTTGCTTTGCATAATATTCATAATATTTACTGCTATCAGTGTTACTTTACATATTATTCTGATAAACTCCCTCTGTAAACTCGAACATTATGAACTATTATGTTCATAAATTAGTTTTTCAATGTGAATGTCAATATTTATAAGCACTTGCTGTAAAAATGATTTTATTTGATGATAAAAATAAGTTCTCTTGCTCTCCTTGTATGGACCAGTGTTTGGGAGTGCATGGGTTTGTTTTTCTTGAAAAAAACGGACATTAATTCTAAGTACATTGGTTATAAGTATACACATTAATTCTAAAGGCATGAGTTGCTGGGTTAAGATAACCTCAGTGAAAATAGGACATAACCTGGTACAGTGGTACTTTTGACTCTGTTAATTTGCATGCTAATCAATTCAGTATCAGTTGTATGTCCCAGGATGACTTCTTCAGAAGAACATCTTGTGCTGCTGAGTAGCATACTTTAGGAACAGTATTAAGTAAGTGCTTTAGGCAACCAAGTACATACTTAAAAGTGAACTACCTCGTAATGTGCGACTTATACACTTGCATACACATTGAAAATTGATCATTCAGTCATTGTTGTGTTTGTCTGTGTGTGTGTGTGTGTGTGTGTTTGTGTTTGTGTATATGTGTGATTTTATTTACCAATGAATTGTATATACAGTATAAATTTATTGATGTAGTCATTTTAAAATGTATTAAAATTCTATATTCTGATTATGTACACAGTCATGAAAGTGAGAGAAACTTTCAGTGTACACAGTAGAAGTGAAAATTTATTGTTTGGGTATAGTAATGGGTTTGTGCTTCTTGAAGGGGATTGACTCCTTGCCTCTCCTCATCAATTTTTACAATTTATGGTCACACCAAGTTTTGAGTACATTTTGGCTGCAAAAAATATTGGAGAGTTTTCCAACTGAAACTCTATTTTGCTTCCTACCCATCAAGAATGCTTTGTTATTCAATACAATGCTTGAAATGCAGATGTTTAGGAATGTTGGGCATTTTCTTCTTATGTTAGTGTTTAAACCCTTTGCTGGCCATTTATTTGTAACGTAATGTAAAGTGGTCACACATGTGAGTCATGGCCAGTAAAGGGGTTAATCTGTTGTTCTAATACAGTGAAACCCGCTTAATTGCATATGTGCCGTGCAAGCCTTGCTTATGCGATTAACTGGGCTATGCGAATAGCCAGGGCGTCTGATAATTAATTGTACGCACAAGACACTGGTTCGGGTTTTGATGTTGTTATGCGATTATGCGGGTTATGCAATTAATCAGTATGCGATTAAGTGGGATCCACTGTAGTTCTAATCTGTTCAGCTCACAATAAGATTGTGAGATATTAGAAGTGTTTTGTCAACATCAATTGTTACTATTGCATACTGAGAGAATATGAATGGGGGGGGGGTTCACTTCTTCAGAACTGCTATTGCCATTGAAAATCACTGCACTTGTGGTTTTGCATCTGGAAATTCCATGCCCCCCCCCCCCAATGAACTGAATAGAAATACTAGATAAACTTTTTAACTAACATTTATTTAAGTCTGCAGGGTCCTGTTTAAGATTTTCTGATTGTGTGGGGGTGGGGGTAATATTCTGTGTGTATTTGAATGCAGGCCTTTTAAAGTGCGGTGCATGCGAGATTATGCGCGCTTGTGTACCGGCGCGCACGTCTGTTTTCGTCCGGCATCGCTTTGAATATGATATTATTGTGTGTTGCAAGCTAAATGGTTTTCTGTTATTCATGCTTGTATGCAGCGAATGCTGATGTCTGTTGGTTTCAGTACCAGACTATTGCCAGAGCTATATAAATCATATCTCCACAGCATTTGCATGGAAACTATAATCAGAGTCCTCAGCAATGTGTGTGTTTCCTGTAAAGGAATGGATTACTATCAATGGACTTAACCATTCAATTTGAATGAAATCAAGTTACTACTACTGTCTAGAACTAAAGAAAGCGAAGACTAAAAGCATTTCAAATTTCAATTCAGTGAGTCTCTCTTGTTAATTTCTTCTGCAATTTAGCCTCCTAACGGCGCTATATAAATTGTCTTGTAATACTGGTAATAATATTATTATTATTTCTGTGATTAATTTGGCAGCCCGTTTGCCTTGATGAAGTACTGGTTGAACCTTTAGTGCAATGTCTGGCTGTTTGAATTGCGTCTTGATTAGTTGCTTTCTTTATAAACAATACCGTGAAGTTCAACGCGCGTCGTTTCCACGGAAAATTGCTCGTGGTGCAACCTGCCGCAAGGTCGCTGCTCGCCTTGTTCGTGCAACCAGTGATTTCTAACCGCACTCCTCTGATCAGCCTGCAGATAATATGCACTTAATTGCAAAGTCAGTTGCTCAACTGCAGTGCAAAGTGACCTTGGCGGTAGTCAGTGGCGGCTCCACCGGGGGGGGCAGGGGCCCCGTGCCTCCCTATTGAGTGTCTGGCCCCCCAGTGGCCCCCCAGTTGGGATGCTATACTTAATGCTACATACATTAAACAACAAATGGTTGGCCCCCCATGATTAGAAGTTGCCACCCTAACGCCCCCCCCCACTTGCCAAATCCTAGAGCCGCCACTGGCGGTAGTTATCAACCAAGTTATTATTATTATTATTATTATTATTATTATTATTATTATTATTATTATCTGGCAATTTAACCCTATAACAAGACCTAAGCCTAAATCAAGAGTGCTTCACAACGTAAGGTTAGCAGTTACTGCAAAATATCATTTTTGAGGACATTTAGTGTTGCAATGTAACGTAATGTAATGTGACATTTGTATAGCGCCTCTTCTATTTCTACTCAGTGCTTTGCTGCTTCAGGGCTGTATCGCGTTTCAAATCGACACCAAGAAGCCAAACAAGATCGCTCAACTGCTTTCGTTCGGATATATTCGGAGCATCGACTAACAGGGGAATCTTGCAGATTTGATTCCCTGTGAGACTGTAGCTTCCTTGTTCTGTCTTTTGAAATGCTCATCAAGGAGTACAGGATATGTCTGCCGCTGTCTGTGGAGGAATACCGGATTGCGCAGTTGTACATGATTCAGGTTGGTGCGATTCCACAATTTTATGCTGTACGTACTGATTTTTGCCTTCTATAGGCTATATACTGTTGGAGTGTCGGCTAACAATGAGACTGTTGAAATAGCTGGAGTCAAATTGGATTTATGATTTAACTTATCTGACTTGCAGTCTATCCTTGCCTTGTCTTGCCTTGGCCCATCTTGTGTGGAGTTTGCTCACAACATGAACCATTTTCTCGGGTTTTTTCCTATCCACTAAATTTGTTCATATTACCTATCTCCCCCTATCGGTCTACATGGCGTTGTGCGACCAGTGCCTGTCAGAACACCGAAGTTAAGCAACGTCAAGCGGGGTTAGTACTTGGATGGGACTCAACCAGGATCCAGTCGTGGTTCCGGCGGCCGTTCATCGCTTGGGCGTTGATAAATTGGTAGCAGCATTAAACTGTGAAGGTAAAGTGTGGGTCTAGAGAAAGCAATGTCAACCTACTCTAGATATATGGCATAAACTACCTGAATCGCTGCTTGCCTAGTACCCAGAGATCAGCACCGGACCCTAAACTCTCTATGTTTTTCCTTATGTACAGGGTGGCACAAAAAACCCGGACTATGTTAAATGCAAACCTAAATGTGAACAGTCCGGTTTTTTTGCGCCACCCTGTAGTTCTATTCTGCATCATTTGCCCAATTTGTTGAGGTTCTTATTCCACTGTAGCTATTCTTCCAATAGGAGCACCTTTATGAAAGTTATTCAATTCCATTCAATTAATTCGGCTTTGTATTTGTTGTTGTTGTTTCCAATAGCTGTGCTTTTTTCTAGCTTTCTCAAAAATTCCCATTCAATTCTGTTTCTTTTGCCTTCCTTCGTCAACATCAAAGTTTTGAGTCCATCGTATGTTGTGATTGGCTGTATTTGTTTATTAGGTAGTTATGGCTACCGTAAACCCTCTAATAGAAGCTCCCGGCTTGTATTGGAGACCCAGCTTATGTCTGAGATCCAGCTTGTGTTGGAAAATTTACGGTCTGTGAAAGGGTTATAGCTACTCTGAACAGGGGTGCATTTCAAAGAGATATTGGCACGACAGATGTACTGCGATGGGCAGAAGTCTGAGGCCACCTTATTTTTTAAAATTTCTCTTCTTCCATTCTATTTTTACTTATTTTCCTTTTCTTATTTATTTCCTTCCATTCGTTTTCCTCTATTTCTGACATCAGCACTCGGTAAATGAAAAATAGCTGTACATGGAAACAATTGCAAGAATTAACTGCAAAAAGAGTAGGTGGTTCGAGACATTTGCACACTACTGTATTCTGCCAAATTAGATCCCTGCTCCTCCTCCTCCTCCTCCTCCTCCTTTTCCCTCCCCACCCCAAACTCGTCCCCATCTCAGATGGATCTTGAAGATCTTATTGTAAAGAACAGAATTCCTTGCAGATATAATTTAATGCCTCGTTCTGTAGTCAGTAGAGATTTGTTGCTGCAGTTTGCCTTTCAGCGAACTCCGATAAAAACCCAGTACACTTGTGCTGCTCGTCATCATTATCGCACCAAGAGTCTTGAAATGCTTGCGTTTTATCGATAGCCGTGCATTAATAAACCGGTTGGCTTCGGCTGGTGGGTCTTGCAGTGTTGGAAGATTTGCGTGGATAATTTATTTCACGACACGATGTTATTCTGCTCAAACTATGCTGCATTGATAGGGAAAAGACATATCAACAAATCAGATAGTGCAGTACAGTATATCTTCATTATAACGGACTCAGGTGTAACATATACTCGGTTGTACAGTAAGGTACCGGTACTGCAATGTACGGTCACTTGGGGGTCCCATGTGATGCGCTACCGTATTGGATGGTATTGGATATGATGTACATCGGATATGCTATAACATAACCATTTGAATGATAGTCATGTGATAAAGTATGTATATCAGTTGAACGCATTGAAAAGTTGCAATATGATATTTGCATGCATGTTCTGTATTTTGATTGGCTGTCTGTTTTTCAGAAAAAGAGCCTTTGTGAAAGCAGTGGTTCGGACAGCGGTGTTGAAATTCTTATCAATGAGCCCTATGCTGATGGCCCTGGAGGCTGTGGTCAGTACACCCACAAGATTTACCACGTCGGGAGCCACTTACCTGGTGAGTAAGATGATTGTACAAGTATCACAGTTATTCAAATGGCGGCCCACGGGCCACATCCCACCCACCAAGGAATGTGAAATGGACCGCGAAGATACTGAAATGATAGATAACTTTTTTCTAATACTTGTGAAATAGTTTTTAATGTCTTGTTTTCAACTTACGTACCTGTTTTCAATTACTTATGAAAGATAGTTTTTTCAAAAACATCTGGCCCTTGGGCACTAGCCAAAAAAATTTGGTCCTTCATACAATTTAAATGAATATATCCGTGTTGTACATGTTTACTTGATTAACGATAATGAAACCTTAGCACTGCAAAGTGTAATCAGACTGGTTTGAGGATACTTGTTTTGTTTTGAACTGCACATTTTGCACTTTAGGGGTCGTCCATAAATTACGTTTACTTAATTGTTTTTGCGATTTCGTTTCACATCCTTGGAAACTTTTGTGAAACCAATCACTACACTTGCCATTGTGTTCCTATTTAAACATTATGGCATATTTATACATCCTGTGCATGAAGTCTGTGCTAGTAGCAGTTGTTGTTAGTAGCATTTTTAGTTTAGTCTGTGCTAGTAGCCGTTGTAACTGAGTCTGTGGATGCAGTTAGTTTGTGCTAATAGTTGCATTTTGGTCTGTGCCAGTAGCAATTGTAGTTTAGAGTATGTGCTAGTAGCAGTTGTAGCTTGTGTAGTAGTAGCTATATAGTAGCTATAGATTGGTCTGTACTAGTAACAGCTGTAGTTCATGTATTGATTCGACTGAGTTACCTATTAACCCTTTGCCTCAGTACCGTTAATCTGTATTACTATATGATGTTGGCCTTACGTTGCTAAAGGGTTAAGAGACAAATGTTTAACTTTTCTTCTTCAACGTCACGTATTTGTTTTCATTATTTGTCTGCACTCAAAATCTTGGATTGTCGTTTGTCAATATTTTTTACAATGTGCACTTTGACGAAGACTTAATTGCATATGGACTGACTGAGCTGTGGCATAAGGCCACCATTGTGCTTCAAAATGTGGCCATAATTTTAAAGAATTGTTTTCTCTTGTGGTTATTCTTGCACTGTAGTTATGGTAGTTCTAGAAAGAATAGCATAATACTGCTCGGTTAACGTGTGAGTTTGTTCGATGTGAAACCATTTGTTTTCCCTGTTACTTTTTATGCCAACATTTCATAAATTTAGAAAAAGCGTTCAACTTGTAATGTAATGTAATTTAATGTAATGTAGCATTTGTATAGCCCCTCTTATATTTCTATTCAGCTTGTAGCCAGACCACAATCTTCAAAATGAATAGCTTAAGATAATCTCTAGCTACCCCAACTGTTACTAAGTTGACCAATGTATATCTAAGTTGCTCTTTGCTCAAATAATAGCTTCTCCTGAGGAATTCTATGAAAAATTACGCCTGTACGGTTGATTTCATGCGTACCACTTAAAATGATCAAGTTGTACTGTACTGTACTGCATTTATGTAACCAGTATTTGATGTGGTGAGTCAATATTTGAATGTTTCCCCAAGAGGTTAATTACGATAGAAATCATTCAATTTTATGGGGGTTTTGGTTTGTTATGATTTGGTTTGTTATGTTGCTTTAGTATAACAGAGGAGAGTCTCTATTGAGCGATGGCTGGCTGTATGGCAGTTGCTGTTGGAGTTATTTTAAAAGCCATTTATATTTCCCATATTTATCTTCTGCTCACCGTTGATGCTGTGCAATGTAATCTAGTATTTATGTAGTGCATTTTATAAGTGGTCACTCAGAGGGCTGACCAGGGTCGACGTGATTGCGCAAGAGTGAAGATGGCGCCACTCACTTGTGTTTGAGTGTGTTTGAGTGCATTGCTTTGCAGTCAAGTTTATTACAACTGAATGGATAAGACTATGGGATGCTAAGAGTCTCTCTCTCCCCCATCTGTCTCTCTGTGTCTGTCTCTGTCTGTCTGTCTCTGTCTCTGTCTGTCTGTCTCTGTCTGTCTGTCTGTCTGTCTCTCTGTCTGTCTGTCTGTCTGTCTGTCTGTCTCTCTCTCTCTCTCTCTCTCTCTCTCTCTCTCTCTCTTTCGGAGATTATGAAACTGTTTTGGCTCTTTCTCATTTTTGTGATTGATTTGAAATGTCTCAAACTGTCTTGCTCTGGTTTGCACAATGAATTCTTGCTGAATTCTCTCTGCTCTTGAAATCCATCCCGATCAGAAAGTGTGCTCTGTGTTATCGAAGAATACATAACCAATTGTAGATTTCATGCATTATCCGTATTATGGTGTGATAATCGGTACGTTTACCCGGTTGCATAGCGTGGGTTGCCAAAGCCCAGGGCAAAATGGGGGCTTTGTGAGTTACATATATGTCAGCCTATTTTATGGTTTACTATTACTGTACTTCATCTATTTTGGTTTTTTTCACTTGGAAATTTTCGCCCCCAAAGAATTTTGCGCCTTGGCAACCACCCCTGGCCCCAGTTCTAGTATGCCACTGAATTTACCTTCTCTGCAAAATGTTACCAATTTTGATTTTTAAAAAAATCAAATAAAAAGATTTAATCAATTTGTGTTGATCAGTTCTGCTGCTTGCTTCCTGAATTTCTAAGGATGGTTTCGAGCGATCCTTCCAAAGTCTGCGCTAATTGTGGAGGAGGAAGCATGGAATGCTTATCCGTATACGAAGACTATTTATCGCTGCCCCTTTGTCGAGAAATTCATTCTTGAAATCGAGACGGTGTACCACAATAATGGCGGTAACCAGGAAAACGTGTTCAATCTTCCTCCTGCAGAATTACGCGAGCGCAGTGTTGGTGAGTACCGATCTGTACCGCACCGATGTACTTTCACAAATTTCATTGCATTTTTTCGCGTTTCTGAAAGTTGACTTGCGTATAATAGTGTATAAAGCAAATCTGTGTTTTCTTCGTATCCAGCGATTGGTAGTGCCAGTTGCACTGTCTGAGCAGCGAGCACTGAGCAGTGGTGTGTTTGTGGAACGAGTACTTGTGCTCGCTCCTCTGAGCGCTCATCGTTGTGTGTGTGTGGTGGAGGGGGGGGGGTCGAGGAAATGGATGATAATGATTGATTGTAATGACCTTTGTGTTGGAGTGATTTGGTTGTCATGACAACTGCCACAAGTGACGGTTATGACTGTTGTCGTGGAGATGAATTAGCTGTGACAGATGACCATTCAGGCTATTTAGTTGTGTCGGGAAGAGATGATGATGATGATGCCTTTGTTTGCATTTGTTCTTTGCTGTTGATTAAAAATATAAGCTTTGGGAATTAGTTGATAATTAATATTAGCTCTGGGAATAAATGCAAAAAGTTAGCCAATCAGCATGATGTACTTTATGAACGGCCCCTTACAGATAGCAGTCTTAGAATTTTTCTAGCTGAGGCTAGTAATCTATTGCATGACAAGCCACTGTGGTCAGTGTATGATTGTGCCATACCTAATGCAGTCGGTCAATGCATTGTGCAACTTTTGCTAATTGCTAGTAATTGCTGTCATCAATATCATATGCAGATACGGTATAACCAATAGTTGTTGTTACAACAATTATTGATTTTAACTTTCTATCCCTCTCTCCCTCTCTCTCTCTCTTTATCTCTCTCTCTCTCTCTGTCTCTCACTCTCTCACTCACTCTCTCTCTCAATCTATCTACCTATATATCTATCTATCTCTAGCTCTTTATCTTTAATTTAGTTTAATTATATTATACTATATTATATTATATTTCTTTTTCAGATTACATCGACATCGTCAAGGACCAGATTTCCGCTGGCGATTATCACCGGGAGGAAGACCCGCGTCTCTTCGTGTCGCAGAAGACCGGCAGAGGGCCGCTGTCGGAGAACTGGAGGGACGAGTACATTCGAGCAACGAGTAATTCCAGTTGCTCGCCGACGCACAGGAACGTGAGCATCATGTGCGCGTACAAACTCTGCCGAGTTGAGTTTCGCTACTGGGGAATGCAGAGCAAAATCGAGCGCTTTATCCATGATGTTGGTTAGTCTCAATACGCTGACTGTCATTTACAGAAATTTCTTCTCTGTAATGTAATGTAATTTCTTTTATTGTACTGTAATGCAATGATGTAACATAATGTAATTTCTCTTACTCTATTGTAACATAATTTTGTGTAATGTAATGTAATTTAATTTGTTGTAGTGCTTTGTTCTGATAGATGTACAAAGCAGACGTGGTTCTGACTACCATTTCCAGATTTCTTTTAATGTAATGTAATTTATACTATAACGTAATGTGCTGAAAGGTGTAAAGAGGTGCTTTGGTTGATGGATGGGTTCAGAATGTGCTGAGTCATTGTGAGTGTAGGCTTTGTGTGCGCAATGAATCATTATATATCAAATCTAAATTGCAGTATAAAGAAGGTTCTATGCTTTCGTTGTTATACTTTCCAGTTTGCCGATTGAACTTTGGTGTCCGTGTTTGTCGAAGGTCTTCGCAAGACGATGCTGCGAGCGCATCGGCAGGCGTGGTGCTGGCAGGACGAATACTACGGCCTGACAATGGAGGACATACGGCGCCTCGAGCACGAAACCCAGCTCGCCCTCAAGGAAAAAATGGGGCACTTGGAAGACGAAAGTGCTGCTGCGCTAGTTGAGAATGGCGTAAGAGATACGCCATCTGGTGATCGAAGTGCAAGAACCACCGCTACAGGTATCGTACGAAACTAATCTGAGATGGTGTTGTTTAAACGGGGGTTGATAGATGCTAAGGTTTGCTAAATCTTTTTCAATGATCCTTCTCTGTTACTGAATGGTTTAAATTGATTAGTTTGAACTTTATATTTTTTGATAGTCTAAGTCAGGAGTATTTAAATGGTGGCCCGCGGGCCAGATCCGGCCCGCCGTTGGGGATGAAATGGCCCGTGATCATGAACATAGTGAAGCCATAAATTTTTTACTAATACTTACAAAATTGTTTAAAATGTCTTTGTTTTCATCTTACTTGTGTTCGATTGCTTATGAACTATATTTTCTCAAAAACACACCCGGCCCTCGGGCAACAGTCATATAAAACTTTGGTCCTTCATGAAATTCAGTTGAATGCCCTGGCTTAAGTTGATTTGAAGTCGATCTGCGATTCTTCAGATTTGGATGAATCAGTTAACTGTGTTGCACAGGCTTTAACATGAGCGCCGGATATCTCAAACATTTAGGGGCTGTCCATAAAGTATGTTACATTCACGGAAGTGTCTGAGAAAGCTTGACAGGTTATGACAACCAGGGGAGAGGGGTCAAAACTGCCCCACCCCAAAAAAAGAAAGAAAGCATAATGTATTTTATGGGTGGCCCCTTACAGCAGCTGTCCTATTTCCTGTCCTTTCAGACCCTGTTTCTTCTCACGTCGTGGCAGTCGATGCGACGGAGTCCGCCACGAGCAGCGTTCCGCATCGCATCTCTTCTGCCGCGTCCGTCTCGAGCGGGGAATCCAACAGACGCCTGTCGTACATCTCGTGCAGGTCTCGCATAACAGGTCCGTCGTGATTTAAACGTAAAAGTCTATTACGGAAGCTGAAAACAGTGCTGTTCATTGCCCGGCCCGGCCCGCCTCACTAGGGGCCGTCCATAAAGTACGTTATGTACTTTATGGACGGCCCCAACGGACACTTTCAGGCAGGTTCTGGCTGACTTATTCACAATCCAACCTTGTGAGATTATAATACGTTATTAGGAAATAATTGTGTAAATTGTCTTTTATCTTATACAGTAGAACTTTGTTATAAAGTATTAGAGGGTCTGTAAAGTTTAGTACGTAATGTCTGGGGTACCGTACATTATATTCTATGCTATCCAATACGGTAGCACTTCACATGGGACCGTACATTGCGGTACTTTATAACTGAGTATATGTTATAGCCGAGTCCGTTATAAGGAAGTTCTACTGTAGTTGGTATTTTTCGGATGAAAGCAAAATGCTAATGGAGTCGGGAGAGGTTTATAAGGTCATCTCTTTTGAGATAACAAAGTATCTGAGATCATAGTTAACTGAACTCTTGCATTTTTTAAATCTTTTTATTTCTCTTTTCTTAGATTGGTTAGAGCCCAATTCATCTTGTATTACAGGTTCTTATCGTAATTTGTCGGAATATCCTATCGGCAGCATTGAGAAACTTCAAAACTCCAGCTCCGATGATGATGATGGTGGTGATGATGATGATGATGAATATTTTGATGCTCATGATGGTAATGGTACTTCTTCAGATAAATTGTTTCTTTCTGTAGTTACAGTTTGCAATATAATAATAATAATAATAATAATAATAATAATAATTGACTAGAAATTTTTTTTAAAAACTGGGTTTGACACCAAAGAACTCTGGCAGTTTGTACTTAATGACCAAAAGATATTGATTGGACTGATTGATTGATTCTTTGATTGTACGAAGTCTCTGTTGTAGACGGAGGAATTCACTTTGACGCCGATGGACACGAAAAGGATCGGATATATCCGACTTCATCCATCGAACTGCTCCTGAATCTGGACGAGTCGCTGGATTCGGATGCAAGCGGCAGTCCTACACTTACGCTATCCGGTAATAATAATTATCACCTGTAATCCAATGTTATGTGAACGAGAGGTTGATGTTGAATGTCATGCAGCGATTTTATTTAGTATAAAAACACAGTGGTGCGCAAAATTCTGGAACCGCCCCTGGCAATTTTTGCCTTTCGTTGATTCAATGCCCCATAATGACAAGAATTACGCAAAAGTGGACATGGTGACGTTAATTAACCCATTAACCGTGTATTTAACTGTAACTCAATGTAAAATGGACGGGTAAATCCGGGATTCCCAGTTAAGGGGTTAATTAATTAAAATAAAAGCAGCTATCACTAAGGTTGCGTTCAGAAATAGTCGAAAAAACCCCACGAATTTGTTGGGTTACTCCTAGACTTTTACGCATCACTGTAGAGATTACTGATGTTACATTACCGTTTTGTCTCGACTTACAGAGGATGATCGTCATCCCACTCCTCTTCGTCGTCGTCTGCTTCAGGACCAGCGGCAGCACCCAGGCGCTGACGAGTCTCTACCATGCCCTGTGGGTCTCTCGTCTAAGCCGTACAGCGGTGGTGTTGGCGGCAGTAGCAGTGGTGGCGTGCTGTTCATTCTCCTTCACGGTGGTACGTCCATTTTGTAATCATTTTTTTAACTCATTCACAGTTTAGTGATGCCTGAGGCACTGAGATGATGGTGATGCTATAAAAGCTGACAGGTCAGATTCAATAATATATTCAGGGTGGCGCAAAAAATGGTTATATTAAATGCAAACCTAATGTTGATCTGTGATTCCTTAGGTAGTCCTTTTTTCACATACAGCTTCATGTTCAACTTATCATGTATATTATCTCCATGTAGAACTTTTCTTTCTACTTTTTTCTTTTCATTTTAGTTCATTGTTACTTAGTGTAATCGAATTGATGATTACTGTATGCTTTTGGAAATAAATAAACTCAAACTCAAGTTAGATATAAGTTTAATTTCTTATACTTCAAATATACTAGGTGTGCTTTATGGCATTAAATACATTCATGATGTGAACATGTATGTATGTATGTTTTGTGAAAAAATAAATTCTTCTTAAATGTGACTAGTCCAGTTTTTTTGTGCCACCCTGTATAATAATTAATGCGTTGTTTTTAGATTTTTATTTTACTGTCGAAACTTTCAGATGTAATACTTGTTTTTAGGGAGCATACTGGATACTGGACAAGACCCGCTTGTCTCGAAGAATGCCGATGTTTCTACGTTGCTTTCGACGTTTAAACACGTTTCCACGGCTCATTATCCTGCTGCTTCTGACCAGATATTCATTCGTCTTGTTCAGTGTCCTGCGATCTGTTTAGAAGCGCTGACATTGCTCATAAGGTTTGTTGCAGTTATCTATGGTTTATACTGTGCTATTATCTATGGTTTATACTGCGCTATTATCTATGGTTTATACTGCGCTATTATCTATGGTTTATACTGCACTGGTTGAAACCTTTTGTGGTTTTAGAAAATGCTTAGATGTTGAAATCACCTGTGTCATGCCTTCAGACTGTATCGTGCATCTGAGTAGGAATATAAGAGGTGCTATATAAATCCCCTATTACTTTACATACATTGCATGCATTAGATAGCAAGGCTTGGCTTTTGTGTTTAAAACTTGACCGAGCCTGGTGGTGTTTATAGTCTTTCTGCATTTGCTTTTAATATGAATTTGTTACTAATTTTTTTTTGTCAAAGTTTCTAGAACGCAACGTTTTTTGTTGTTGTACGTTGTTTTGTTGTTGTACGTTATTTTGTTGTTGTGCGCTGTTTTGTCGTTGCAGTTTATATCCCGGAGGATTTGACTCGATCTCGCCGACCGTAGACAACGCAGTTGCGATGAAGGAGAATTTTCCTCTGGCCACTTTGGCGCTCTTTGCCACGAACTCTCCCCAATATCAGAACGTTCTCACTCTTGTCGTAAAGAGGGCAAACGCCGTCTACAACGAATTTCTTAAATCCGAGGGACATAAATTCTCGGGAACTGTGAGTTTGAGTTATTCTGATAAGATTTTTTTAAAAACCTAAATGGCTTTGCTACTGTACTTCTTGGCTTTTATATTACCGTTAGCTAGAAAGAGAGAGAGACAGAGATAGAGACAGACAGAGAGAGAGAGGGGGGAAGGGAGAGAATAAATGTCACTTATGTCTAATGGTGGACGAACAAAGATCGATAATCAGCACCATCCAAAAAAGACAGAGGAACTGGATTGGACACGTACTAAGAGGAGAATCATTACTCAGAACAGTAACTGAGGCAAGAATATTGGGAAGAAAGACAAAAGGGAGACCAAGGAGGATGCTATTGGACTGGATGATGAAAACAGATCAATCAATCAATCAATACACATACACAGCGTCACAAGACCTATTATACAGAAATCAAAGAAGAAGCAAGACACAGAGAGGGATGGAAACAATGGAGCCCTGAACCTGTCCCAGGACAGAGAACATGATGATGATGATGATGATGATGATGATGATGATGATGATGATGATGATGATGATGATGATGATGATGATGATGATGATGTCTAATCGTGCGTTTTATGTGTGTGTGGCTATAGGTCTGTCTTCTGGCTGACAGCGTCGGCGCGATACTCGGCTACGACGTCCTCTGCAAGACCGGCTTCTACGATGCTCTGCAGGACGCCGCAGACAGCGAAGCCGCCCACCTGCTGAAGCCTGAAGCAGCGCTCGAATACAGCAGGCAGGTCAGTCTGAGCAATCCAAGCCTCGTGGTTCCCGAAACCAGACGCCCGGCCGAGTCCAACGGAAAGGACGCACCGGACCAGACGCTTCGAAGCTACGAGCGGCATTCGTCGTGTCCGAGTTCGCGTCGCACGAGCTCGACCGCCGGGCCGGGAGAGGTCGGCTGTTTCGATTTCGACGTCGGCGAGTTCTTCATGCTTGGCAGTCCCCTGGGTCTCGTGCTGGCTTATCGGAAAATTCTTGCGGCCGACAACCTGAGCTGTGAGTGTGCCGGACCTAGCTGGTGTCAGTGTCGGCAACCGTTGCTTAATTCTGGCAATAATTTAAGTTTTGTTGATGATTTTTGTACAAGAGTTGAGGTTATTATTGTGTGTTATGTTTAGGGGGGACTGGGGAAACAATGGGTTTTTAGAAACAAAATTTAGTTTTTTTAGGTTTTTATGTCTGGCATGTCAGCATCCATAAACTTTCTCTATATTCTTGCCACATATATGTTCTGCTGTCTGCAGAGGGTAAGATACTTGAAAAACATTAAAGATAAGCATTTTTTCGACTTAAAAATCAAAAGAGACTTAAAATTTGCCTTTTTTAGGTTTTTGAGTTTTAGAAAACCTAAAAAACCTAGTTTAAAAAAAAACAAAACCACATTTTCCAGCCCTGGTTATATTCAGTGCAACACTAACATAGTCTGTCTTGTTCTGGTATGTAACAACAGATCAACTGCCAAGACCTCTGTGCAACCAAATGTACAATCTCTTCTATTCGTCTGACCCAACCGCCGTACGATTGGAGCCGCTTCTAAACGACAGGTTCAAATTCATTCCACCGATGAAACTGCCGAGGTACAGCAGATTTCCACTGGGAGATGGAATTTCCATCCTTACAGGTGCGTTTTTTTAAATTTTAAAAGAGTTTTGTCGACACGACTGAAATTGACTGTTGTAATTTCAGCGCTGTCCAACATGTGACCTGCGGGCCACGTGTGGCCCGCGGGCTGATTTTACGTGGCCTGGCAGAGCTCAGGCAATTTTTCTGGCAATTTTTATGTCAGAAATAAGTCATTAGCCTAAACAGGTACTCACGTGGGCTTGGATCAACAAGATCAAATATATAAATTATATAATATAATGCATAACAGTCAATTTTGCACACTTTCCTGCACTTTCCAAGATGGCACAAGAATTTTCTGATCAATGGTAATACTCTAGTCAGTTGCCTCTTGCTTGGGCGTAGCTGCAGGTTTTGAACCTGTGAAGATTTTAAGAATTCAGAAATATTGAAGATCTTCATCATTCTCTGCATCTTTGGTTTTATTATGGCCTTTATCAAGTACTTATTCTTGGTTTTTTCATCTCCAATGTGCTTATTGTAGAGCTGTGGTTGTCTCTTTTAGCGGAAACATTGCAGAGCAATCTAGCACTTTTTGCTAATAGCGCGTCATGCCTTAGTCATGGCAGCCAATGCGCCAACCAGGATGATGGATGCGACAAACCGTGCAGTCGTTCAAGCATTTCTAGCCAGTCTTCAGATCAGGTCGACTTCATGACAACCAATTTGACTTCAGGTAAATTTTTTCATAAGTGCCACAGATCTTAAGAAACGCTTTCTTAAGATGTATGCTTTGCGGTTGACAAACCATTTTCTCGAGTCACAGCTACTTTGGGTCTGTTTATTAGCATCGATTAGATTACTTATTGTTGATTTTGCTGAGTCATTCTGTTAATGGTCTTCAACAATATCAGTTTGTGTGTATGCATTTTAGCCTATGTTTCACATAGTGTCTTTTGTGGTGATGTTATTAACTATGAGCCACTGTACAGAGGGATACTTTGTATCTTATAGAGGATACTTTTTATAAGTGCTGTTTACTTGTTTACATTTCTGTTGGCTCGGGTCAATTTGACTGCTTGGGGTTTGTGGTTAGTGTAATTAGTGGCCATGACATAATTTGCGCAATGCTACATATAATGTTAACTAAAGCTTCCTTGTTGTACACACTTAGCGTTATGCATTGGTGCCTTATACTGTTTCCTTAATATTAAGTCAATGAATGTAAATATTTTGTGTTGTCAGTTTTTGCATTTATTCGAAAGACTATCTGGCCATTAAATGAAAGAAACTATGTGTGTGTGTGTGTGTTGTGTGTGTGTGTGTGTGTGTGTATGTGTGTGTTAATTATACAAACAATTTTTCTATTGCAAGTGTATTCTCGTTGGTGGGGCACCAAGCGCCTGGACTACTCGATATTCTGTCCCGACGCTCTGCAGAACTTTCCGCCACCGCGCTTCCGTATCTGCTCCACGCGAGTTTTTGGGAGTCGACGGACGTGGTAGCCTTCATTCTTAGGCAGGTCAGACACCGACAACCAATGCCTTAGCACGCGTATCACTTAGCAGAGGCTGTCATAATAATGAACTCCACACAATGGAGCTTTCTTTTGTAATGACTATTGGTGTAGCCACGGAGGGGCATAGGGAGGGGGCGCAGTTCGGGCTAGGACCGGTCATGGGTCCTATTATATTTGTTTGGCATCTCCTATTAGGGACCCCTGTAAAGTGCTCTTGACTTTAGTCTTGGCTATGCATATTGTGCTATATGAATTTGTCAGAATTAATAATAATACAGTGGATCCCACTTAATCACATACCGCTTAATTGCATAACTCGCATAATCGCATAACAACATAAAAACCCGAACCAGTGTTTTGTGCGTACAGTTAATTATCAGACGTCCCGGCTATTCGCATAGCCCAGTTAATCGCATAGGCAAGGCTTGCACGGCACCTATGCAATTAAGCGGGTTTCACTGTAATAATAATTAGTAATGGGATTTTTTGCTTGTCGGGAATTTTTTCACCCGAAAACATGGATTATGGGTTGGTCTTGGTTGGATTTGCAGATAGTACGACAGGAGTTCGCCGTTCTGGATCCAGCCGCGTCGGCGGGGTCCGATTGCACCTTCCTCCGAGATCAGCCGCGAGAGAAGTGGCTGAAACGAAGAACTACGATCAAAGTCAAGGTTCGAGGAGTGGTTTGAATTCCGCCGAAGATCTAGTAAAACTTTATCAGGATTTTCCTTTTGTCGGTGATGAGTGAATTTGAACAACTTTTCTTTTAAAATTTTGGTTAAAACATGTTGAAATGCTAATCAGAAGGATCAATTATTCTATTTGGACATTGTGCAACATAATTTTGCTTGAAACAGATTTCTTAAATGTATGAAATGTACAGAACCATTTTGAAATTGAGATGGGAGGTTTAGTAACCAAAATATTTTTTTAAGTAACTGTTTTGCTCACCAACAATTTTCTGCTCAATCGAAATTTTATTTCATGCATTTGTCTTTCTGATTATCTGTAGTTGAAATGTTGACACCTTTTTTTTATTTGAAAACTGAATTTCCATATTTAAATTTGGTTGTTGTCATATGCAGTTTATGGTCTGATGTCTTGCCCATCATGTTGAAAAAAACTATTCATTAATATTATCTTTGTCCAGTGATAGTGTTATTACCTGTGATAGAAAATGAATAGAATGGTGATATTCTTCATATTTATTTTTCTGTTTTGAAATTGTTAATAAATTATTGCAGAACGTGGCTCCCAACCATCGGGCAAACGACGTGATTGTGCTCGAAGGCAAGCCACAAGTCCTGACGGCGCGGTTCATGTACGGCCCTCTGGATGTCGTGTCACTGTCCGGCGAACGGGTAAGGAACACTAATTGAGGAACTGTTAACCCCTTACCTGGGCGTCACGGATATATCCGTCCATTTTACATTGAGTTACAGTTAAATACACGGTTAAGGGGTTAAATGAGTCGGAGATATGAATTAATTGTGAGTGAGGTGGTGTAGCGGGTGGGATTTTGACCCCAGCCACTGCGTAGAGCGACCCTGGGCAGGTTGTTTGCCCCGTAACTGTTATGCACTTGCAATATTCTTCACTTTGTGAATGACTTAACATGCATTTACATCCATCCGTGGCAGCAGCATCGGTGGTGGTGGTGATGATGATAGGTGAAAATTGTGAAATGATATTAAATTGTTTTCTGTCGGTGACCTATTTCTTGCACTTATTTTCAGAGTTTTGATTAAGTACTCCACTTGGGGGGGGGCAGGGAGGCCCGTGCACCCCCTAGTGATTGCCTGACCACCAGTGTCCCCCAGTTGGGACTCTATACTTACTACTACCTACCTATCAACAAATGGTTGGCCCCATGCTTAGAAGTTGCACCCCAATGGCCTCCCCCGCACTTGTCAAATCAAATCCTGGAGCTGCTCATGATCTTGTCATTTGGTATATTTTCTTGACTTTGAAGGTTGACATTTATGTCATGACACAACCTCCGAGTGGAAGTTGGATCTACTTTGGAACTGAGGTTACCGATGCCAGTGCAAGGGCCACGTACCACATACCCAACGACAAAAGACTGCCTGAAGGGATCTATCCAATAAAAATGGTTGTACGGTGAGATTGCAAAATTAATGTACTTTCCTCGACTTTGTACTTAGGATATTGTTGTATTTGTTTTTTAGTGATTTTATTCAATGCATCATATACAGACCTAAGTCCTAAATATGAAGTGATGAACTAATATGGTGGGACAAAGGGAAAAGTTTTTAGTGCTAGGGTAACGGATATATGGAACGGTGTGGATGAAAAGGCAGTAACAGTTGAAACAATAAATGGATTGAGAAATTATCTAGAAAAGCTGTTTATTAAATGTTGAGAATTATAATTATGGTGGTCATAGCATCCTAACCCACTTGAAATTGCACTATTATTGTCAATTTAAACTTGCTGAGACCAGGGCCATATTAAGGCGGCCACTGAGGGGGCTGAAGCCCCAGGCTCACCATAAAATATAGGCCCACCGTTTTTCAAGTGACGGCCTTTTTTGCTTGTCAGAGATTTTCAGTGAAGGCGGCGGGAAATTTTACAAGGGGCAATTTTCAAATTATGGAAACGACCTTTTTTTGCTTCTCAGCCCCAGTCCCACTCGGACCTTAATCCGGCCCTGGCTGAGACTTGATATTTTGAGACATTTGGAGAAAAACCATATGTGTGTTTTTTCCTGTGCTTGCTTTAGTGACGCCTTGGGGGGGGGGTGGATCATTTGTTTATTATCGTTATTTATTTTGCACACATTGTAAGATTATGTTTTGCAGTGGAGACCACACGTCAGTTGACTTCTGTCTGACTGTTGTCCCGCCTAAGAGCGAAGCAGCCGTGTTCAGTATTGACGGATCGTTCACTGCAAGCGTTTCGATCATGGGCAGAGATCCCAAAGTTCGAGCTGGCGCCGTCGATGTCGTCAGGTACAGGAATCGTATGAAATACTTTACTTTACAAATGCTAGAAAATTTTAGAACAAGATAAAAAACGCATATATGTTCACCCTTGCATATCGACCATAGGCTGTGACGTGGTTGTCCTGCCTGATATCCTGGATTTGACCTGGATCTTATGTGATTTGACATTGTGTGCCATTTTGAAGTGGCACTATAGAAGTTTGTGTTAGATATTTAACAGGTTAGCGTGGTTATATTTTTTCTGTTATGCACTTGTGTTTGCAATATTATAAAGAACATAATTTTGTTTTTTGAGACTTTTAATTCTGACTATTTCACCAAATTATGAACTTGCCTTTGGTAGTCAAAGGACTCTTAAAAATCAGTTAAATAATATATTTGATATAATTAATTATAATTTTATCGTGGTTTTGAAAATTTTGAAATGTTCTGCTGGTATTTTGTGCTTTTGATTTTGGTCGTTTTCAGGCATTGGCATGAACTTGGCTATCTCATACTGTACATCACGGCGCGCCCCGACATGCAGCAACGGCGCGTGGTGTCGTGGCTGGCAGAGCACAACTTTCCTCACGGCATGGTGGTGTTCATGGATGGCTTGTCCACCGACCCACTTAGACAGAAGGCAAACTATCTCAAACAACTTGTTCAAGAAGTATGCACTACAACAATTTCAACATAGAACACCAAATACTGGCAAATCAATACTATTAGTCTTTCTACTAATATTATTGATTTCCTGTTTGGCCAATATTTATGTCAATCTCATAAAATTTGATGTTGATAATTGCTAGTATGTGCAAGTTGAAAGAGGACAGATAGTGCAAAGCTCTAATGTTTGGAATGAGGGGGGGTGCCAATAAGAAAGGAATACCAACACAAGGAATGGTGTGATGATGATGATGATGATGATGATGATGATGATGATGATGATGATGATGATGATGATGATGATCTGATGATGATGATGATGATGATGAATGATGAATGATGATATTGAAGATGATGGAAGATGATCTGTGATGAAATGATGAACAGGATGATGATGATGATGATGATGATGATGATGATGATGATGATGATGATGATGATGATGAATTTATTGATTATGCCATGTACTGTTATGGCCAATCACATTTGCTGTAATTGCTTTGGACCTTATGATGAACTTGGCTGAATTTGGAACCTGGTTTTTGTTTTAAGTTCAGGCATTTTAAATTTTTCAGGCGCAGATAAGCATCCTAGCAGCCTACGGCTCCGGTAAAGACATCGCAGTCTACCAGGCCATCGGACTTCAGCCAGACCAGATCTTCATCGTTGGAAAAGTGGCGAAAAAGAATCGTAGAGACGCTGTGGTAGATATGTTTCAGCAGATGGCTTGATTTTATCATTCATTGCATCTCAGTTTCTACAATACAGTGGATCTTTTGTCAAAGCACCCTTGTTTTGTGCCATTTCGCTCACCTACGGCGCTATAGCAAATTGTCTGACAATAATAATAATAATAATAACCTGCATACTGTTTAATTGCATAACAACAACAACAGAAAAACCGAACCAGTGTTTTGTGCGTACAATTCATTATCAGACGCCCCGGCTATTCGCACAGCCCAGTTAATCGCATAAGCAAGGCTTGCACAGCACCTCAATTAAGCGGGTTTCACTGTAATGGATTTCATGAAGAACTGCCATTGGCTTTTGATAGAAGTCGGAGATTTTGAAAAGGTTTAGATTTCCCCTATATCCGTCGATAGTTAATTAAATGACACGCGTTTGTTCTATCGTCAGGTGATCGCCGACGGATACGCCACCCATCTGAGCGAGCTGAAGGCTCGCGCTTTTAAGCCGGCCGTTCTCAGCGCTCGGCTGTCCTTCCGGAAGGGCTGTTTCGCTCTTGTGAGCAGCAGCGCAGGTGGAAAAGATCCGGTTCGCAAGACGACCTCTCTGCCGCAACGGTCGACATTCCGTGAACAGACCCTGCCCGGACCGGGACCTACGATTGCCGTTTCCGAAGCGGAAAATACTCAGTAGCCACCACCTCCGGAAGACTGGCTTTGAACCAGTGGTGGCTTTAGGATTTGGCAAGTGGGGGGGGAGGCGTTGGGGTGGCAACTTCTAATCATGGGGGCATGCCAACCATTTGTTGTTAGCTATGTAGTATTAAGTATAAGGTCCCAACAGAGGGCCACTGGGGGGCAGGCACTCAATAGAGGCACGGCCCCCCCTGTGGAGCCGCCATTGCTTTCAACTGCAGTAATTTGCACGATTTTTTAAAAACTGAAGCAAAAATTACAACAACGAAAAAATTATCAAAAGGGTTGCTATAATTAAATGTTTCGACCATATTGATGTTATTGTTAAGTTTGTTCGAATAGCTTGATACTTAATAAGTTGCTGTGAATAGAAAATGGGGTTCTAGAAGTCTTTCAACCATGGCTCATCATGCTTGTTTTCCAGAAATTGACAGTATCTGTCCTTGAGTGTATACTGTACCAATTAACTCTTATACATCGGTATGATCAAAACTTGTAATGATGTAAAACATTTGCATGACAGAGTATTTATTTTGAAACAGAGACATATTTACACGATGTTGCATTTGTCTTGAAGCTCGTCTTGCTGAAGCTTTTGTGTGATTGTGAACGTGGCGCTCTATACAGTAGAACCTCGTTATATCGAACTTGCTTATGTTGAAATCACGTTTATATCGAAGTTTGAGCGCCGGTCCCGCCAAAACAGTGTTAATGATACAGGAATCGGATATATCGAACCTCGGATATATCGAAGTATTTATCACGGTCCCTTGAACTTCGATATAACGAGGTTCTACTGTACAAAAGATGAATTATATCTTCAATGCATAGCTGTTTCTTTCACACATTTGAAGTTCTTGTCCGAATTTGTTTCCTAATAGTATAATGTTAGTTTTGTCAGACATCGCCACCGACAACTGGGTGTGATTATGGTGTATTGTTATTTTTCTATATTGTGCATAGACTTGTGAGTGCTGTAAATTTTCTATTAACATATTATTGTGTTGTTATTTCAGTTTAGTTTAATTTGATTGCTAGTTATCGTAATTCAGTTGTTATCGTTGTAATGATGTGGATATTCTAGATATGGATAAAGTGTTCCAGATGTTGGCTGTCTGTGTAATCTTTGGATTGTGATAACTACGAATGTGATGGATGGATATATGGATGGATATTGAAGGTTTCTAGTTTTACTGCTATTTGGAATATTTTGGAGAGGATTAGTCGAGAGATTAACCTAGTCCTAGTTCTTTACATAATCTGGTTCCATGACCCATTGTTACATAGTCTGGTTCCATGGCCCTAGATGAAGACCCGTTGATACATCTAAGTTCAAATTTGAAGGATTTTTTGAATAGAAATAATTATTTGTGGCCAGTCATTTTTGGTGTCAATATAATTAGATTTCTTCTGGGGTTGATCCTTTACTAATGAGGGTAAGAGTAGAGTGATGATGATGATGATGATGATGATGATGATGATGATGATGATGATGATGATGATGATGATGATGATGATGATGATGATGATGATGATGATGATGATGATGATGATTTATTGGGATGTTTAGATATGTATGCATGACACTGTTGGCATTATTTGACGTAGCTGCTTTTTCACAGTTTACTGTTGTATTGTATATCGTTTGCAAATCTTTTGAAATACAGTATTCTGCAATGTAATGTACCGTATTCAGTGGCAAATACCTGGAAGAAGAGTTTGGGACAGCACCTGGTTAATGTGGCCCCCTCCTCCTCCTCCTCCTCCTCCTCCTCCTATTGGTTTCGGTTCGTCACGTGATCAGCTCATGTGATCAGCGGACAACATGTTTGATCCACCCACCAGAATCCCTCCAATCCTTCGACTCACAATATTCTTCTTCCAGGTTCCAAGTAGTTTTGTGAAGCAGCAATAGACTTTCACCGCTTGCAATTTCAAGTATTTGTAGTAGTAGTAGTAGTAGTAGTAGTAGTAGTAGTAGTAGTAGTAGTAGTAGTAGTAGTAGTAGTAGTAGTAGTAGTGTTCGGACGAGTAACACTTCTGAAGTGTGACATCTCGACTGTGAAGAAAAGATGTTTGTTATTTTCTGGTTTTTGCTTTGATTTGCCAATCATTGTTGTTGTTGATGATGATGATGATGATGATGATGATGATGATGATGATGATGATGTGTGGTAGAGTCAGAACGTGGTATTTGTTTTGGGGAGGGGGAATTCCTGGTCACCACTTCACCCCTCCCTCCCCCACTGGTCCACTCTGTAAACTTGACGGGGGAGAAGCTAGTTCTGTTATTAACTTATTCAGTGTTTATTCTAGACCTTCTCGCGGGAGGGGGAGGGGGTAAATTCCCTCCAAAGTTTGAAATTCCCCCAAAATTATGACATTTAATAGATAATAAGATTTGGCTATGGTCATCATTGGCATAGCAACGGGAGCCTGCCGTCTCCCCCCCTATTCGGAACGGGTTGTGGGCTTTGTGCAGAACCGTTGAGTGGTTGGGGGGAGGGGTAGGTAGTGGAGAATGTACGAAAGTTTACGGAGCTTGAGGAGGCGAGGTGTTTTGCTCGCCGACTCGACTTTTTTTTACCGGAACCCTATTCCGAAATCCTGGCTACGCCTCACTGATGATGATTTTAATTAGTTTACTACCTATATATAATATAATCAGAAATTCTTGTTTATTGTCTTGCAAAGAGCTTCAGTTCATACGCCCACGCTAGAAAAAAAAAGATATCCCGTATTCCTTCTATAGGCTTAATAATTATTAGGCCTAGCGCTAAAACTGAAGACCGTATTCATTTAAAATAGAAATTACTGGGCGTCACGCCTTCTCAGATTACAATTTTGCGAAGGAAACTCGAACCAAACAACACGCACAGAGGCTTAAAAGATCTAATTCTTGGTCAGACATAGAGATTGCCAAGGATTTCCCGAAGACAGGAAGAAGTCTTAGGCGACTCCGTCTGCAATTACTGTCTCTGTGTGACATCGAGACGTCATTACTAAATCTCAGATTATGTTTATTAAAGCGAAAAAGTACAGTAGAGCTTCGTTATAACGTATACTCGGTTGTAACGTGCAGCAATGTACGGTCCCGTGTGATGCGCTACACAGGGTTTAATCTAGGGCGTTTCCGGGAGGGGGAAATTGCCCTTTTTTCCCTCCGGAAATTTGAAATTCCCCCCCAGAAATTTTGGCATACTACATCAACTAACAGCAGACCCCTTGCAGAATTCCTCCGGCTTTGTCAGTTCCCCCCCCCCGGCTTTGTCAGTCCCCCTCCCCCAGGAGTCTTGATTAAACACTGGCGCTACCGTATTGGATGGAATTGGATATGACGTAGTCAATTTTGCAGACCCGCTAAGCACGTTGTAACGAGGTTCTACTGTACATCGCCTTATGGGCGTATAAAAGATGAGATTTATAGACTTATGTGACTGTAGCCTTGTTTAGTCTTCTAGGTTACGGACAGGAGACACTGGAAATGTTAACCGCTGCTGGCGCTTCGCATGTGGTGGGGAGTTTGACTTTGAATGTTTCGGGATTCAGAGCGAAAGTTTATGGCGTTCAGCATCTCGCAGTCTATCGCACAGAAGATGGCGTGCCGAAGGTAGTAGACATATAATGTCACTCACCGCGTTCACAATTTTAATGATAGCGTCCCTACTCAAGAATATTTTTATACCCCTAACACCCCCCCCCCCGAATTTGAGACTAACACTCTCCAAAAATTTGGTTATGTGACAATGGTATGCAAAAAAATGCATACTAATTAGCTCCGGACACCCCCCAATTTGAGGTCGACACACCCCCCAAAGTCCCAATCCTAGAAATATTCCTGTCCCTACTGTTGTTGATTCCAAGAAAGCTGTGGGGGATTGGATTACTTCTTCCACCCCAAAATTATCGACCTCCAATTGTGTGGGTGACGGCGCCCTCTCCACCCACAGAATAATAATAATACACAATTTAAAAAATGTTGGTCGGGCAACCAAGGGGTTAATCCCAACCTCCCCTTTGGCTACGCCACAGCTTTAATCACATTATTATTATTATTATTATTATTATTATTATTATTATTAGTAGTTAGTAGTAGTAGTAGTAGTAGTAGTAGTTAGTTATTAGTAGTAGTAGTAGTAGTAGTAGTAGTAGTAGTATTATTATTATTATTATTATTATTATTATTATTATTATTATTATTATTATTATTATTATTATTATTATTATTATTATTATTATTATTATTATTATTATTATTATTATTAGGCCTATTAACCTACGAAATACGAATAGGACCTACAATTGGCCCTGCTCTTGTATTGTTTTCAGTTTCGACCGAAGCATTCTCTGTCCTCGCAGTCTGTCCCTCATGAGGACAACGACGAGGACTCGTCCTTGTTCAAAATCTCTCAAGCTTCAGGACCGTCGAACGTCAACAGGGTGAAATCATTCGACGAACTGCCCGGGCCGCGCGGTTGGCCGCTCATCGGAACTCTGTGGGATTACGTGAAAAAAGACGGACTGAAATTCAACAAAATGTTCGAGGTGAGCTTTGAGTATAGGTTTCCCAGGCCCTGAGGAGAGGGGGTGCAGCCGGTACATTGTACCGGGGCCCATGGAGTTTTCAGGGGCCCAGATCCGGTGACGATAGTGTTTTTTTTTGCTTGTCGGGCTGTTTTCGGAGAGTTGATAACGTTTTTTTGCTTGTCAGGTTTTACGGAGACTTGATCAATTTTTCTTAAGGGCCCGCATTTTTTTGTTCCGGGGCCCGGAATTTCTCACGGCGGCCCTGAGGTTTCCACAGACACCGGCCCGGTGACGTGCAGAGGGGGTTGGGCGGTGGGGCGGTGGTCCCGGGCATCCACCAGATGGGGGGGGGCATCCAAATTGATTTCGTAACATTTTTTCGTCAACACTTAAAAAAATTAAAACCCTGAAAATTATCGATTTGTCCCCGCGGGCATCCACGCCAACACCAAATAAAGGCGGCTCCAGGATTTGGCTGGTGGGGGTGGGGGGCGTTGGGGTGGCAACTTCTAAGCACGGAGCCAACCACTTGTTGACAGGTATGTAGTAGTAAGTACGGGGTCCCAACTGGGGGCCACTGGGGGACCCAGGCATTCAATAGGATGACACAGGTGGCCCCCGGCCTCCCATGTGGAGCCGCCACTGCTCACGCGTGGCCCCTGGTTTATCCTCCTCCGAGGCAGGTGATGCAGAGTCGATCGCTTGTCTACGGTCCCATCTACCGTGAACAGATCGGACACCTGAGATCGGTCGTCATCAGCGACCCGGAGGAGTACGCGAAGGTCATCCACGTCGACGGAAAGTATCCGAACCGCATCGAAATGGAACCGATGGCCTTCTATCGACGCCAGAGAGGCATCGGCCTAGGCACCGTCAACGGGTAGGCCTACGTTATAATAATAATTATGCACTTCTATAGCACCACTTCTAATACTCAAGGTATCAATCGATGGTTATATAGGGCGTATAGAACACAACGCCAAAAGAGTATCTTTTTAACTTTTTGGCTGTAATACGGGCTCTCTTAACGGGGGTCTTATCTCTCGATTGATTTTTAAAAATTTGACAGAAAATAGTTTCTTACTTTGTATAGTTTTTCAAATGGCTATTTGTTCGTTTATTTGGTTTATGTGGGTTATAGTTTAGATTTATACCCACCCAAAAAGATTTATACCCTCCCAAATCAAATTCCTTTCTCACTCCCTGAATTTTTGCATTACCCCTACTGGATAGTCCTAGACTTGATATGGATCTTTAATTGTTTGGATTCAGTGCGTCATCGGCTGATGCTTCTGTGTATTATCAGTGGCGCTACCAGAAGTTTAAGATTAGATTAGGTTAACGTTTAAACTCGAGACTTAATTATATGACAATTTTGGGGAAAGCTGACAAGGCCGGTCAACAACTGTCAACTTACAGTTAACCCCTGTTAATTGATGCAGTACCTTTTGAAATTTCCGGGGAATTGAAATCCCAATAACAAGGAATATTTTTGGGATGACCATTTTTCCTTTTTTGCTCGGAAACAAAATGTGATTAAACCCTGGATTAGATAGCCTTTTCCATTGGATACTGCGTACTACTACCAGGCCTATTATCAGTGGCGTAACCAGGATTATTTGGAAAAGTAAAATTGGGGCAACATCGACGTTTAACAGCTTCAAACGATTCAAATTGTTGACTCCTATCTCTCTTTCAATCTCTTTCGTTCGTTCTCATCATTCTCGCCCTACCTACCCCCCCGCCCCGCCCCCGGCCCCCCCCAACGACTCAACGGATTTGAACAAATCCCGCGATAGGTCCCCACCGCAGCCCGTAAAGGGGTCTGTGCCCCCTGGACCCTGGACCCTGGAATACGCCAATGCGGTGCGTTGTAGGCAGGGAGAAGAGTGGCGTCGCCATCGGACGATCGTAAGTAAGAAGACGATGATGACGTCCGAGGTTCTCAGACACGTCCGGTCGATGGACGAAACCGCGTCCGACTTCGTCCGGCATCTGCACCGGAAGAGAGCGCCGACGGGAGGAGGACTCGTGCCGGGACTGGAACACGAGGTCTTCAAGTGGGCCCTTGAATGTAAGCAGGGATATTTTTACACCCCCTACACCCAGACCCATTTGAGACCGACACCTCCCAACACCCCATCCCGCCAATTTCAGCTATGGAGTGACATTTTTTTTGCTTGTCAGACTTTTTTTGGTAGGGGACCCCAAAATGTACCGACACCCCCCCCATTGGTAATCCTAGAAATAACCCTGGAATGCTTCTCTTTCTGCACTATTTATTATTAATAATTGTATTATTAATAATATTATTATTATTATCATCATCATCATCATCATCATCATCATCATCATCATCATCATCATCATCATCAGTATCAGTAGTAGTAGTAGTAGTAGTAGTAGTAGTAGTATTATTATCATCATCATCATCAGTATTATTAGTATTAGTAGTATTATTATTATTATTACTAGTGTTAGTATTATTACTCTTATTATTAGTTATTATAGTATTAGTAGTAGTAGTAGTAGTAGTAGTAGTAGTAGTAGTAGTAGTAGTAGTAGTAGTAGTAGTAGCAGTAGTAGTAGTATTGCAACTACTACTACCGTAGAACTTCGTTATAACGTGCTTAGAGGGTCTCTAAAATTTAGTATTCTATATCCGATGTAGGCCTACATTATATCCAATACCATTCAATACAGTAGCGCATCACACGGTACCGTACATTGCGATACGTTATAACCGAGAGTAGCCTACGTTATAGCCGATTACGTTATAACGAAGTTCTACTGTATTCGGACTGTTTTTGTTTCCTTCGTATATAGCGATAGGAACCTTTCTATTCGAGGAGCGAATCGGGTGTTTCAACGATCCAGCCCCTCGGCAGGCGCAGGAATTCATCGAAAACCTGGTCGGCTTCTTCAAGTACATGCAACCGCTGATGTACAACGTCCCTCTGTACAAGATCTATCCGACGAAGACGTGGAGAATCTACGAAGGTTACGCCGACCGCGTCCTGCAGATAGGACAGACATTCGTTGATAAGGTAGGCCTACCTGCAGTGGCGGCTCCACCGGGGGGGCTAGGGGTCCCGTGCCCTCCCCCTATAGAGTGCGTGGCCCCCAGTGCCCCCCCAGTTGGGACCCTATACTTAATGCTACATACATTAAACAACAAATGGTTGGCCCCCATGATTAGAAGTTGCCACCCCAACGCCCCCACTTGCCAAATCCTAGAGCCGCCACTGCCTACCTGGCGACGATTTTAATTAAGCCTACAGGCATAGGCGGATTTTATTATTATTATAGGCTAGGGTAGGCTTGAGCCTACCCTACTAATCCCACCAAAACAAAAATATTGTTTTTTCCATCAACACCAGGTCTGTCGCATGCTGGACGGCACCCCCAGATCCCCATGCTAGCCTACCCAAATATTAAACTCTAAATCCACCTATGCCTATACAGGTGTATTGTACAGGTGGGCCAATAGGACCGGTACCAATCGGGAGAGTAGCGACGGGATGGGCGAGGGGTATATCGGTATATATACCCCTCCCAAAATCAGACTACCTTAAAAATTTTAATGAGTATTTTAAGATTTTCAAAGTTTTTAAGATGTGGACCCCCAAATCACATTATACACCCCTTCCCCCCAAAATCAAATTCCTGGCTACGTCCTGGTAGTCGGTACCAATCTGTTTCTTTGTGAATATTTCCAGTAAGCAGTGGCTCTCGGAATGCTACTCTTCCCCTGCAAACACCACGTTGATTTCTTATATAGCAATGGACTTAGGCGGCGATCTGCCAGAAAACTTGGGGGTGTCCACCGTTCAGAGCTCCCATGTGATGGACCAGTATCAGTAGGTTTTCTGTGTGAAAATATTGATTAATAAACCAAAATAGGAGTATCCAGAACAATCTCTATGATCACTGATCTAAAGCAAGAAATATTGGCGTCTATTAATAACAATGGTTTCCAAAAACCGGACTTTGTTGGTAAACACTGGATACCCCTATATGGTTAGTTACAAAAGTATATTTGCATTTCCCCATTGGGGGGCAATGACCCCCTCTTTCCCTAATGTGTGGGCGCCCGCGTTTGTCGAGCGTTTGCGTTCGGTTGATGTTTGCAGAAGTTGGATTCGTTGACCAGACAAGCGAAGCGAGGTTCGAGCGAAGGAGCAACAGAGGAAAAGTCGGAATTTCTTACTTACTTACTTTCGCAGACGAATCTTACCCCCGAAGAGGCAAACTCCAACTGCGTCGATCTGATGATGGGCGCCGTGGAAACGGTTCGGGGGTGTTTTTTAAATAATAATAATATGTAAATATTTTACATATTTAAATTAAAATTAAATGCATTGCCTTCCTATTCACTCATGCGAATTACTATACTGTTATTGTTATTGTTATTGTTCATGACAATTTATATAGCGCCGTAGCATAGCGAGGGCCAAAGTCAAAGGCGCTTTACAAAAAACATGGGACCTTCATGGACCATACTAACCTTCATGGATATTTTTACACCCCTCCCCTCCAACGCCTCCCCCCGCCCGGTCTTAGACATCTCCGCGCCCTCCAACAAACTCCCCCTCCCCAATCTGAGAGCCGGATGACCTTTTTTTGCTTGTCAGACTTTTTCGGCAGGGCGCCCCCAGAAAATACCGCCCCCGCCCAATTTATAATCCTAGAAATAACCCTGCTGGCCTATAGGCTACAGTGTAGTCTCAATAGGTCGAGCCTAACAGTACTGCGCATTGGGTTTTTGCCGACAGACTTCTAACGGGTTGCTCTGGACGCTCTACTGTCTGTGCAAGAGCCCGTCGGCACAGGAGGACCTCTACCGGGAAACAGAGGAACTACTGCCGGACAAGGATGATAACTGCCGAGCGACTCCAGAACATGCAGTACGTCAGGGCCTGTCTACGAGAAACATTCAGGTACAGAGACGGTCTCATGCTGACAGATTTGGTGCGTCCAGTCCAGTGTTTTATCATCCAGACCCCAGGCCTTGGGGGGCAGTGGCGGCTCTAGGATTTGGCAAGTGGGGGGCGTTAGGGTGGCAACTTCTAATCATGGGGGGGCAACTATTTGTTGTTTAATGTATGTAGCATTAAGTATAGGGTCCCAACTGGGGGCTTACTGGGGGGCAGGCTCTCAATGGGGGCACGGGCCCCCCTGGCTCCTCCGGTGGAGCCGCCACTGCTTGGTGGAGGGGGCAAATTGACTTGGCTGGAGGGGAGAGACACCATTCGATGCAAAAATTTGTGTCACTGCTGATTTTTTTTGGGGGTGGATTTTGAAGGTTGGGGTGGGGGGAATCTTCCCTTAACAGGCATGGATAAAACACTGGTCCAGTCCCTATCCGAGGGGGAGACGGGCCACTTGGACATAGGGCCCTGCTCAAAAAGGGGCCTCGAATAATTATAATGGGGGGCTAAATAAGTTGTTTTTCGTTGCAATTTTCTTAAAACTCTAGATTCAGATTAACCCCTTAACTGGGGATCCCGGATATATCTGTCCATTTTACATTGAGTTACAGTTAAATACACGGTTAAGGGGTTAAGAGTCGGGTATGACTGAGGGGCTTACAATTTCTAAATGACCCGCCCCCCCCAAAGGACCTGGGTACGCCATCGACTGATGTCCTGAGCATTGCGATAGTGGCACCATGGGAGATTTAATTGATTGATTTATAGGCCTACTGTTGCTGATCGATCTATCAATTAGCTTCTATAGCGCCATTCCGGAACCTTGGCTACGCGATTGGTTTCTTATGGTAAAATATTTCGAAGCACTGTCGATAACTTCAGAGAATGCAGGTTGTATCCGATTACAGGTTGTATCCGATTACAGGTTGTATCCGATTACAGGTTGTATCCGATTACAGGTTGTATCCGATTACAGGCTGTATCCGATTACAGGTTGTATCCGATTACCTTTGCAACGAGTCGGAGGATTGCGAGAGACGTCGAAGTGTGCGGCTATCACATTCCAGCCGGAGTAAGTAAGATAAGACGCAGCCTAATTGTAGGTCTAATATAGCACCTGTAAGACCAGTGCTTTTTCAGTGGGAACGCAAGGGAACGGCGTTCCCACGCCATTTTTTCAAACCAGATTCGTTTATATCGATATGCAATAATGCGTGTTTTACTGTACATGATGTACAATCGGTTCTTTTCTCGTTGAAAACAAGCGGGATCAGGCCCGCCGAGAGAAAATCCGGGCCCAGAAGGACCGTGGGCCTGCAGTCTTAACCCCTTAACCGGATTTAACTGTCTCAATGGGACCCTGACAAGTATTCTTGACGACCTTCTTTGCCTGTCACCGTTTTTCACGCTCTTTTGATCTCCTCGGCGGCCGGGTCCCCTTATTACTCGTCGGGCCCCTATGAATATAGCAGGGCGACCTTCTATTTTGTGTCATTACTGTTAATCTAATACATCTTCATCATCGGCCCAGGCCCCCTCCAGGCCGCCGGGCACCTGTGCATTTGCCCCTGTGCCCCCTCTCGACGGCCCTGCATAGGAACAACGCAAATTGCCGTTTAAAAATAACGAGCTACTGTATATTGCATATAAATATAACAAGTAGGCCTATGGCCAACTGTTAGGCCTAGTCTACTAAAATCTATGAGACTGTATGCTTCTTACGATAAAACACACGCGTCAAAAGAGTTCCCGAGCCTTTTTTCTAGAGAAAAACACTGCAAGACTGTTGAGTTTTATTATAGACGTTTGGGACTATAGGCCTATAGGTTTCAGAATATAATACAGTGCTTCTCACACAGAGCAAACCCTCCTGAACCATTTTAAACCTTGTTATTATTATTATTATTATTATCATTTCAAATCATCATCATCATCATTATTATTATTATTATTATTATTATTATTATTATCATCATCATCATCATCATCATTATTATTATTATTATTATTATTATTATTATTATTATTATTATTATTATCATCATCATCATCATCATCATCATTATTATTATTACTATTATTATTTTTATCATCATCATCATCATCATCATCATCATCATCATCATCATCATCATCATCATCATCATCATCATCATTATTATTATTATTATTATTATTATTATTATTCCTCGTTTCTCGTTTTTCGCACATAGACCCACTGTCAGGCGAATCTGTACGGAATGGGTCGTGATGCGAATCTCTTTCCCGATCCGCTCCAGTTCCTGCCCCAGCGATGGCTGCGAGACAACTACGAAGGACCTCTGAAGGCGCTCACCAATCTACCGTTTGGACACGGACCCCGGATGTGCATAGGTCGGCAGCCGAAGCCCTACGTAGGCCTATACGGCTTTAGACCTATAGGCATAGAGTATGAACATTAGCGTGGCGAAATTGGCGCAGGAACGGATATCCTGCCTCAGTGTTTTGGGCACCATTTACCATAGGTTACCAGGTGTTTTTTTGATCGGAAAAATTTTTGGGCGTCCGATTCTCTTGAAATTCGCACCAATTGAAGCCCATTCGATGCCTAGAAGGAGTCTACAATTAGATCTGCGATATCTTTCCCGTTCCTTTGGTTTATTGCTGTTACACAAAGTGAAATCGAAAAACGTAACTTTAGACCTAGGCCTAGGCCTAACCAAGAAGTGTGAAATTGAATATCTTGAAAACTATAGCAACCGTGACCATAGTGTTTTGCACACCCCTCTGGAAAATTTTCTGTGGGCGCCTCTGGCTGTGGTCACTTTGTTAGGACCAGTGTGACTCATTTAGCTCTTTATTTCAATGTATTCTGTTGATTTAACTTAGTTATAATCATATTTTCAAGGTACAAGTTGACTCGGGTACATAGTTCGTATAAAATAGCAATGAAACCTATAAGAATGAGCATATTGTACAAGGCTTGTGCATCTGTATGTGTGTAATATAGGAAGACGACTGGCAGAGCAGGAACTGTACATCGTCATCAGTAAAGTAACTATTTACAGTTACATTACTCGCATTTGTCTTCTTAATCGGAACCTAGCAGAAAAGACAGGAATGTTCTTATAAAAAAAATCATTTCATCATTTTTTATGATTTAGCAAAATATTCGCCTACACTGGCCAATTAGGCTATTCGATGGCGCAGCCAGCTAGACTCCGGAATAGGGCGGGGGGGTTGGACACGGCGACATTTTCCAGCGAGAAATTCTCGATGAGCAAAAAGCTTCGTCTCAAACGCTTTCAAGTCTGTTATCTGGTGCGTTCTCCTCGATCAAATACTACCCCTACCCCCCCCGTTAATCCCCAGTTTTGAACGAATCTCACAACCGGTCCCAGCCCCAATTGAGGAACGTTGCCCCCTTTTCCCGTGGCTGAGCCAATGAGGCTGTTAATATTTTACTTGTCAGAAATTGTAGGCCCTATATTAACTTTTAGGCCCCTATAAGCCTATGTTATAATATAATACAGTGGGCGCAAAAATCCGGACTAGTCACATTTAGGTTTGCATTTAATATAGTCCGGTTTTTTGCGCCACCCTGTATACGTCTATATAATATAATATATGACATAATATACAATATAGTATATAATATATAATATAATAAATAATGTTACCGGGCTTAACCCCTTAGCCGTGTATTTAACTGTAACTCAATGTAAAATGGACGGATATATCCGGGATCCCCAGTTAAGGGGTTAAATTTTGTCTGTGTTTCGACAGATTGTTCAGAATTTTAAACTGGAACTCAGCTGCGAAGATGATGACGTCCAGCCGGTCTTGAACACGGTCATGACGCCAGATCGCCCGCTGAACATCAACTTTATTCCACGAATATGAACAAAGAAATCTCGAAACTGGGAAAAGTCTCTCCTGAGCAGCATATAGTTTCAGTGACGGCTCCATATGGAGGCCCGTGCCCACTATTGAAATCCTGCCCCCTTCCAGTTGGGACCAGATACTTACTACTACCTACCTACCTATCAAAAAATGGTTGGCCCCAATGCTTAAAAGTTGCCACCACCAACGACCCCCACTTGCCAAATCCTGGAGCCGCCACTGCATATTTTCCTAACATTGCTTAACCCCTTAACCGTGTATTTAACTGTAACTCAATGTAAAATGGACGGATATATCCGGGATCCCCAGCTAAGGGGTTAAGATTACAGCAAAGATTAACAACGACTAGCCACTAGTGACAAAATGCTTTTACTTGTTTAAAGCAATCAGACACCTGATAGATATCCAAAATGCGGGTCCAGATTCTTTGTAGGCATCGACTGGGCTTCAATCGGTGCAAATATGAAAGCCCTACGACACCACAAATTTTCGCTCAAATTTCGGAAAAACACCCTGGACTATAGTCCATGAAAAATTTTCGGGCGACCCAAAAATTCATGTCGATATTTCACCCAAATTTCTACTTAGAACCCTCAAACGCTCTGCAGTGATGTCAGTGGACTAGAAAAATCCGTCACTTTCCACCCTATTAATGTGTCTATATTGCAAAATATAATAATGGCGGCTATACATTGTATAGACTTTCAAACCTTTAAAACAGCAGACACCTGATAGATATCCAAAATGCGGGTCCAGATTCTTTGTAGGCATCGACTGGGCTTCAATCGGTGCAAATATGAAAGCCCTACGACACCACAAATTTTCGCTCAAATTTCGGAAAAACCCCCTGGACCATGAAAAATTTTCGGGCGACCCAAAAATTCATGTCGATATTTCACCCAAATTTCTACTTAGAACCCTCAAACGCTCTGCAGTGATGTCAGTGGACTAGAAAAATCCGTCACTTTCCACCCTATTAATGTGTCTATATTGCAAAATATAATAATGGCGGCTATACATTGTATAGACTTTCAAACCTTTAAAACAGCAGACACCTGATAGATATCCAAAATGCGGTCCAGATTCTTTGTAGGCATCGACTGGGCTTCAATCGGTGCAAATATGAAAGCCCTACGACACCACAAATTTTCGCTCAAATTTCGGAAAAACACCCTGGACTATAGTCCATGAAAAATTTTCGGGCGACCCAATGTGTCTATATTGCAAAATACAATAATGGCGGCTATACATTGTATAGACTTTCAAACCGTTAAAACAGTCAGACACCTGATAGATATCCAAAATGCGGGTCCAGATTCTTTATTTGGGCTTCAATCGGTGCAAATATGAAAGCCCTACGACACCACAAATTTTCGCTCAAATTTCCGAAAAACACCCTGTCCATGAAAAATTTTCGGGCGACCCAAAAATTCATGTCGATATTTCACCCAAATTTCTACTTAGAACCCTCAAACGCTCTGCAGTGATGTCAGTGGACTAGAAAAATCCGTCACTTTCCACCCTATTAATGTGTCTATATTGCAAAATATAATAATGGCGGCTATACATTGTATAGACTTTCAAACCTTTAAAACAGCAGACACCTGATAGATATCCAAAATGCGGGTCCAGATTCTTTGTAGGCATCGACTGGGCTTCAATCGGTGCAAATATGAAAGCCCTACGACACCACAAATTTTCGCTCAAATTTCGAAAAACACCCTGGACTATAGTCCATGAAAAATTTTCAGGCGACCCAATGTGTCTATATTGCAAAATACAATAATGGCGGCTAAATTGTTCTTTCAAACCGTTAAAACAGTCAGACACCTGATAGATATCCAAAATGCGGGTCCAGATTCTTTATAGGCATCGACTGGGCTTCAATCGGTGCAAATATGAAAGCCCTAAGACACCACAAATTTTCGCTCAAATTTCCGAAAAACACCCTGTCCATGAAAAATTTTCGGGCGACCCAAAAATTCATGTCGATATTTCACCCAAATTTCTACTTAGAACCCTCAAACGCTCTGCAGTGATGTCAGTGGACTAGAAAAATCCGTCACTTTCCACCCTATTAATGTGTCTATATTGCAAAATATATTAATGGCGGCTATACATTGTCTAGAGCTTCACACCTTTAAAAAATAAGACACCTAATAGATATCCAAAATGCGGGTCAAGATTCTTTGTAGGCATCGACTGGGCTTCAATCGGTGCAAATATGAAAGCCCTACGACACCACAAATTTTCGCTCAAATTTCGGAAAAACACCCTGGTCCATGAAAAATTTTCGGGCGACCCAAAAATTCATGCCGATATTTCAGCCAAATTTCTATATAGAACCCTCAAACGCTTTGCAGTGATGTCAGTGGACTAGAAAAATCCGTCACCTACCGCCCTATTAATGTGTCTATATTGCAAAATATAATAATAGTAGCTGTACTTTGTAAAGATTTTAAATCTTTAAACTCTTCGAGTTGCTGCAGTGAAGAATATGAAATTTTCAAGTGAAATCATAGGCGCTGGTCTATTTTCCATGTAGCGACATGGAAAATTCCAGTATCCTCGACGATAAACTTTATAGGCAACTGCTAAGCCACGTACATGCTACCGCTATAGGGACTTGACCTAATACAGTAGAACTTCGTTATAACAGACTCGGTTATAGCGTGCACTCTGTTATAAACAGTGGCGGCTCCAGTGGGGCGTGCTCCCCCTATTGAGTGCCTGCCCCCTGTTGGGACCCTATACTTAATACCCCATACTTAAGAACAAATGGTTGCCCCCCCTTGATTAGAAGTTGCCACCCTAACGGCCCCCACTTGCCAAATCCTGGAGCCGCCACTGGTTATAAACTAAAAAGTACCGCAACGTACAGTACCGCAATGTACAGTACCGCAATGTACGGTACCGTGTGATGTGCTACCGTATTGGATGTTATTGGATATGACGTCCCTCTGATGTAATGTACTGAATTTTACAGACCCGCCAAGTATGTTAAAACGAAGTTCTACTGTAGTTTTGTCTAACGAAACGTATCAAAACTGGGGCCCTTGCTTCAATAGGTTTCAATACCCTATTTCTAGTCCAGTGCGTCACTGAATAAAAACATCAGACAGTGCTGAGTCCTTTAAATGGCCAGGAGCTTACGGCCAAATAAGATCTTTTGACAAATCCAAACGACAAAGTTGTGGATTATCCATGAAGTCTAGGATGGTCAAAAGCAGGGTGCGATTTGTGACTTGGAGTAGGGGGAGGGGAATATATCGAGCTTGGGAGGATGTAGTTGTTGGGGAAGTGTAGCAGTGGGGACATGTAGTGGTGGGGGATGTAGCAGTGGGGATGCAGTTGGGCAGTGGGGGGGAATCCCCCTTCACCCCTACAAATCGTGCACTGGTCAAAATTATGCACAAACCAAAGAAATAATTCAAGATCAGTGTTTATCCTTTACAAAATAGTATTACAATATTATTCTGTGAGCAAATACAACTTTGAATGTAACAGCAAATGACACGTTTGAATGTATCACTCTTATCCCTAATAAGGATTCACAAAATGAATGCAACAAGAAATAGCAGATAATTAAGTTCAAGATCTTACCAGAGACATATTTTATTTCGACTTGGCTATAAAAACAATGTTACAGTTCAGTGAAAAAGCAGCAAACTAAAGAAACTAAACCATAAAAGAGTAAACCAGAAAAATAAAATTTCAACAAAATACCAAAAAATGCACATCTTCCCATATTCCGCCTTCGATATTGTCGACCAACCACGTGCATGAACAAGCTTCACAGATGCCATATATTTCAAAAGTAAATACCGGTACAAATCGAAAAATTTGCACTATTGTATTTTTTTAAACCTGAGATATACCGTAGCATTCAATACTAAAAATTCTAAGCTGATATACTGAATAGATGCTGCACACACAAACACACACACAAACACTTTGTATCAGATCTCTGGATTTCAGCTGTTACGGAAATGATTATAAAGATGTTACCAACCGGCAAAATACATTACTGACATGGGCAACTTGTTGACTTGTTACATATATACTTATTTATATATATTTATTTATATATATATATATATATATATATATATATATATATATATATATATATATATATACACACACAAAGAACATGTCATACAAGAAAAAACTGTGATCGCAACTGATTGATCTGTAATTTCATAAACCAAAAAACTGATATGGCGCCAATAGTAGTTTATTTATTCATCTGAGCTAACATTTGGAAATCATCAATACATAATTCGAGTCTTATCAGAAAATGTATACTGATAATTAAATGTATACTGATAATTAAATGTATATCGATAATTAAATGTATACTGATAATTAAATGTATACCAATAATTAAATGCATACCGATAATTAAATGTATACAGATAATAAAATGTATACTGATAATTAAATGCATACTGATAATTAAATGTATACTGATAATTAAATGTATACTGATAATTTCTTCAGAATGACATTCATCTGAAAATCATTGTCTCAATTGATTCAGCAGAGAGAATTCTTAATCATAAAAACACAATGGCTATATGTATCAACTAGCTTTGCAGTTACAAGACCACTCTTATGAATGACAACAATACTAAAAATCGAATACATCTGGTGTTTTCTTAGCAGATATCAGCTGAGAATACAGCTGTAAATTCAGTGTTTATTCCAGCCACCTAGACATTGGGGAGAGTTTAACATTTTCTGGGAGGGGAACAGACATTGGGGAGGTCATACTACTTGCCAAAATGTCAAAAAAGTTTTGGAGGAAATTTCAAACTTTGGGGGAGAAATCCCCCCCCCCAGAGAAGGTCTAGAATAAACACTGTGTAAATTGAAAGTTTTACTGTAAACAAGATTAAATATCACTAAAACTACTTTCAGCACATTTTTAAAAGCTACAAACAATTTTTTCAATTGTGACAAATCACCATAAGATTAAAAATTGATAAGCAACTTTTTCAAAAGAAATATAAGTCAAATAGTTAAAAATACCTAAAGCAAGATCCCAATATCAATACTGAAAAACACAAATGCATGTCTGCTTGTAAATCTAAATAACAGTAACAATAACAATTTTCACAAAAACACCAAAACTGTTCAACAGCAGAATAATGAAACAAATGGCAAGTTTAGTAAAGTAACTGAACAGTCAAAGAGGCAATAGGAAATTTATGCTGGTTGATAATGCAATGATATCTCAGTAATGGAATAACTAAAATGACCTCGTTTGAAGATTATAAACCCTTGTTAAAATAGAGTCTTTCTGGCAACGGCTTCTTTTTCTGTGCATAAAATTGAACGGCCATTTCGTATTTTTCTGGTTCAATTTGCTTCAGTCTTTCGAGCGTCACAGAGCTACGAAACACATTGAACAATAAACACATTATGCAAATCCAGTGGTTGGCTACCATGCAATGGTAATGGATTTTGATGGTCAAACTCAAGGCTGATTGGTCAGGCCACCTAGTGACTGGCACAAAAAAAACTATACCAGACCATTTGTCTCATGCAAACGGTATCACTAACAGTAATGACTGTGCATTGCTAGCACACCAAGCGGCGATTGCAGATTTTTATTGGCAAGACTAGAAAACATTGTGGCTTAGCCATCCTGTTAACCCCTTAACTGGGGATCCTGGATATATCCGTCCATTTTGCATTGAGTTACAGTTAAACACACGGTTAAGGGGTTAATGCATGTAACAATTTTCCAAAATATTATTTTAAAACTGGGGACAAAGCAAAGAATGAATGGTCATTTCAAATTTCAATGCTTATATTTTTAAATCAATAAACCAAAAGCAAGATTTGAAGATGAATTCAAAAAGGCCTCTTGAACATCATCAGAAAGAAAACCGATATTTTAAAAATTTTCAATACTGTGACTCGAGTGTTGGCAAAACAAAAGCAAAAATATAATTCCCATAACCAACCTTCTCTGTGGAAAGAGAGCACATGCTATAGGAACCATTGCAGTCAAGCTGAAATAAACAGAAGCTATTATTATCCAAAACGAATTTTCAACTACAAACCAGAGGGAAGAAGATCTAAAGGAAGACCGAAAAGACGATGGGTGGGAGGGATTGGAAGAGGATCTGCACATGGCAGGGATGAACCTCAATGGAAAAACTGACGGAAGACACCGAATGACTTTGGAAGAAATAGCAAAGGACAGAGACCTTTGGAGAGATGTCATGGAGAAGTCAATAGCTGAACACAACTGGAGGACGAAGACCTGACCTGATTATTGACATGTATCAATTTATATGCACACAAAATGAATAAATTCAAAGTTTAACTGCATACGTTACCACACAATCAAAACACCATTTCTATACAAACATTGTGCATGTTACATTGTTACAGCCGACCGCCTGGAAAGTGAAAGAAGTTAATGCAGTAATGACGAATCAATATTATTATTAGCAAAAAATTGCTACAAACTTACAAGCATCCAACCATGAGGGTCTGAAAGCCCAGATGGAGTTTAGCATAGCGCATGAACCAAGGTCGCTTTTCCAAAGACTCCATGACAAAAGGCATTGTTACTGCAAATTAGTTCAAATCCACAAGCCATTTCATTCTTCATGTGCATTAAAGTTGTACGTAAAACTACATAAAAAAGTATCCAAGATGTACCACACACAACTTGTATACCCTTTAGACAGTTTATTCTGAATCGGGAAGTACGACCATCTAGATTTTAAAATTGCACGAAATAAGTCGTGATCAAACATAGATGTTGCTTTTGGGAACTAAAATAGATACGATACTTTAGAAAATTATTCTCAGAAGATGAGTTCAGTTGAGATGACTCTGGTATCTTACGCATTCCTGGTGCAGCCATTGTAATGCGCGAAACTGCAACAAGGGTAATGCCTTTGACAGCCGCATACTGAAATATCAATTCAGAACTGTCAATGTCACCCAGTGTTTATTTTTGGCCTGTTATTTTTTTTTTGGGGGGGGGAGAATTCCCCCCAAAGTTTTAAAATTCCCCACCAAAAAAAAGTGCATATGTTGGCTTGGGGGATGGAACAACCAGTGTTGTCTGTCCGGAATCTCGGGATCCACATCGATAGCACATTATCGATGAGGACCCATGTCTCTAAGACAATTGCCAGCTGCTTCAACGCACTCCGGCTGATCAGAAGTGTACGAAGATCAGTGTCTGTCACCGCTCTCAAGTCACTGGTTTCATCATTGGTGCTGACCAAACTAGACTACGGGAACGCGACACTCGCCGGATCACCGCAACACCTGCTGGACCGTCTCCAGGTCGTATTGAACGCAGCGGCGCGGTTGGTCTTCCAGGTCCCTTCTCGTGAACATGTAACACCGCTTCTGCGAGACTTACACTGGCTATCAATACCAGAGCGGATTCAGTTTAAGTTAGCAACACTGGCTTACCGCTGCCTGAATGGTATAGGGCCAGAGTACCTAGCGACAGAATTAGCACGAGTCGCAGATCAGGCAGGTCGGCGTCGCCTGAGATCTGCTAGAACCGCTTCTCTGGTCGTTCCATTGACGCGCCTTCGCACTGTAGGCGATCGTGCCTCTCCCGTGACTGCTGCAAGGGCATGGAACCGCCTGCCTTCTTCAGTTCAACTCTCCCTAACGCCAGACACCTTCAAGAAGAATCTTAAAACTTGGCTATTTCGCACTAGCTATTGTAATTTATAATTTGTAATGTGTCCACGCAGTCACTGTATTAGTTGCCACATAAATCTCTACGTTGTATAATAATAATAATAATAATATAATAATAATAATAACCCCCCCCCAAAGCGTGGAGAGACAAATCTTGTTCCCCCAAACATTTCAAACTCCCCCCAATGTCAAGGTAGCTAGAATAAACACCGATATCATCAAATAAGTAAATAATTTCAATACACATACACTACTCGCATAAGTCATCAGCTGAAAATCGTGCATTGTGGGATATTCTACTGGAAATGTTTCTTCAATTACGGAATAAAACTGCATTTCTTGTCTCGCTCTCACCTTTGATTTCGTCACGTGATTGTTGTCGTCGTCGACTAATAGCACTCCGTCTGCAAGTTCACTGAAGTCACAAAAACATTTTGTTGTTATTATTATTATCATTAAACAACAACAAAAGCAGAAAAAAATTTGCTGATTCAGCCTCGACTGCAATTATAAAAGTTGAAGCCAGTGTTCAAATAAAGTAGAAAAACAAGGCGTCCAAGAATGAACCAAAATAACCAGGGAGACGACACAGATAAGTTCGCACAGAAACTCAAGACACACGTATATGAAATCTCATATCAGATGTCTCTGTAAAGCGCTCTTGACTATGGCCTTTGCCAGGCAGATAGCGCTATATAAACTGTCGTTTAATAATAATAATAATAATAATAATAATAATAATAATAATAATAATAATAACTTTCACAAAGTACAGTCTTTCACCGGATATACAATTTCCAGTAAGCAAGGTAAACTGTCAAAAAGTAAGCTATACATTTTAAAATGTAATCAGAATAAATCATTTGCACAACGTGAAAAAAATTCCGACAAAATTCGAACGCAAAATGAAACAACCAAACTTGTAACGTACGCCTGACGTGACAGTGGAATGTTGACCAAGTTGGCAGCTGCAACTGCCATGAACGGAGCAAAGCGCTGCATCAAAGGTGGCGCCCTCTACAACATCGTCATCGTCATCATCATCATCATCACCACCAAATGTTTGTTATTAAGGATACCCTTTTCTAAAGTGCTATGAACATGGTGAAGATCAAAGAACCAGGAGCATTTTAACAGGAAATGTCATGTGACAAATGTTCTACAGAGTGGCGCAAAAAAACCGGACTGGTCACATTTAGGATTGCATTTAATATAGTCCGTTTTCTTTGCGCCACCCTGTATTTATCAAAACAGCCTAACAATGAAGCCATAGACGCAGACTGAATCAACCCAACTTACAGAAACCATGATGCTTTTGAAGCCGAGGGCAGTTACCACGGCACTCGTCATCGCACTGACATAGGCAACTGCGATCTGCCTGCAATCATTATCAGTTAGCAGTGTAAGTACCGGTACATACGCTGTAAACATACAGTACAATCTAATAATGATAACATAGATAAATGATCATTTGCTTGTCGAGTGAAATATTGCTACAAAGCATAGGAATCTAAGCATTTTACGAATACATTTTTTCAAGTGGCGGTATTAGGATCTTTAGTGTCTTAGCAAAGTCACTTTCTAGCCACTCAATACAGTAACAAGAAAGTAAGTAAATAAGTAAAATCTCGTGAATTTATATAGCGCTTTGGAAAGCAGCACAACAGTAGCTGCTTATTCTTATGCTCTCAGCCTTTCTTAAAATAGCCTGAAGGCAATGTTTTATCCGGATTCCAGGCCTTTGGGGAGGGGGGATTGACTTGGCTGGAGGGGAAGAGACACAGTTCAATGCAAAAATTTGTGTCAGTGCTGGGATTTTTGGGTGGAATTTTTGTGGTTTGGGGGGATTTGCCCACAATCAGGCCTGTACAAAACACTGCCTGGAAGGATAAAAGATCACAGCTGGTCTTATGAAAGTTACATTCTTAGCATGCCTTAAAAAGCCGCCATAAAAGCAGCACAGAAAATCATAAAAAGACAGGTGACTACTACTAACTTATTGGTAACAGAAGAAGCTGCATTTCTGTTTGTGTAGTTAACAAGAGCATTGAAAGACTGGTTTAACCACTGCCAGAAAACAACGGCTGTATTAGTTCTGAAATGAAAACAGTTAATTATATACACCATTATGCCAATGTTTACAAGCAACAGTATGCGCTGTACATGTACGATTAACCATGGCAACAACAACACCTGAACCAGCATATCACTGCAAAATATATTTAAAAAATCATGAGGTGAAACATAGCAAGTCACATTATAATTACAGATGTTCAAAGAAATCTTTGCATAACCTGGCAGATAGAAAACAGACCATATCTGTCGCAATTTTCTTTCACAGACGGTTTCATAAATTTATAATATGATACTTGTGTTTAAAATTTAAAAGACAGAGCCTACAAAGGTTCTAAATTCATACATGTGAACAGGCTCACTGCCTTTTACAAGTCACACCTAATGTATACAAATAATAATAATAATAATACAAATAATAATAATAATAATAATAATAATAATAATAATAATAATAATAATAATAATCTTTGAGAATAATATCTGTTGAGCTAATCCAGACATACCCAATCATTATGATAGATCAAAATTTATCCCTACAAATGACCAGCAAATTTTAAAATAAAATGATAATTACTAATGTATAAAAATACAAGACAGTCTTCCATAGCTGGGTCTTCTCAATGACAGCACTACTGTGTCACAAGGTCAAGGTCAAGGTCAAGGTAAGCCCCGTACCAGAGTTTGAGCATTGGGTCTGGGGCTTTATCCAGCCATTAATCTGGTGTGGGGGTGTGGGTTGCCATTACTTTCCCTGGACCCACGTTCTACCTCCTGTGCTCACCTGTAGAACTGAAGCATCCCGGCAGTCAGAAGCATTCCACCTGGAACCTGGAAAGACATCCGCCCAACCACGTTCTGCAGCTCACCGGAATCTGGATGGAAAGCGGACTCCGTCAGCTTTCTTGCGTACCAGACCTGTTGCTCCGTTGTTCCGGGAGGTTCTTGGCCCAGTCTGCATGAAAACATGCAGAAATGAATATAAATGCCTTTCTCAGTCCGATCATGATTAGCTGTCCGGACTTAACCCTTTCACCACATAAGGCCACTATTTAGGCTTCGTAATGTATTAGTTACAGGGAGTGCAGAGGCAAAAGTGTTAAAGAAATCAGAATAAAATGTGACGTCGGAGATTGAGCATAATTCAGAAATCTGTGTCATATTTCGCAAATTTCAAAGAGTAATGTAAGTAACAAAATAATTGTATGTATAATTTTCATTAATTAAAACATAAATATAATCAGTCCCAATTTTGGGCCCCAAGTGACAATGACAACATCCAAAGAAGCAAAGATAATCAGGGGAGCATAAAGGCAAATGGAAGGGAGCTTAAGTCACCCCTAGTCTATATGTAATAGTAACACCACCATTGATTACAAATGAATTACGACCTGTATTAGTAACGAGCTCTTCTGCCTCGTAAAGTAATACCACCCTTGATTACAAATGAATTACGACCTGTATTTAGTAACAAGCTCTTTTGCCTCATAAAGTAATACCATCATTGATTACAAATGAATTACGACCTGTATTTAGTAACGAGCTCTTTTGCCTCGTAAAGACGTCGATTTGAGACGACCGCCGATCTGTAATCTGTGACCCACGCAAAATGCTTCAGTCGTCCGAGGAATGTCGACTGGTCCCATCGCGGTCGGTCCAGGTCCAACCGACCACTCGGGAGTCTCGGCGATTCTGCCATCCCTTTAAATCGCAACGTCGAAAAAATCTTCAACAAGAAAGGGGGGCGGAAGATGGCAGAGTGGGTTACGTGCTGGAGCGTCAGGCTGACGGAGCGGGTTCAAGCCCCGTCAGTGCCCCTAGTGGCTTTCACACAGGCAGTATAATGCCTTCTAAGCCACTTTAAATCATGTTAAGTTTTTTAAAATAATCGATCATAGCATTGACCATACAAGCAAATCAAACAAATTCCGTGAATCACGAATTTTACAACTCGAAAAATAGACTCACAACCAACCAAAACACATCGGTGCTATTTCACATGGGCTGCACAAAAAAGTTAAATCAACAACATGGTAAGGTTCAAGTCTTCCGATTTCAGCAACTACAGAAATCACTTTTGGTTCAATTTTTGTTCTGTTTTGATAGAACAGACCGTCTTTATCACTAAATATTTTTTCAGTTTCTTTCCTTACAAAATATGAGAAGATGGATCTGAGAAAATCACTTAAACAGGCTTAATCATTCAAAGTTCAATAGTAGTAGGTAGAAGAAGTAGTAATAGTAGCAGTGGAGTTATGGGTAGTGGTAGCAGCGGTAGCAGCAGCAGCATCAGTAGTAGCAGCAGCAGCAGCATTAGTAATAGTATCAACTCTCTACTTTTGCTGACTAAATCTGAGTGGCCCGATATCCCGTGTTCAGATTGTAGTAGCGCTACATAAATATGCGTTTTCAAGGTCTTACAACGGATACCGAAAAGTACATGCGATGATGTGACCAACAGTTGCTAACATAATTTTCAAAATAACTCCAATCCCAAGCGATAACATCCACTTGTCTCCTAACAACATCATCTAAAACAATTTCTACTAAGTGTTGAGCATATGCGATTGAAAATTTAAAAGCGATTAATCGCTAAAAATTACAGAAAATGAAAGCAATATACTCCGAAACTCAAGCACTCTGTGTGAAATGCTCCTTGAAATAGGCCCTACGCCTCCCTGGCCCTACAAAGGTCCATGACTCCATTCAGCACGTGTTCGTCAAATCGCACGGGATGCGATACGAAATAAACGGCAATAAATAATGCTTTAATTTCAAATATTTCAGGATTTATCACGATAAACCACTGCTATATGCTTAATAGTTTCGATAAGTAAGTGTCCAGAAAGTTCATAGTTAAATTTACAGTTGAAGATTATTTTCAACACAAATTACATTTATTATGGAATTCGATGCTATACAACAATAGTTTATGGGTGTTGTCAGCCTCTCAAGGTTAGGTCCAGGGTGCGATTTGTGACCTAAAGCAGTGGGGAGGGGATATGTCGAGCTTGGGGGGATGTAGTTCTTGGGAAATGTAGCAGTGGGGGATGTAGGGGGATGTAGTGGTGGAGGATGTAGCAGTAGGGGGATGCAGTTGGGCAGTGGGGGGTGGGGAGATTTCCCCTTCCCCCTACAAATCGCGCACTGGTTGGGTCTAATCAGCGTTCGACATTTCAAGAAAGCTGTGTGGGTTCAAACTAATTGCCCCCACGTTTTCATCCTCCTGCGAAAGGGGCAGGACGACTTGAACAGGAGCGTAGCGTCAGTGGGTATATCGGTATATTTACCCCCACCAAAAATAAGGCTACCTAAAAATTTTCAATGCATTTTTTAAGATTTTCAAAGTTTTTAAGATTTATAGCGCCCCCTCAATCACATCATACCCCCAACAGCCAACAGGTTCCTGGCTACGCCCCTGGACTTAAATCAAACTTTTAAAAAACGTTTTCTAACATATCCCGCACATTAATTCAGTCTATGCGACCAGTAAGTAGGTCCTGTCACTGATTGCTACATTGATTTTCTGTTTATATGCCCTAGAAGACGAAGAGGACACAAAATTACTAAACGTAACGAAGGCAAAAGGAGGTCGACCTTAACCATTGGGAAGGACAGAGTATCAGACTATTGCAAGTTTCATTAAGTACGTACAAATATCAGACCCAATGGCAACAGACCTCCGATCATTCCATCGCTTCCAGTTCCTTATAAATGTTGCTTCCACTGGAATTCCTTTAAAGCGGTACCTTCGGCGATGTCATAAACAGCGCCAAATGGCACGCCGACATCCTCACAATTAGTAATGGCCTAAGCAGAGCTTTGACGCTTTGATATATTTTTGCGTATTACAAGTAGAATATTCGTTTAACAAAAGTAAAGTACTGTGAGAATCAAGAAGTGAAATTTCAGTTGAAAATGAGGAAGAATCTGATGAAATTTCCAGTCATTCGCTGGAGGCATCCTGGTTTTACCAGCGACCTGGAATTATTTGGAAACCGTCGGTTTCTAGGAAGTTGCTCTATCGTCAAAACAATGCCGCACGCTTCGGTCATTTGGGCCTACTCACTAGTTGCTACTATGAGTCGTAAGATCGTAGCCTGTGTGGGTTACCTCTCTGCATGATTAATTATCAATTTTGGGGGCCGGGCCGGGCGGGTGTCGGTATATTTGGGGGTCCCATCCATGCCGAAAACGTCTGACAAGCAGAAAAGGTCATCCCAGGCTCAGATTGGGGAGGGTGTTGGGGGATATCGGCAGAGGCGGTTCTAGGAATTTTAATTTGGGTAGGCCAGTCAAAGGCCATGAAAATTTTGTGTAGGCTCCTTGGACCGTGTCGTGGTATCAAAGTTCATAAGGTTAATCCCACCCGAAATTCTGTGATTATATAATACAATAGCGCAGCATAATAGAGGTTCCAGTGAATTATTATATATATATATATATATATATATATATATATATATATATATATATATATATATATATATATATCATAGGCTGAGGACCAGGGTGACCTAACCAAAAAATTAAAATTTTGAGAAAACGGATTTGAAGTATGGAAGGAATTTGTAAAATCACCAAGTTGTAATTTATTAGCTTTGACCAAATATAAGTGGAATATTATCATGTGCATATAAACATGCAAAAAATGAGTGCTTGCAAACTATGTGCATTGCAATGTTCAAGGGTTCAAGGTCAGGAGAAGGTCAACTTGACAAAGTAGCATGTTAGGGTGAGACTCCGACAAAAAATTGCCATGCTGCCAGTTGCATCATGTATTTTTTTTGTGTTTTATAAGCATCAGAATGCATCACGCTTAAAAATGTTTTATAGTTTGCTGTCAATATTTCCCAACCAACTCCCAGTTTCCGTTAAAGCAGATTGATCATTCCTGGTATCCTGATCGTGGACAAAAATGAAACATTTGCATTCTGCAACACATTGCTTTCAACTGAATATTCCAAGAAATGATAGGGGCCTACCTGTCATGCAACGAACTGTTAAATGCTCGTGAAACGCTGAAATAAAATTTGATTTTGGAAAGACCTGCAGTTTAGGTTGCACAGATTGATCTTTATAATCCTTGCTGATATCAGCCAAAAAGTATGAAAATTTACGCAGACCACCTGAGTCAACTGGTGCTACTTGTCAATTGATAAAGCTACATCCGTTGGGTGATGTTGAACGTCTTGAGATTCAACAGTTGTCTTTGTAGGTCCAGTTGAATCGTCAGTCACCATGTCTTCTACTTCTTCGTTGCCACTAACTCGAGCGCGTTTAACCAGAAATGTATCCATCTCTAATTATTATAAGTTAATTTGATTATAGGCCTATAGACTGTCTCTTATATGAGCTGCAAATTCCGCAATCTTAAACGGACTGAATGTTAGCACTTACATAGCGTCGCCGTCTTACACGATAGTTACTGCGGCTTCTCCATCTCTGTTCTGTTAACCAGAACATACATTAGATTACACCAGATGTCCGACGACGTTGAAATTGATTATCAAAACAGTCATGCCATCCATGTCATCAACCGTCAGATAAGGCCATTCATTAGAGAACTTAATTATGGACAATCAAGAGGAACTACTCCCATGGCGAAAACGCCTAAAATTAGCCCTTAAACTCTGCAACACTCGCCTGGAAGTCTGGTAATTCTGATCACTGTAGGGATACGGGGATGAGGAGGGGAGGGTAAGTACATCTCTCAATGACAGTACATCTAACAAATTAGACACTGAGGAGGTGGGAAGAAAATGTGTGCCCTTTGAACGACCATTGATCAGTCGGTCTGGTTGATCAATTAGATAAGGCTTCTTGAGACTTGACATCTGGAAACCGAATGGAAAAGAAGGTATCTGATGAGTGGCTGGGGTTCAAATTGGCCTTACACTTTCGACAGCCTCGTAGCGTAGGCCATACGCACCCCTGCCCCAGCCACACAACGCATTTTGGAGGGAGGCCAGCTATACTGTAGGTAGGCCACATATTTTTAAGTGCAGGCCAGCCACAGTGTAGGCCAATCTAATTTTTGATTAGGCCAGACAAAGTTTTTGGGTAGGCCATCTGGTTAAATGAGAATAGAACCGCCTCTGGATATCGGTGTCAAATTGGGGGTAGGAGTGTTAGGGGTGTAAAAATATCCCTGTCTCTCCGGTATCGTCGGAATTATTGAAGACGAGATTTCGTGGCAAATTTTCGTCAAATTATGCAAACCATAGACCAGAGGTTCCCACTTTTTTATTCCAGAGACCCCTTTTAAAAGTAGGCCTAAGCCTAATTGAAATTCGCGGACCTCCCATCATAGGCTAAACCTACCATTAAATTAGGCTTCTAGGCTCCCTCCACTTTTGAGAGCATAGGGAAGGGGGAAAGACATAGGGGCTGGGTCCCACTTTTTCATCCAAGTTTACACCAAATCCTCACATAGGGTCTGCAACTCATTCTAGGCCCATAGACATCGTAGGCTACATGCACTGACAATTGTAAAATCTTCTGTCGATTTTGGTATAAATGCTGCAAACAGTAATAGTCATACACATTGGAGGGTAGCCACGAAAGGACCCTGTCCCCCCATCAGAACCGTAACTAGAGTATTCGGCGCCCGGGGACATGGTATAAAATTTTCGCCCCTAACAGTCTAAAATCACAACGTTTTATAGAAGTAAAGTGGCGAAAGAATGAATAAGATAGTGTTGTGCAGAATGGCCTTATTTCCTTGTCATACTGGCAATACCGTCGTGAATAAAATCAGCCATGGTTTCTGACTCTCCCCCCTCAGGACGGCACTCGCCCGGCCCCCTCAGCTACGGTTCTGCCCCCACCAGTGGTCCGAGAACCGCAGTTTGAGAACCTCTGCAATAGGGCTATACGAAGGGCTGCCATCTTTTGCGAGACATCATCTCGTACAGCATTTCCTTTAAATGCGCTATAGGTCTAACGCCACCAATCACTATATCTTCGATTTAGATTATTAGATATATTTTCAGCGTAAACTGTTCGTTCTTCCCAAATTAATTCTAGCGCTGTTCTCCACAGACGCAGGAAGGGGCCGGAGGTACGGTCCGCCCCGGGCGACACGTTCCTATAAGGGCGGAATTTTGAAGGGGCGAAAAAAATTTCAGGGGCGGAAAGATTGCAAGCGGGATTGCGAACGAGAAATAGCCTAATTCCATGACGTTGCGAAATATGGCAATACAAAGAATTTGTGGATGAGACAAGCCAACGCCGACGACTTTTATGGTCGTCAGACTTGTTCCAGGCAAAGAAAGGAATTTTCCAAAAAGAAATCCAAACTTCCGTCCCTAGCGAAGCCAACCCACGCTCCTCTTCCATTTCCCAGGTTTTATCTGCGTAGGGTGAATTTGGTGTGTGTGTCAGAGGGCGCGAGGCGTAGCGACGGGGGTGGGTATATCGGTGTATATCCCCCAAATCAGACTACCCTTACATTTTTATGTGTTTTTTAAGATTTTCAAGGCTTTTGACGATTTTGCTGCACCCTGGCTATAGGAAACAACGACAGATAAGAGGAACTCCTCTTTTTTAATCTCAATGACTACGGACTTAAACACAAGTGGATATCAATAGAGTCTAATGTTGTAGTAGTAGTAATAATAATAATAACAATGTAGTTTGCAATATTAGCCCCTACAACGTCCACGAAGTGAGTACTAGCCAGCTGCTTTATTTGAGATGCGGTGTTAATCGCTTGGGCCTATCGAGTCTACTCGAATTATTGCCAAAATGACGACAGAAACTGGCGAAAAACTTTTACAATTAAATAAAACTGACAGTAAAGCTAGCTATAGCGGCTATTTCATTTAAGCCTAAAGTCTATAGAAGAGTCACAGACCGCATGTAGAGATAGGCCTAATCTTCGACCCGGTTTTTTAAGTAATGCCCCCAGTTTCCCCGTTGTTGTGTGCCCGTAACGTGATATTACGAGTAGGCCGACATAGGCCATCCGGTCAAATTACAACTCTACCTTTTGCTTTGGTTCTTGAAAATTGAAGACAATGAAAATAATCGGCAAAGAGATAATAACGTCTGAATTCTCAAAACAAATCGAGTGAGAAAATGAAAAGAAAGATAGAAAGACCGAGAGAGAGAGAGAAAGAGAGAGAGAGAGACAGACAGACAGACAGAGAGACAGACAGAGACAGAGAGACAGAGAGACAGACAGAGACAAAGAGACAGAGACAGAGTGGCAAAGAAAGAAAGACAGACAAAGGAAGGAAAAAAGAATGAAAAAATGAAAGAACTAAAGAAAGAGAGACAGACAGACAGACAGACAGACAGTCCTTGTTGCTATTCTCCTTGTATTTGATTTGTCATTGGGTGTTTTTTGGTCTATCCCAGGTATTCGTGGTCTCCAGACACCTTGTAGAGAACGCTTCTAATGCGGCGTCTGGCTGCGGACATCGCTGGCATCGGCGGTGCCGAAGCAGGGGCCTGAAAACAGACGAAACGACAAGAAGTCATCCCCCGCAATTCGATAGTTTCTATGCGCCCAGAGGGAATCTGTGCGCAATACATACCTTACAATTAGCAAACACATACACAGCAGGGCAGGGCTTTGAGAGTAGGCCTAAGCTGGGAATAATATCCCCGAAGAAAGGCTTTGTACTTATAGTTTCGTAACAATGACGTAGCGACGGGGTATATCGGTATATATACCCCACAAAATCAGACTACCTTAAAATTTTAATGTGTTTTTTAAGATTTTCAAAGTTTTTAAAGATTATAGCCCCCCCCCCAATCACATTACCCCCTCCCCATCAAATTCCTGGCTACGCCCCTGTTTCGTATGCTTTCCGCATTTCCAAGCGCTAAACTGGGTCCTGACTCTTGACCCAAGATGGGTCTTGAATCTTGATGGGCCTTGACATAAAAATGAGTCTTGACCCAAAATGGGTTTTTGACCCATCAAATTTTTAAGACTGAGGCATGTTCGCGTTTAATGGCAAACAGATATTATCATTGCAATATATAAAGTGTATTTAAACTCTAAGACAATTAATTATATTACTTATCATTAATCATTTGTCGTCTTGTTAAACATTTTGAAGACTCGTTGGTCATGGTTCATCGGGTCAATGGTTCATCGGGTCATTTTGAGTTACCCGATTCGCTTCGATTAAGTAAGTAAGTAAGTAAGTCGAGGGATCAAAGAGAGAACTACTTAACAGGATAACAGTGATTTTGCTATATTTTTTGTATAGTCTCGGCCTATCCCTCCTCCTCCTCCTCCTCCTACTCCTCCTCCTACTCCTCTTCCTCCTCCTGCTTCTTCTTCTCCTCTTACCCTTGACGGAGCTGGAGTAGGCTCATGGCGTTCCAGAGAAGGAGCCCGACTGCCTGCGACGGAACTGGAACGAGGCAGGATCGAAAGACTGCCACGACGACTAAACGATTCCAGCTCAGAATTCCTGTCAATCAATCAATCAATCAATCAATCAATCAATCAATCAATCAAATACGTTCTATCATTCAAACAATCAACTTATCAGTGATGTCCCTCAAAGTTCGGTGCCTGGATCTCTCCTTTCCCTGATATAAAGACAGGAAAAGGAGCAAAAATATAACCGCGGACAAACGGGAGCTGGAAAAGAAGGATGCATGTAAAAGGCGAGAGACAGAGGTTTTCAATACAGGGGAAATCCTACTAAAAACCACTTAAAACACATTTATTATTGTCATTTTAAATATTCCCAGAGCTCCGATCGGGTGATGAGAAATACTGTCACCTGTCGGTCTGGTAGGCGAAACGAGGGTCGACCGACGATGCTCTGCTGCCGCCACCTGGCAGGTATCTGTCAATCAGCGATCTGTGAGTGTTGAGCTTGTCATGCGCCTGCTGAGTTCGACTCCTCAGAGAAGAAAACGCGTCCGGCGCAGACGAAAACGCACCCGATTTGAACTGAGAATCAACAACGTATAGCAGAGACGGGTATTAAAATTATTAACGTGAAATGCTTAATTAATAAAGCGGAAATGCAAACGTGCTTGTCGATGTTTTACACTGAACGCTCTATAATTACTGCATGCGAATAGTCAGTGTACGCTGCTGCCACCTGGCGAATGCAAACGTTTTTCGTTTTACATTGGCAATGGCGCTTGCTTCTGGTTGCCTGATAATCTATCTTGGTCAGAAATAGCGAAATCGGAAACACCTGGGAGGCGTTATAACTCTGACCTCGTCCTCTGCGAGTCGACCGGCGATGCTCGACCTATACGTGGGTCTGCTGTCGGTCCCCAGAACAGATAGCGATCCGCGCCGGTACGTGCTTCCTATACCAGGGCTGGGCACTGGAGGAGGTCTGTAGCCGTAACTGCTCTGCAAAGATAAAAATCTTCATGAAAATACCAATTATTTCATACCTCTCTCTCTAAGTATTCAGAGATGGTAAAGAGCTGTATCTCTAATTTTTTCGTGGCAAACTATAGGCCTATACCGTTTTAAAGCACGTTGACTACTTCATAAGCTAGAATGGCTTAGACGAAAGTTACGCACCCACCCACTCCCCGCCCTTCCCCACCCAACCTCACACCCACAAACGCTCATTATCTTTGATACGGACGCGTCAATAAACAAACACAACACACACATGCATGCAGACACACATACACACACACACACACACGAAAGTTACCTTGTACGAATCCGGAAGTCTCGACAGATACGAAACGTCGACGCTTCCCCTGCGCAGCGGCGATGACGTCACACTTCCGCTGCTCTGTCTTCCGGTCGAACCGGAAGAGGTGTACGCCGCCGCCGAAGAATAGTAGGAGCTCGGAACGGAAAACGACGATCTGCGCAGGTACGAAGAGGACGTCGAGATGGGAGGAACGCTCGAGGACCGGATGTTGGGGGTAGCCAGGCTGACCGGACGGAAGCTGCGACCGGAAGTGGTGAGCGACGGCAGCGTCACTTCCGGTAGATCATAGGAGTAGGGTTTCGGTTCGAACGACGATCTCTTGACGGAGATCGAACGCCGAGATGATGTGAACGGAAGACGACTGAAGTCAGGTCCATTGTAGACAGAAGTTGTGACAGATGGCTAGCATGCAAAATGACGTCCCAAACTTATATATATATATATGCTGTCATTTTACACTATAATCGTAGTTAGGCAACGTAATTTCATAAAAAGGCAGAGTTTGAGTTTGACGGATGGAAAAATAGCCAAGTTCTCCCGTCATTTTTGACGAACAAACAGCTAATTAATTTATTAAATAAAATAATGCAAAGTAAAAATAATGTATGGGCCTACGTATTACCTTACTATATCGCTAGTTATATTCATATTACCAGTTAGGCTACATTATATGCCTATTATTTTCAGTATATTAGAAACATAATATAATGCTTTTGCATCGCAATTTTAGACAAACTTTGAGATTGATGGAGAATCTGCTGGTGCTCTCGTAATGAACGGGTGACGGCGAGGTCAAGGTCGGGGTCTGGATCAGCCTAGTGATTCTTCGACGCTGGGTTGTCCTTGGCGGCGGCGGAGGAGGGCGAGGGGCAGAGGCTTCGTTCCGGAACACGGACCTGACAACCGTCGGTTGGATGCTGATGACGGGAATGTCTGGAACGCGAAAGAGAATCCAGGAATTGACGATTTTTAAAAACAAGGTTTAAACTGGATGACGCTACGTGGTCTGAACTGACCAGGGATATTTTTACACTTCCAGAATTTACCGACCCCCCCGCCCCCAACTGATAATCCTAGAAATAACCCTGGAACTGACCCTGCTTGACATGGCTATATCATTAGGCATTTTGATTGTGGTGCCATAGAAATCGACTGATTGACTGACTAGCTGACTGACTGACTGAATGAATAAATGACTTATTTATTTATTTATTTATTTATTTATTTATTTATTTATTTATTTATATCAAAACACGTGATGTCGATTCCTGCTTTAGGAAGTCTTTGCCATTCGACGCTGGTCCTGGGCTTGGAAAACTTTTGAGCGTTTGCGAAAAGTTTTTGAGGTAACTATTGGCGTAATCTTGGATGAAAAGGTGGGTGGGGTTCAACGCCTACCACTCTCCCCTTCCCTACGGTAGTCTCTCGAAATATGCGGAGCTCCACCCTAAAGGCCCATGTAAGCAACCGGACACACCAAATAACGTAAAAATTCCATAGGCCTACGTTACATGCGATACTACTACTACTACTACTACTACTACTACTACTACTACTACTACTACTACTACTACTACTACTACTACTACTACTACTACTACTACTACTACTACTACTACTACTACTACTACTACTACTACTACTACTACTACTACTACTACTACTACTGCTACTACTACTAATAATAATAATAATAATAATAATAATAATAATAATAATAATAATAATAATAATAATAATAATAATAATAATAATAATAATAATAATAATAATAATAATAATAATAATAATAATAATAATAATAATAATAATAATAATAATATAAACTTTACCATCGTTGTTTTCGGATTCTTTGGAAGATTTCGTTCGAACACACACAATGTTGGAACAGGACTAGAAATTGGGAAAATTGAAAAACGCAGACTGATAAAAATCTTAAAATAGTAGACAAATTCTAATCGCATTAAATTAAGTGACGTCATGACGAGGAGCTATTCGGACACAGGACTCAGGGCTCTGTTTAAATTAGCGTTTTAAAACAGTTCTTTTTTAATTCCTGGAATATAATTCATGTTGTTCGGTGGCCCTGGAGTCAGTGATCTTGGGGATTAATTTCACCATTCGTGGAACCCCATGCTTACGTTTGTTTCTGCAGTTGAAAGGGGACTAGCACTGAGAGGTCGTATGTTTTGAATTATTAACTTTAACGCTCGGCCTGAATGCTGGTATTTAACCGTCATCTGTGACGTTATCATGGAGTCCGTTATTATTGAAAACAACGATCTTCCTCGAACGACGCGAAAAGCGAGCGGCGTATGCAGTCATTGCTTTGTACAAAGACAATTGCACATCCGAGATGGAACCGTCCACGAACACGGCCCTCGAAACAGTCGCTGCCCAGGATCTCACCTTCCTCCGCTCACCGCCGCAGTTGACACCTCCCAAGTTTATCAGATCACTGATCGTCGAAATCTACCGACCATTCATAATTCCAGCACAATGTCCGACTCTCTGAATCATCCGGACCCACAAGTCCGCGTGATTAAGCATATTCCGAAATCAGCTCTTTTCGCTTGTTCTAGTAAATTGACTGATATTCTCGGATCAATTGCTGCACATCCCGAAAATCAAGAACTTTGGCGGGCTCTTTTAGGATTCGCGACAACTTTCCTTCGTCAGCCGAGCCGTGCGGGACGCAACCGTAAGTTGTCTCAGATCATTAAAAGTCGATTGAACCAAAGCTCGATCATACAGGAAATCGACACCGCGAATCCTACAAAGCCTCATTGCTTTAAGCCTAAACCGAAATCTCCCGATGAAAGGCTAATCGCTGCGGTTACTGCCAAACTGGAGGACGGAAATATTCGCGCCGCCACTCGCATTCTCTGCGACAACGATCACCCGATCGAACCGAGTGCAGGCTCTTTCGCCGCATTACTGGAAAAACACCCTTCGAATACATACCAAGAAGAAATGAGACTCTTGCCGACTCCGACCACAATTATCACCTGTCTAAAAGTCACTGTTCATGACGTTGAACAGGCAATCAACTCTTTTCCGAAAGGCTCTGCAGGTGGACCGGATGGCTTCCGACCTCAACATCTGGTCGAACTGGTGAAAAACAAAGAGTCGGCGGCGGAACTGTTGAGGGCCCTAACCGATTTCACCAACGTCATCTTGTCCGGAAAATGCCCTCAACAGGTAATACCTATTCTTTTTGGAGGCAACCTGATAGCCTTGTCTAAGAAAACTGGCGGATTAAGACCCATTGCTATCGGTTACATCTGGCGTCGTCTGGTTGCGAAATGCGCCAACCGATATGCAGTTAGCAAGCTGGCTCCAGACCTTATTCCAATTCAGATCGGAGTGGGATGCCCAGGTGGATGCGAGGCTGCAGTTCACGCCGCTCGCACATTCATTACGAATATGCATCATGACCAGCTATTTGTTAAACTAGACTTCGCTAACGCCTTCAACAGCGTTAGACGGGACGTGATGCTGAGTTCGGTCTACGAACATATTCCTGAGCTTTACCCCTTCATACACCAAAGCTACGCTTACCCTTCTATTCTCCAATTTGGTCCGTTTGCAATAAGGTCAGAAATGGGCCCGCAGCAAGGAGACCCATTAGGACCGCTACTTTTCTGTCTTCCTCTGCAGCCAACTCTACGTTCCCTCCATTCGCAGTTGAAGATTGGATATCTAGACGACCTGACGCTCGGAGGATCACTGGAAGCAGTAATGAACGATCTTAGCAAAATCATCGAACTCGAGGCTAGCTTGGGGATCAGCCTCAACCGACGCAAGTGCGAAATCTATGGTGAATCTTCTGTTGTCAGCGACTCTTTCAGCGATTTCAGACGCGTCGAGTTTGGCTCTTTGGAATTACTCGGTGCACCACTTTTCAAAGGATCGGCACTCGATGAATCGCTCAGAAAACAATGCGCTACACTCGAAGATGCAATTAAGCGACTCTGCTGTCTTCCTACACAACATGCGATTATTCTCCTCAGATCATCATTTGGAGCACCTAAACTTACCCATCTGTTAAGATGCTCTCCGTGCAGCGAACACCCGCTTCTCGAAGTTATTGATAAAATCATGCGCACCGGTATTCAGAATATCTTGAATGTAGACTTGGATAATACGCAGTGGCTCCAGGCAACTCTACCAATCCGCGAGGGTGGACTTGGATTTCGTGCGGTGTCGACGCTGGCTCCTTATGCTTACCTAGCTTCAGCCGCGTCAACTGAACGTACGAAGTCGGCCATCCTCGGGCCATTAGACACGCAGGATCCACTCATATCGCAGCTGATCATCCAGATCAAAGCACCCTCCTCAATTATTGAATCTCTACCAACATCACAAAAAGCGTGGGAAGGACCCGCAATAGAATCAACACGCAAACAAATCTGGGACAGCTACACTGATCCTTTCAACCGAGCCAGGCTTACCGCAGTCGCTGCCCCACATGCGGGAGATTGGCTGCACGCCTTACCATTAGCTTCCTGCGGCCTATTTCTGGACAACGAAGCTATTAGAGTGGCGGTTGGTCTCCGACTAGGTCTTAATATCTGTGCGCCACATAAATGTCAGTGCGGAGAAATCGTCGATCCACGCGGACAACACGGCTTTGTCTGCAGACTGTCCGCCGGCCGTTCTATCAGACATTGCACATTGAACGACATCATTTGGCAGGCTCTTCAAAAAGCCGGTGTCCCGAGCACGAAAGAACCGCTGGGTCTCCTCCGATCCGATGGAAAGAGACCAGATGGAGCCACTCTCATTCCTTGGGCCAGTGGCAAATATGTGGCATGGGACGTCACATCTGTCCACACCTGCGCCAAATCCTACTTGCATCTGACCTCAAACTCTCTCGGGGCCGCAGCGGAAAATGCAGCAACACGCAAGCATCACAAATACTCCGGCCTTCCCGTCTCATACACATTTATTCCGATTGCATTTGAAACTATGGGACCACTCAACGCAGAAGGCAGCGAGTTCATCGCCGAAATTGGTCGTCGAATTGCTTGCGTTACAGGAGATCAGAGAGAGGCATTCTACTTATTCCAGCGTCTCTCAGCCTGCACACAGCGATTCAATAACGTTGCTTTTAAAGGAACCTTTTCATCGAAAACCAAAAACCTGCCAGAGCTGCATTCGTTCAAGATTATGACCGACGTCGAGACGAACGACGTCGAGACGAACGACGTCGAGACGAACGACGTCGAAATCGAAGAGTTGAATGAGGAGGCGAGCGAACATCGTCGACGACAAAACCGCTCGACAGAAGAAGAAAAACCAGGAGGAATACAAAAGCAAGAACGCCACCAAAGCAGAGCAAGTTCTCTACGAGAATGAAAACGACATAGCTGGGGTAAATGAGCCAGAAATGCCGAATGAGACAGAGAATGAATCTCCACCTGAAAAATCTGAAGCTACTGAGGAATGGACTGAAGATGAAAAAGACGAAAAGTCTCGCTTTGGATTAAATTAATCTTATAAATAAATCGATTCAAAGCTGTAGGGCCTGTATCTACAGTCACATTAGCGCGTTATCTCGGAACAGGGAGTAGCTAACACGTTGTTTGGCATTGCTGAAAGGAAAAAGCGTGGAGTAGGCCTACTTGACTTAAACGATTTGATCTATAGGCCTAGGTTAAACCTAGTATAGGAAAGTGCATTTGTTTAGGCTTCTTCTTATTTTCTTCTCCTCCTCCTCCTTCTTCTTTTTCTTCTTCTTCTACTCCTTCTTCTACTTCTCCAAACTGGATTCTGGTTCTTACACAGGGCAGACCCTACTGCACCAGTTTTAAACCATTTAGTTATTTATTTATTTAAATCGTCGGTAGCTTAGCGAAGCATTAGAGAAAAATTTCTGTTTGGTATAGTTGTAGTTGTAGGTCTATTGACTTTTCCAAGACTTAAAATGCAGGAATTCTTCGGGGCGAACGAGAGAAGAGATGGAGAATTTCACGGTAAAAACAGTCATTCCAGACTGCATGCGTTGTATACAGGCATCAGATTCCTATACCGTATTCACCACATCGTCTGACCTCAATGCCTAACGCCTTTCCGTGCCAGCGGAATTCAGACTCCGTATACATACATACATACTGTACATACATACAGTACACGCACAGCCTCATCGGCCTTCGCTTCTCTGCCCTTCTCTTTCCCCTTTCCCCATCCCTCCCCGTAGTTTGAGCGTTAATCAGCCGATCTCGACAATATATGATCATTAAAGATGCAGATCTGTAGCCTATGGTCGTTATTATAATTAAGTTATAGCTAATAATAATTATTATGCAGTAGATTCGAAAAAAGTATTAAACAGCAGAGAGGCGGCTGAGCCAAAAGTCTCGGCTATTTTTGGTAATATACGTCAGAGCTCCAGAATCTCATTTATTACTAGCCAAACAGAATATATATATATATATATATATATACATATATATATATATATATATATATATATATATATAAGTTTTGCACGTTGATTTGAGGGCAAACGCACACGAATTCATACATATATATTTATATTATATGTTTAAACAGAACACATGTATGCAAGATACTGTAAACGCGAGAGCAAAGAGTAAGATAGAAGCACAAAAAGCCATCTAAGCTGCTATTCAGTTTATGTCTGGCCCACCAACACCCAGTGGCGTAGCGTGACTTTTGGGGGCCTGGCATCTTTGTCATGGGGGCCCCAAAGTTTCAAAGTTTCGGGCTGACGAGCAAAAAAAAAAAAAAAAAAAAAAAAAAAAAAGGTCGTCAGCACGTTTACTTCTATGGTTAAGGTTAAGAAGTTACGGTTAACCCTAACCTAACCTAGCTTAGACCCTCTTTGGGGCCCCCGCTCGGGGCCCGGGGGCAGTCAACAAAGTGCCCCCGCCCCCACGTTACGCCACTGCCAACACCAGACTGAACTACTACTACTGCTACTATTATTACTATTTTATTATTATTATTATTTTTATATTATTGTTATTATATGACGATGATGATGATGATGATGATGATGATGATGACGACGACGACGATTATTATTATTATTATTATTATTATAGTTAGATTAGTCTTACGTTGTTCCATTCACTGTCGTCTGCAGCCGGCATCTTCCCCTGCAAATCTTATCCTCCTGTGCGCTGCCGATATTTCCCTCAATGCATCGGCTAACTTAACTAATCTCTTTAATACTCACTGACGTATGCCTAAGAAACGGCCTTGTTCGCCCCCAGAAGCCCTGCTCTGATCCTCCCCCCTCCCTCGGTTCTCGAGACCGACTCGTTTGCTGCCCCTCGCGTCTCTCGGTCGGCTGCGGCGGCTGCTGAAGTGGAGTTGGTTTCGTTGAGGAGTAGGCACTAGGCAGGCATCCTACTCCACACGCCAACCAACAACGCTCGCCTACTGTCCTTCTGTTTCCTGGACAGTAGCAGGCAAGAATGAGAGAGAGAGAGAGAGAGAGAGAGAGAGAGAGAGAGAGAGAGAGAGAGAGAGAGAGGAAGAGAGTGAGAGAGTGAAAGAGTGTGTGAGAGAGAGAGTGAAATAGTGAGAGAGAATGAAAGAGTGAGAGAGAATGAAAGAGTGAGAGAGAGTGTGTAGGTGCGTGTGTGTTGTGTGTGTGTGAGAGAAGATATATATATATATATATATATATATATATATATAGAGAGAGAGAGAGAGAGAGAGAGAGAGAAGAGAGTTAGGCTTCAATGTTTATCCGTAATCAAAACCAGGCCCAAACGGAGGCACTCTTGGCCTGACAGCCTGTTATGCTGTGGGAAGTAGTTTACAATGTTTGATATTATATCGATATCTCGTTTTCCAGACAGAGAAGGCAGTCCTATCGCTCGCGAATATAAGTAAAGAGCCAAGAAACGGGGGGACAATTAAGCAGTGTGCAAAAACACCGATCTCAAGAAAGTTTAGTCAGCAGTCTCAGCACAGACAGTTCAACACCGATGACGTATTCCTAGCAACTGGTTTTCAGGAACTGGCCGCCCTTATAGGCGTCAAGTATGTCAGTAGCCCTATCAACGGTCCATCTTAATGTCTTCGAGCGCTTTCTACGCGATTTTCGACGCTTAGTAAGCGCAGACCGCTATGTTTAGCCTCTTCCGCTGGTGCCACCTAGAGAATCCGTCAGCAGTGGCGGTTCTAGGACTTCTTGGTGGGTGGATGAAATGAACGCATAGAAAATTGGTGGGGATGAAAATGGAAGGAAAAAATCAATAAACTTTGCCGAAAAGTCTCAAAAAGGGAATTTTATCCCTAATTTAGCGAAAAGTAGGTTGACAAGCAAAAATGGTCATTCGCAGTTAGTTTTACTAGACTTTTACCCAAAATAGGTTTCACAAGCAAAAAAAGTAAGTCCTGAAGTCCGGCGGGAATGCATCCCCACTCATCCCCCCGCCACTGTCAGTCAGTCAGTCAGCCAGTCAGTCAGTCAAAACAAAATATCATGGCTGTTACAATTCGAGATCTAATGAATAGGCCTACAGCGTAGTTACTAATACAACAAATTAAATCTTAATTTCTCTCCAACGCATTTAGGTTAGAGTTGGGGTTTGCCGTCGGCCACATAACCGTCGACCTTACTGTATGTCCATCGGTCAAATGTCTTTCGGTCAAATGTCCGGGAGCCGGATATCGCAGCCTAACGTTATCGGGATAAAGACATCCTTCTATTGTCAGGTCGGGGAATGACAACCCCTTCAAGGCCTGAGTCAATGTAACTTCGTCTTAGTCCCTGCATCTCTGCCAGTCGTTTACACCATTGACACCTTTAGGCCTACGATATTCCTACAGAATCTGTACAAATAATCGTAGAGGCGTTAGTGCCGGCCTAAAAAGAAAGTGATAACCTAACGAGTCCATACGAGACAAACCAGTTATCCAGGTGTATGATTACTGGACATTAATATCCTTTACTACGGTGTCATCCCGACTGAGTCATCGGTTGTCCGCCTGTTTAACGGTAAATGTAAGAACGTGAGAGATTTCATTGGAAGTACTTTGAAACGTCGCCATGTAGTAAGTCCATCGTTATTAAAACGTTCAAATAAACAATTGCAATTTCGACTTATTTATTATTTATTATTAGAGAAATTATTTCATTCCGAAGTCGCTAAGTTTCGAACGAACAGTTGCCTATGCGTATAATTATTGCTTTCTTCATTTCCTTATTATTTTTTCTGTTCTGATACAAAATATTCAGTTTTTCGACTTTTTTGTAACGACGTCAGGTCGAAACAACCCATTTTTAGAATATCTTCGCCTGATTGAAAGAATATCCAGGTATAACGTTTCAGGCCAACAGGACAACATTTGGCAGCATGCCGGAAGCTGCGACTCCGGCTGAATACGACAGGCCGTAATGGCGCAAAATAAATGTTCTGAATGGAGACAATGGAATGATAATTTGGTGACGTCATCTTCGACCATCGAGAAGATACCATCGACGCAAGTAAGCGAAACTCAGTAAACTCGATTCGCTAATCGTGTGTGTGCATAAATAGGCCTACTGTACGTTCATTTTAGATCAGATCATCAGAGAATCATCCAAAACAAAATTTCACTTCTTATGGCAACGACGGCATGTTACGCAGCCATTGTAGAATGCTAGCGTAAAAGTCTTTTATATTAGGCCTAATCGTAACTCAGTATAGGCCTAACAGTAGGCCTAATATTGCGTGCGTAGTTTTAGACTACATCGCATTGGAATGGAAGGTATTGTCCGTATGTATTTTTAGGTGCGTTCTTCCTCTTGTCCAGATCCATCGGACATCTGCGCAATGAACCAACAAGGACTACAAAATTTCGGACCACAACAACAACCAGGTACACACACAAACACACACACACACACAGCGTGCTCCCAGTTATTATTATTATTATTAATTCTGACAATTTCATATAGCGCAATACGCATAGCGAAGGCTAAAGTCAAGAGCACTTTACAAATGTCCCTAATAGGAGATATTAAATAAATATGTTTTAAGGTTCCTAGTGAACAGTTCAGGAGATGTCACCCTAGTCACGTCCGCCGGCAGGGAGTTCCAAAGCAAAGGGTTGCCCCTCGAAACAGACCGATCCCCAAATTTTGCTGTCGTAGACGGGGGTGGAACCACCAATTGAGAACGGCTGCTTGATCGAAGCTGCGAGCGCCGATCAGACGACTTGGGCTTACAGACCAGAGCCGTTAAGTACTCGGGGCAGAAAGGGTCATTTAACGTCCTAAATGTAAACCAGCAACGTTTAGGCTATACGCTCCGGAATCCGGAGCCAGTGAAGTTTGTCTCGTAATAGCGGTGTCACATGCTCATTCCACCTAGCGCCGAAGATCAGACGTGCTGAAACATTTAGCACCATCTGAAGACGGTTTAGCTGGCTGACAGGAAGTCCGAGTAAGATACTGTTACAATAATCTACTCGTGATAGAATGAGGATCGAACCAGTTTAATCACGTCCGGTAATGGCAGGTAGCGGCGAATCTCCCCTGATCCTGCGTAGCTGATAGTAACAGGTGTGAATCACATTGTTTAAGTGACTGACAAACGAAAGTGACTCATCCAAAAGAACGCCTAGAAGACGTAGTTCGGTACAAGGAACAATGTCTACATCTTCAATTGAAAACGGATTTCGTGGTATGAGATGTTTCCTTCTAGGTGTACTTAACCAGAGGAACTCAGTCTTTGCTGGATTCAGGGATAACCGATTTTCATCCGTCCACTGTTCGATCGAGGAAATACAGTCCGTGATAGAGGACCGTAATCGTTCGACGTCAGATGGGTTACACGAGGAGTAGACCTGAACGTCATCGGCATAAGCGTGTGAAGTAAGCCCACACGATTTGATGATTTGCCCTATATCTGCCACATATAGGACGAACAGTAGTGGGCCTAGTACCGAACCTTGCGGCACTCCACTGAGAACACGGCGCGAGTCTGACGTGCGACCATTCCAGCAAACCGATTGAGATCTAGCTGTCAGGTAGTCTCGAATCCAGGATAGCACAACTCCATTTAAGCCGTAGGTAAGTTCAAGGCGACGAACGAGAATGTCATGGTCTACTGTATCAAAAGCCGCAGAGAGGTCCAGGAGGCAAAGAAGGGCTAACTGACCATTAGCGATCGCATCAACAATATCATTGTAAATACGCAAGACCGCTGTTTCCGTAGAGTGGCCCTTCCGATAGGCCGACTGATCTTTAGGCATTAGACCATTTGACGTCAAGTAGTTTACAAGTTGGTTATTGACCACTCTCTCCAGCAGCTTTGACAAGACGGGAAGATTAGAGACTGGCCGATAGTTGCTTATTTCATCTTGATTCAGACTTGGCCCCTTAAGGTGCGGGTATACGACCGCATGTTTCCAAGACGATGGAAATTCACCGCTACTCAAAGACGTCGACAGAAGAGTCGTGAGAAACGGAGCGAGCATCTCAATAGACTCTTTGAGGAGCCACGTAGGCAGTGGATCCGCTTGACATTGTTTGCAAGGTAATGACCTCACAATCGAAATGACGTCGGTTTCTGAAGGAGCAGCGAACGACACTAGACCAGGTCCTGAATGCACCGTGAACAAGGCAGGACCAGCCTTAGACGTTCTTTCTCTTACGCCATTGATTTTGTTATCCAAAAACTGGTGGTAGTCTTCAGCTGTGAAACAGGAAGGCGAACGAGGGCTTTTATCACTGTTTCCCAACAGCGTATTCAAATGCTTCCAGGTCTGCCCAGTGTCTCCTTTTAGCAGAGTCTAAAGCTCTGCGCCAGTATTTCCTACCCTTCTGCCTCACCAGATGCCTACTAGACTTGAGAGCAGAGCGCCAAGCACAATGAGCTGCTGGTTCTCCATCCGACCCTCTGAGCCTCCGGAAAGACCTCTCAAGGCGTCGCGCTTCCCGTCGTGCCTGCCTACAATCGACATCGTAGAATGGCCGGTGTGGTCGGGTGCGCACCGACATCTTAGTCACTGGCGCCAAGTCGTCCAGAATTTTCATTATTTCAGAGGAGTAGCATTCGTTGTCCAGTTGTCTCGCTTAATTAAAATTCTTACTTGTTCGTGGATTTTCCTACACCCCCTTCCAGCAAGGGTTTGCACCCCCCCTTTTGTAGCAGACAGTCCTTGCCCCTACACGGTACACCTCTTCCCAGGGGTGGCGTTGGCTATCCTATTCGTATGCATTATGCTTAAGATATATTTCATATAGACATGTTTCCAGCCTTCGGGAGAAATCCGCCTCTTGAAATTGAAACTTGAGCCACTATAACTGATCCCACAGAAATTATAATGGACCGTGTGAAAACGGAAGAGATGACAACGGAAATCGGTATTTTTGACTTGTATTTTCCTTTCTTCCGAGGGCCAGGCATCGAACCCCAACCCGCCACCCCTCCCCCCACCCAAGTCTATTCCCCTGGGTCCAATAAGTCTAAACGAAACACTGGGTCACATTGACACTCGCCTACAGTGGCGGCTCCACCTGGGGGTCCGTGCTTGACCGCCTTATTGAATGCCTGGACCCCAGTGGTCCCCTGTTGGGACCCTATACTTACTACTACATACATTACATAGCAACAAATAGTTGGCCCCCATGCCTGGAAGTTTTCACGCAAGCGCCCCCCCCCCACTTGCCAAATCCTGGAACTGCCACTGCCCGCCGCCTGCAAGTATGCCCCTCCCGAACGCAAGCTTCTGGGAAATTGGCTGTTCTTGTCCATTGTATGACCGACTTTTGGTAACCTTTGCGAAAATACCATTTAATGTGTCTCGATGCTATACCAGTAGGCACGGCCTACGCCTGCATGCATGGGCTAATCTTCTGTAGACGTATTTCGCTTATCTGATATCAATTGACTAGGCTTACAAGGTTATTTTCAATTTCAGGCCAACGACCTCAAGGAATTGTCCCAAACAACGTTGGATTTTTCGTCGGTAGGTAATAGGAAACCTCATTATTCGTCATCATCATCTTCATCGTCGTGTCGTCGTCGTCATCATCATCATCATCATCGTCGTCGTCATCATCCAGTTTCTTTGTTGCATTAATAAAATCCATTTCACTTATCTGATATTAACTGAAGTTTTTTTTTTCATTTCTGTTTCAGGACAGCAAAACGTCGTCGTTATCAACAACGGCCCTGGTAGGCAACACTCCTCATCAGAGCGGGCCTTAACCAAAATGGCGCCCCATTGGCAAAGCATTCATTTTGGAGTCATAGATCTGCTCTTCCCCACTCGGACCCCCCTGTGACATCACGATTACCCTCCGTCCCGCCAATGATGAAATCAAACAATAATGATATTACTTAATCTGTTCCATAAGCGAACGCTTTGAATTTAAATGAAAATAGGCGTTGTGATGAATTTTGGGGGTAAAAATGGCACGGATTGGTGCCCCTTGGATCTTGACGCCCTAGGCAACTGACTGCATTGTCTGTGACTAAGGCAGACCCTGCTCGCGTGGTCGTCGTCATCATCGTCGTCGTCGTCAATGTTCCCTCATATGGATTGAAGGCACGTGGGCAAAATTAAAAACTCGTATGCAGAGTTGTACAACGTAAATAAACTATTGACGGAGCATTAACCGACAAGAACCTATAAATGCCTTTGTGTGCAAGTTGTTTTTTTACAACCAAGACACAATAGTATTGCAAATATTCTAATTTATTTCCCTTCTTCTTTTATCTGTCTTCATTGTAAAAGCATCGGGATTATTGATGCTTTCAGTAGACATCAAATATTACATTGTAAATGACACGATAGCTCGACAAAGCTAGGCATACTACAAGTAAAATAAATCTCGTGAATTTCTATAGCGCTTTCTAGGGCTGAAGCTTAGTGGTCAGCCGGGCAAAATCAATTCCAGAAAGAGGCGTAATTTAACTCTTGATTTTAAAATACTAAGGATTTTATCGCTGGACAAAAATCGTCCTTAAAACTGTCTTAATTTTATAGTGTGGCGAAAATACGGCAGACCATTGTATTTGAAGAGATTTAGAGACTAAAGAAAGTCCAGTTGTACTTCGACTCGTGCAGCGACTCACGAGCTCAGCATAAGACGAATAGTGCCAGCCGATGTTAATATGGAACAAATTAAAATAATCTAGGAAGAGCAAGGGCCTGCAGTAGCTATTAAATTACTGTTTGAAACGGTAATGGTGTGAAATTAAAACATTAGCGATAACAGCCTAAATTGTAAACTTCAATTATAACGCCAAAAACTAAATTTCAAACAAATGAGAACATGCCTACATATCCAGAATATAAGTTAAGTTAATATTAGCGATTAAGATGCAGAACATTTTAAAATTTTAAGCAAAATCCAGCGATTCAAAATTTGAATTCTTTTAGTCTGCGTCACTGATTCCCGAAAACCGCAATGACGTAGAAGTTCAGTACAGTGAAACCCGCTTAATTGCATAGGTGCCGTGCAAGCCTTGCTTATGCGATTAACTGGACTATGCAAATAGCCGGGACGTCTGATACACAAAACACTGGTTCGGGTTTTTATGTTGTTATGCGAATATGCGGGTTATGCAATTAAGCGGTATGCGATTAAGTGCGATCCACTGTATCAGCCTTAAACTCTGGAGTCTGGACAGTTATTGACGTTTATGGCAACAACAACAATGGCGGCCTGCTGTTAGCAACATTCTCCCTGAATTGCATCCTCTTTGCCACGTACATCGGTATGAGATCCTCTGCCTTTTTCCGTACAAAATTATTCTTTACAAGCGATTAATAACTAGTTTAGTTACTCAGTTGAATAGAAAAAAATAACATGCCTGCTAATTGTGAGGCGCTGGTGCACTCGCCAGCGTTTGTGGTAACCGATGATGCGTTGTTTTTATCCGAATTCGTAGTAACGGGCTTCAACTGTATAAGAAAAAGACCTTTACATTTCACTCTAGGATACAATGAATTTTTTTCAGGTGTGACAGTGATTGGTTCTTGGTTCACGTTTGTCGGAATGGTTCTCTTCGCGATTTTGATCTGCAGTACAGCTTAGTAGTACTTAGCAAAAGCCTTTGCAGCAACAATTAGAAATGCCTACTTGTATATAGGCAAAAACGCACCAATAACCCAGCGCAACAATAATACATTCTTGTGAATACCGAGTGTTTTAACTTATCAACGATTTGAAAATATGAAGTAATCTTTGAGTATGGATCGTGTCTCTATGTCATAGTCTAAAACGGACATTCCTTCCGATACTTTTGTCACTGTGACGTATCATTGTACAGAAGGTGGACTATTTATTTCGTTTCATGGATGATCGCGTTACAGTGATAGCCCACTGACGACGAAAGACTGAGAGAGACAGACAGACAGACAGACAGAGAGAGAGAGTGAGTGAGAGTTAGAGAGTGAGTGAGTGAGTGTGTGTGTGAGTGAGTGAGTGAGTGAGTGAGTGGGTGAGTGAGTGAGTGAGTGAGTGAGAGAGAGAGGAGAGATGGAGAGGGGAGAGAGAAGAAGAGGGAAAGAGAGTAGAGAGACAGACAGACAGACAGCAAGAGAAAGAAAGACAGAGACAAAGACAGAGACATAAATAAATAAATCTTAGTCTATCTCGCAAACAACCAAGCTGCCCGAACACGTCCTTAACAGGGCGTTGATGAATTAACGTTAACGATGGGGTTCAGCGCTTAACACGCCCCGCATGGGACGAATGGGAAGTGGCCGATAGATAACGACCCCCCCCAGGGAGACCGTCAGTCTTTAGGGCGACACCGCCCCGTTGATGGCGCGCAGTATCTCCGCCGGCCACTCGGTCGAGATCTCCGGATCGTCGGTCGAATAGTAGTCGGCGAAATTGCTGCGGCACGTGTCGAACTTGAACAGGATCCTACAGCGGAGACGGTGCCCCTCGTTCGCCGACAGCCTTTCACCGCCGGACCTGGTTCCCGGACCTGCCTGCCCGCCGCCGTCGCCTCCCCCCGCTGCTGCTCCCTACGCAGAAGCCCCATCAGCCGGCTGACCCGCGGCGACCAGCACCGGTAGACGCGGAGTCCCGTCTCCAGGATCCGGAAGTGGTAGGCAGTCAGACCGGACACCGTCGTCCCGTCGCAGCGGCCGAGGCGGTCGTTCGGCCCGAGCGGGACCCGGCGATCGGCGGCGGCGTCGTCGTCGTCGCGGGCGGCCGGGGAGTCGCCCAACATCCGATACAAATGGTCTTCGTCGTGTCCCGGTTCCACATCGGCTACGGAGCGCCGAAGATTTGCCTGTTAATAATAATAATAATAATAATAATAATAATAATAATAATAATAATAATAATAATAATAATAATAATAATAATAATAATAATAATAAGGAGGACAGGAAAATGCGTTATCTGGGACGTTACGGTCGCAGACACTTTCGCCGCTTCCTACTGTCATCAGACAGCATCAACTGCGGGTGCTGCAGCCGAACGTGCAGCCGAAAGGAAAACGGCCAAATACCTTCAACTGTCTGGGCAGTACCATTTCATCCCTCTGGCTCTGGAGACGATGGGGCCAATCAACGAAGAAGGTCTCCGCTTCCTAAAGGAAGTCGGCGGTCTTCTTAAGCGTCAATCCGGAGACGAAAGAGAAACATCCTTTCTGCTACAGCGAATATCAGTGACACTCCAGAGATTTAACGCTGCCGCCTTCCGAGGAACTTTCAAGACATAATTATAATAATAATGACGCGAAAGGAACAGACGTTTATAATAATAATAATAATAATAATAATAATAATAATAATAATAAATAATAATAATAATAATAATAATAATAATAGGGCCTGTAATATAATAATAATAATAATAATAGCCTAATAATAATAATAATAATAACAACAACAATAATAATGGTAATGATAATAATAGGGCCTGTAATAATAATAATAATAATAACAATAATCAATAATAATATGAGCTGTAATAATAATAATAATAATAATAATAATAATAATAATAATAATAATAATAATAATAACAATAACAATAACAATAAAAATAACAATAATAACAATCAATAATAATATGACCTGTATAACAATTATTATTATTATTATTATTATTATTATTATTATTATTATTATTTTAACAGAAGTGCTACTTTTATTACTAATAATAATAATATTCAGGGCTTTTTTCAGTGGGAACGCTCCCACATCTTTTTTGCCAGATTGTATAATCAGTGGCGGGGCCACGGGGGGGTTTGGGGGGGTTTGAACCCCCCACTTGCCATCGGGCCACCCGTGAGATTCGTGCAAAATTGCAGATAAATTTTTGGTGAAAGGGGGGGTAGGGGGATGATTGAGGATCGGTTCTACTAGACTAAGTATCAAGAGTTCTCAACTGTATATATCTACAGGATAGCGTTGCGGGCTTAAAGGACATTTTTAAACTACAGAGAATGGTATTGGCAGACGTAGGAATGGCTAGCACTTTTGACAGAGAAGCGAAGAGCACCTGCTAATCGAGGTTTTTCAAAAATTAGGGCACTATCTCTTGTAGATCAAAAGTGCTTGGCATTCAGAATTTTGCCTGTGGCATTCTCTAATGCGTAAAATCGGACATTTTAAAGAACATTTTTAAACTACAGAGAATGGTATTGGAAGACGTTTGAATGGCTAGCACTTTTGACAGAGAAGGGAAGAGCACCTGCTAATTAAGTTTTTACAAAAATTAGGGCACTATCTCTTGTAGATCAAAAGTGCTTGGCATTCAGAATTTTACCTGTGGGGAAGTGTCTAACGCGAGGGAATGGGAGAAAGCAGGGGTATTTCTAACATTATCAATTTGGGGGGTATTTCAGGGTTACTGCTAACCCTAACCCTAGGGTTAACCTTAACCCCCCCACTCTCAAACGTTTGGCGCCGCCTCTGTGTATAATATATAGGGGCCTAATTAATTATAATGGATATGTAAGGATGCGTTTGAGAACGTACAGGTACGGCGTTCCCACGCCCGTTTTTGTTGAAGAGTAAAAATGATGTGAGTTCCCAAACCTTTTTCCTAGAGAAAAACCCTGATAACAACAATAATAACAATAACAATAAGTTCTCGAATGCTGCACCAACAATCAGGTTCTCTGTCTGACGACGTCACAAGGGTTAAAGGTCAACGAACTGAAATATACATGATGTATACGTGATCCGATTGTGGATTTTGAATCCGATATTCCAACAGAAACTGGTTAACTTCTGCAGTTCGTTGAAAGTTTTATTCCTCCATTTTCTCTTAAAATTCAAAGGCTTTGCTGAGCTACAGTATACAGTAGAACTTCACTATAATGGACTTCGTTATAACGCGTAGGCCTACACTCGCTTATGAAGTACCGCGATGTACAGTACGGTCTCGTGCGATGCGAATACCGTATTTGGTGGTAATAGATATAGGCCTACTAGTAACGTACTTCGGATGTACTGTAACTTACTAAATTTTACAGACCAAACAAGTACGTTATAACGAAGTTCTAATGTTAATCTCGCAGCGACCTGCGTTATCTTAATATTTCTTGGTTTCTCCATATGCTCTGTTCTTCCAATGGGGCTTCTTCGGTGTTCTGCAAACGCCGTGCTACGAATTAATAGGAATGGAACAGGAAGCCACATTTGATGGATTGACGGTTCCTAAAAAGAGATTTTCTCAGTAATTATTCAGATAGATAGGCGTAAGGTGGCGCCACTTGCTCAAAATACGGAGGTGATGATCTCATGTGGTCTTTTCCACAGCTATCAAGGAAAGTGCAGTTATTGTCACCTTTGCATCGAGAACTCCACCCACCCACCCCACCCATTTCTCTAAGGAGTCTACTAACTATAGCGAGACAATTTACCCCTCCACCCCTCCCCACTCCTCACTCCACCTAAGTATATCCCTCTGGAATAGACCGCCGGCATTTCTATCGACTAGAGGGGGTGGGCAAACAGCCACCACGGTAATACTCTCGAGAGCGCTATATAAATTCACGAGATTTTGCTGCCCAATTTGTCTGTCCGGAACAGAGGCGAAATATAATTTGGGATAACAAAGAGTCGTTAGACAATACAGTCACAGCAGCTTATCAGAATCATGTGTGAAAGTCAGTGCATGGCGTCGCCAGGTTTAATGAATGGGGGGCACATCGACGTCTTTAACTTTAAAAAGTCTTTAACGAGCAAAAAACGTCATCGTGTCAAGCCCCCCCCTCCATGGCTACGCCAATAGTCAAAGCATGGAGGAAATTCCACACATACACACACATACACACACACCCATATATATATATATATATATATATATATATATATATATATATACATGTAATATGGACCCTAGGCTAACATGGATCATTCTTCTTCTTCTTCTTCTTCTTCTTCTTCTTCTTCTTCTTCTTCTTCTTCTTCTTCTTATTATTATTATTATTATTATTATTATTATTATTATTATTATTATTATTATTATTATTATTATTATTATTGACGGTCAGTTGCAGTTGAGGTCCGTTGGACGTAAAAGAACGCATTGTTAAGGTTTTGTAGATTCGCAGCTTAATGGATGGAATATTATTGTGTAGACTGTAGACAGTAGATTGCCGAACGAAAGAGCCGAACGAACATCTACATGGCTTCTACACAATTTGCACAAGGGAAGCCAAATGGGGGGGGGCAAGGACCCACCTAAGCCCAGGCTCTAAACTCAATGCATGCAAACGTGTCCATATAGCAAACAGTGACGTTAAATTAATACGTGTAACGTTAACAGCCTTATAATTATTAAGGACCGATTTGAAGTCCCTGCCTTTGTAAGTCCTTTATCTATCCGTGTCCGGTTGGAAGCTTGGAGAGCTGGTCCTGACCTTGGGAACTTTGTCCTTGACCTGACCTTGTAAGCGGATGACTAATTTCTTGTTTTCGGTCGTTTTCGATAGGCCAAACGCCTCTGAATTTTGAATTTCATGTTGATGCCAGTTGGGCTATGACGCCAAGAGACAAGACTATCTGTATTTAGACCTAATAGGCCTATTGTTCTAGAGCGCATTTATTAGTTATTATCAAATAATAAAACGGTTTTTATAAACTCTGATAGACATCTGATAGATAGCGGCT
>CM030855.1:2975214-2997714 GCA_018105865.1 Metaphire vulgaris
CAAATTGGGGATCCCGGGGCCACGTGCCCATCGACATTTTGAGTGCCTGGTCCCCCTCGTCAGTTCTCGGCCCCATCGATTCTCTTCCACTGTTGGGACCCTATACTTAATACTACATACCTAATAAAAAAATAGTTGCCCCCTCCGTGATTAGAAGTTGCCACCCCAACGGCCTCCCCCCAAATTGCCGAATCCTGGGGCCCCTAATCATGGAGGTTCATCGACATTTTTCATAAAAAGAAATCTAAAACCCAAAAACAGTCGTCACGGGGGTTAATAACAATTCACATCCATGCATCGGTTCTCTTCCACTCGTCCTATAGGCCTACCCACTAGGCTTCCTACTGCCCGCGGAAAAATTTCTCAACGGCTTCGCGCGAATCCAACGACTGATCGTAGAATAATTATGTGGCCACTCCAACCCCACCCCGTGATTCGGCAAATAATCGCGAAGTTTCTCGCTTGTCCAACTAACGTTAGTGCTAGAAAAATCATCGCTCCGCCGTCTTTGCGATCGCTGTTTCTGCTTCGTCAGCAGTTTTAGTATGCGACGGGTTGCTTTGAGAAGGTAACGAACGATCGCCAAAGAAAGACACAGAAAAACGGTCTCCTGTTCAGCTGCGGACGGCGTTGGATTTTTATATAGGAACAAATTATTCGAATACTAATAGGTCTATACAGTACTAAGGCGCTGATCAAAGTCTTCAGGGCAGTAAGAGAGAGACATATTTTCGTATGATCCGGATCAACCGCTGTGCTGACAAGCAGTTGGTGACGATTGGTGTCACGTGTTGCCTCGTTGTGGCGGTATTGTCGATGTAGATGCCGAGATTTCTGGCGTAAGGGCTTGGATGGATATCGTGACCATTAATCCGGACCGAGGTGGATTGGAGCAGGTGCTGCTGTCTTCCGGTTGCCATCCATAAGATTTCTGTCTTCGCAGTATTGAGCTGGAGACGATTTGAGCCTAGCCAGTCTGTCATTCTCTGCGACGCAGTTCGTAATTCGTGATTGGAGTTGTTGTTAAAATATTATTTGCAGTGTTTTATCCAGACTCCAGGCCATGGGAGATGAGACTTTCGGGAGGGGGCGGTCGACTTGGTGGGAGGGGAAAAGACAGCAAAATTTGTGTAAGTGCTAAGATTTGGGGGGGATTTTGAGGTTTGGGGGAGATCTTCCCTCCTAACAGGCCTGCATAAAACACTGATTATTTGTATAAATTTATAGACGCATTTGTCGTCGTTTTCTTCTTCTTCGTCCTCTTTTTTCTTCTTCCTCCTCTTCTTTCTCCTGCTCCTGCTCCTGCTCCTCCTCCTCCTGCGCCTGCTCTTTATCCTCCTCCTCCTCATCCTCCTCCTCCTCCTCCTCATGATGCGCCGACCATAAGTAGCCATTGCTTTGAAAACAAGAAACAGTTTGGCATTTTATGATCTTGAATTTGCGCATAGGCCTATCGATCGAGTCAGATGTCGTTGTTTTGTGCTCTGAATTCTTAGGCAGGGCATTACCTCCGCTTTGCTCGCAGACAACAAAAAAACCCCAGATCATGAGACTTCAAAACGCAAAAACCGGATTCGAAAAATAATAATTATATTTATATCCCCCCGCTTTCAACGCATTGTTGCCGTTTGGCTTAGGCCTATGTCTTCGAAGTGACTGCAGCCGCTTGACGTTTCGATTTCAAGCGGATTTGCAATTTATGTCTAGGATTTTCTGGATTACTTCGAATCCGCTTCGTCTATAATATCGTCGTCTGAAGCAGTTTATATAGGGGAGAGGGGGGGGGCTAAATCGTTGAGGCATATAGGTCTGTACATCGACAGGTATATGCAATCAGGAGCTCATATAGAATTCATGACAACCGCTGTATCTCAGCATGATCACGACATCGGGAGGGCAGGTAATTTCTTTCCCTGTTAAATACCATTTCATGTACTGAAGTGGATTTACCGTTGGACCGAGTTTGGGGGCAGGTAGCGATTTGTAGAGTGGAAAGGGGGGACCCCCCCCCCACTGCCCAACTGCATCCTCCTACTGCTACATCCCCCCACCACTACACTTCACCAGAAACTACATCCCCCCAAGCTTGACATATTCCCCCCCACTGCTCCAGATCACAAACCGCATCCTGTTTGGGGGTCTGGTGATAGGGGTTGTGGTCCGCAAGAGGGACATTCCCCCCACCCCCTACCCAATTGCCTGGCTCTCAAATCCCACCCTGGTAGGCTCTAAGGTTTAAAACGTAGACTTAATGACAACGGCGCAAAAAGATCCATCGAAATTTTAAATTCCTGTTTTGAAATTCGATGTATTTTTCAATGAATCAGTATTCATTGAATATAGCTTATGTCTAAGGCTTTCTGCATAACGTTAAACGTTTCGAAAATCTATAAGCAGATAGGCCTATACTACTGTAGAGGCCTATGAAAGAGGTTTAGGCAAATTATTATAAATTCAGTTGGTATCCGTCCAAGTACAATCAGCAAAATTGATTTAGCTCTTCATTTGCTATAACTCTAGCCTATAGAAATATGGTCGATATACAGTGGCGTAGCCTGGTTATGGAATAAGGGGGCAACGTCGACATTTCGAATCAAAAAGTCGTGATATAGGAGTTTAATATGGGCATTCGCGTATTCTCCTCTTTCCTGCAACCTACAATCTCTAACCCCCCCCCCCCCAATAACTCAGCTATTTTGCGCAAACTGCACGACCCGTTCCGACCAGAATAGAGGTACCGTAACACCCTCACCCCTTCACCGTGACTACACCAATGCAAATATCAGCACATGCTCCGTTTTTTTCTTCTGCTAAATTCGAGCATAAATCAGTGTCCAAGGCCAATACGCTGGTTCAAGGTCATATAGTAATTAAACGACTCCGCGAAAATCGTCAAGTCTCTTTCAATGGAACGTCGTTTGACAGGTCTCGCCTCCGTCTCAATCCGGGTCATTTGGCGTTTTGTCAAATATAAAGCGCTCCATAAATCAACTTACTTTTCTGTTCCGACCTCAGCATTCACTGCCAGACGCTTTGCCTGATAATAATCAGGGTTTAATCTAGGCCGTTTCCGGAGGGGGGAAATTGCCCTCACCCCGGAAATTTCAAATTCCCCCTCGGAAATTTTGGCATACTGCATCAACTAACAGCTAGCAGCCCCCTTGCTGACTTCCCCCGGCTTTGTCAGTTTCCCCCCGGAGTTCAGAGTCTAGATTAAACACTGCTTATAAGTTATAATAATAATAATAATAATAATAATAATAATAATAATAATAATAATATTAATAATGGCACCTAGTAGCAGTAGTAGTAGTAGTAGTAGTAGTAGTAGTAGAAGTAGTAGTAAGTAAGTAAAGTAAAGTAAAGTAAAGTAAAATCTCGTGGATTTCTATAGCGCCTTGGAAAGCAGCACAACAGTAGCTGCTTATTCTTAGGCGCTCAGCCTCTCTTAAAATAGCTATAGGAAAGGTGTGGGATCAGCCAGGCAATAGTCAATATCCGAAGGGCAGTGAGGCTAGGTTGTTACAGCTATGGCGGAAATGATTTAAGAAACAGGAAGGATTTAAGCTTAGACCTGAAGACTTGAGGAGAAAGTGCAGGAATTATAGGAAATGAGGAATCAGATTTTATTGTTTGAAAGTGTCCAAGTGTGCGAAGGGAAGCTGGGATCGAGTTCCAGAGTTCAGGTGCAGCGTATGAGAAGGCACGATTGCAAATTTTCAGGGATGATTGATTTAGCGGGCGTGACAGAGTGAGATGAGATGACGAACGTGTGGGTCGAGGAGGCTGAGGGATTAATAGTGACCTAAGGTAGACAGGTTTTGATGACTGAAGTGAGCTATGTGTAAGTGTTATTATCTTATATTGGATACGTTCAGTTATTTTAAGCCAATGTAATGATTTTAGTATGGGTGAAATATGGGAGAATTTAGGTGACTTAGTAACAGCACGAGCAAGTGCATTTTGTATTGATTGCAATTTGTTGATAGAGGCTTTGGGAAGGTTATAGTAGAGGAGTTACAATAATCTAATTTGGAGTGGACTATTGAGGTGGCAATTGTGGAGGCAGTTTTAGTATCTAGGCAAGGACGTAGGCGGCGAAGGTCACGAATATGAACATAGCAGGCTTTTGATAATTGGGAAATTTGTGATTCGAAGTTTAGAAAAGAATCAAATTTGAATCCTAGATTTCTAGCAGTTGGAACAGGGATTATTGTGGTGTCAGAAGCCAAAACTAGTTTAGGATTGTCAATTTTTTGAGTTGTTGGGGTAGTCCAATTAAAAGAAACTCTGTCTTAGAAGGGTTAAGAGCGAGGAGATTAGATGACATCCAAGCAGAGATTGATGAGAATGCAGATTCAAGCTCAATAATAGAAGCATTGAATGAAAGAGGTGAGAAGGAAAGGAATAGCTGAGTGTCATCGGCATAGAGTTGGTGATTTAAATTAAGGGAATTGATTAAAGATGAGAGTGGTGTAGTGTAAAGGCTGAACAGTACAGGCCCAAGAACAGATCCTTGAGGCACTCCAAAATCTACAGTGTGAGATAGAGAAATTTGGCTAAGACAGGACACTTGAAAAGACCGGGATTTAAGATAAGATGAAAACCAGTTATGAGCTATTTCAGATATTCCAAACCAGAGAGAGAGTCGTTCGAGCAGAATTTTGTGATCTATAGTATCAAATGCAGCAGAGAGGTCAAGGAGACAAAGGCCAGTAACTTGTCGGAGACCAATTGCGGTTAAGAGTCTGTCATGAATGTAGGCGAGAACGGTTTCAGTTGAGTGATGTTTAGTGTAGGCAGACTGATGAGCATTATATAGCGAGTTATTTGAAAGGTGTTCGGTCAGTCTAGAAAGCACAATTTTCTCAGTAAGTTTTGATAGAAGTGAAAGATTTGAGATGGGGCGATAGTTATTAAGATCTTCTCTGTCAAGACCAGGCTTTTTAGGAGAGGAATGACAAAAGAGTTTTTGAATGAAGATGGGAAAGTGCCTGAGGTAAGAGAGAGGTTAATGATTCTAGTTATGATAGGCGTAAGCACGATGGCACACTGTTTGAGTAAAGAAGTAGGTATGGGATCTAGATCACATTGTTTGTTTGGGAGAGAAAGTAGCAGTTTGGATACCTCTTCATCAGTTGCAGGAGTGAAGCTGGATAAATTGCATGGGGTTGTGGGGAGAAGGGTAATGAGGAGAGGTGGTTTGAGTAATAGTGAAAGACTTAAGGACACTGCGAATCTTAGAGATTTTTGCAGAGAAGAAATTAGCAAAAGATTCAGCAAGTTCTGACAGAGAAATGGATTGAGGGAGAGGTTTTGATTCTTTGCGATGGAAAAGATCATTTACGGTTTTCCAGAGCTTACGTGGGTTAGAGCTATTTGTTGAAATGATGTTAGAATAGTACTTCTTTTTGGCAGATGTAAGGAGATTATGGTACCGGTTGGTGGCGGAACGAAGATTTAAAAGGTCAGATGGAGAATGTGTTCTATGGTATGTTCGTTCAAGACGTCTGCGAAATGACTTGAAAGCATGAATGAAAGAGTTATACCAGGGTTTGCTGTTGTGTGATGAAATAGGTCTAGATAGTAGTAGTAGAAGTAGTAGTAGTAGTAGTAGTAGTAGTAGTAGTAGTAGTAGTAGTAGTAGTAGTAGTAGTAGTAGTAGTAGTAGTAGTAGTAGTAGTAGTAGTAGTAGTAGTAGTAGTAGTAGTAGTAGTAGTAGTAGTAGTAGTAGTAGTAGTAGTAGTAGTAGTAGTAGTAGTATAGTAGTAGTAACAGTAGTAGTAATAATAGTAGTAATAATAATAAAGTAAAGTAAAGGTTTTCACCCGTAGGCTCACGCCCGTAGGGTCCGGTGCTGATCCCCGTATTTAGTAGCCAGCAGCCCATAGGTGGCTAAGCCATACATCGGCGGACGGTGGCCAGTCTCTTCCGCCGAACCTATGGTTACTATCGCAATGTTGCCATTGCTACTCATTTGATGTTACTATCGCCCTCTAGCGATTAAGGCTGAGTCGACCTTAGGGGCTCCTAGGGGATTGAACCCGTGTCGTCGGCGTGCCTGCCCAGTGATATTACCACTCATCTATCTTCCCGGGCCTAATAAAAATAATAGGCTCATACACGGGTACGTTTTAAGACCTAACATTGTGATAAGGCGGTGATGGTAGCTGCGGTAGCATATTATTATTATTATTATTATTATTATTATTATTATTATTATTATTATTATTATTATTATTATTATTATTATTAAGACAATTTTTATAGCGCTGTAACTTGGTTAAGTACCAAAATCAAAAGCGCTTTGACAACGCTTACATGTCAATGGTTATCTCTGACAGAGAGTCTTACAGACTCTCTAACTTTGATTAGCAGTGATGTTGTGTTTGAGACGGTCAGTCCTTGGAGCAATGGTCAGTCGGATGGCATATTTCCAAAAGATTCAGCGATAGCCCCTCCGTGGCTGACAGCATAGATTTATTATTATATATTAAAGTCTATTGTTGACAGAAGGCGACGAAGGAGACGACGATGGCGAACGAAGGTTGGAGCAAAGACCAACTGAGGAGCTATTCGTTCGACGTCGATCAGATTCCGCGTCTAAAGGTCGACGATTCAAGGGTCGACCAACTGATCTCCAACGGGGTAATCGGTCTTTTATCTGGCGCCTTTTATTCCTTCGTAATCGCATCGTACACTCTGCGTTATTACTCCATAAACAGCAGTTTTCATTTTCGTTTTCTGAATGTACGTTATTTACTTGGAGGTTATTTATGTAGCCATATGTAGAAATAAATGATGACAGATTTCTCCGATCAAACGTTTGTTGATGCAAAATATGCTGCTATTCTTTCCATACACTGATCTTTACTTTTTTGGCACATTCATTTTCACAGGTGCTTTCATATCTAGCATTGCTTTTCTATTACCAATTTTTTTTTCCAGCAACCAGTTGTAATTACCGACTCAAGACTCGTTGAATCGGCGTTGAAATGGAATCTGGATTATCTGAGATGCAACATCGGTGATGGGACATTTAACGTGTATGAGTCACCAAACCATTTATTCAAATATTACGATGAGAAAAAACTGGATAAAAAGCTTCCGGGGAGCAACGGGCCTTTCCGACCCCCGACAAAGCGACTTGAAATGAAATTCGACGAATTCTACGATTTGATGAAGAAACCCACAGAGAGAGACAAGCGGTACAAATCAGATTATGACTTTTTATTTGTCTGTGCACGTTATCAGTTTGAATATATTTTATTATGCACATTTTCTTTGAAAAAAAAACTGAGAAGATACCGCTCATCTATGATGTGTTGGCAGATGTAAGCGTTATTAAAAATGGGATTTAATCCTTGGCCATAGTTTTACAGTTTCTTCGGTATTGCTTGAACTGAGATAAAATAATTTCTGATGTTTTGCTTCATGAACTGAGAAATAAATAATTTTAAAGGGGTTGAACTGACCCCCAACAATGTTGCTGATGTTGTGCTGCCTTTTTTCAGAATTTACCTCCAGCAGGGTCTGAATGACACGGTCGGCCAAAATATCGTCCGAGATTTTCTGCAGTTCAACTGGAAATGGGTTCGGGGTCAACAGATTCGAAATAACTGGGGACCACAGACATCGAATCTTCTTTTAATTTCTCAAGAAGGTAGATTGAAACACAGTCATCCATTAACCCCTTAACTGGGGATCCCGGATATATCCGTCCATTTTACATTGAGTTACAGTTAAATACTCGGTTAAGGAGCTAAGTTTATTGTGTTTTAAGTACATCCTAGCCTACTAAATATATTAATAAGATAAACACGGTAATTTGTTGGTTATCCATGTATACGTAGGTTTATTTACCAAATTGATTACTCATTGAATTGTAGCTTTTTGATTATTTTTAAATTTAAATGTAATGTAATGTAAGAAATGTGAATCTTGTGCTTTCACATTGAACTGAGGAGTGAGCAAGAAGTGAGGCATGAGTTGATAGAATCAGCCCAGGACCTGGAGAGGCAGGTTCAGTCACTCTTAGTACATGACATAGGAACATGAACATCTTTGCAATCAATGGGGTGGAGCAGGTGATGTATAATGGAAAAAGCCATGGGGATAGATAAGCGATGTAAAAGGTGCCTGGCCTCAAAGTTCTGTTTATTATTATTATTATTATTATTATTATTATTATTATTATTATTATTATTATAACTACTGACTTCTGCTACTACTACTACTACTACTACTACTACTACTACTACTACTACTACTACTACTACTACTACTACTACTACAATCCAAGACAGGACAAAATAGAAGTTTGGAAAGGTATTATTATTATTATTATTATTATTATTATTATTATTATTATTGTTGTTGTTGTTGTTGTTATTATTATTATTTGGTTTGTCTGCTATTATTTAATCTAATCGATGTAGGAAATGTGACTCCGTGTCATTACGATGAGCAAGAGAACTTCTTTGCTCAAGTTGGAGGCCACAAGCGAGTAATTCTCTTCCCACCGAGTCAATTTGACTGCCTCTATCCATATCCAGTGTATCACCCTCATGACCGGCAGAGTCAAGTGAGCATGCTATTATTATTATTATTATTATTATTATTATTATTATTGCATTATTATTATTGCATTATTATTGCATTATTATTGCATTATTATTGCATTATTATTATTATTATTATTATTATTATTATTATTGGGACAAGTTTTATGGATGGATGGATGGATGGATGGATGGATGGATGATATTGCACAATAGTGTTTTGCTTTTGATATATCTTAAGGATGAATGTTAACTTATAAGTTGCAGCATTGATGCGTGTGGCTAATTGAATAGCCAGTTTCATGTGAATTTATTTGTAAATGATATTATGGAATTGATCTTTGGAGCTGTTACTCATTTTACTGAAGTTGTAATTTTTTTGCCTGAATTTTAGTGACTTTTCTTAGGTTAATTTTGAAAATCCCGACTACAAACAGTTTCCGAAATTTCGCGACGTCAGAGGTCTCGAATCGGTTGTCGGTCCCGGCGATGTTCTCTATCTGCCTTCGTACTGGTAAGGGGCTGTTGACGTAATTAATGGACAGCCCCTAAGGCGGCAGTCTGTTAGAAATTGACTTGTGTTAAAACTTGCATTTCTATTTCAGCACTGCTGGTGTAGCATTAATTTAGCTCAGCAGCATAGCCAGGATCCCAAAATTTGATGGGCCCCATACATTTACAAGACCTATTCCTGGTTGAACAGGGGAGCCTGGGGATGACCAATAACCCCCCTCCTCCCCATAAAAAAAATTGTCATTGGTTCTGATCAAATTCCACGACTGGTCCTAGCACAAATTGGTCGACCCACCCCCTGCAGGTGCCCCTCAAATGCTAATGGTATTGCCTATAGCTCGACGTGCTAAGTCATACTGTATTCATACTAAATGTGTTCAATTCTTCTTGTGAAGCAGATGTAGGGTCTACAATCAAACCCATTTATTGCTGCATACGGTATATCGCCACCCATGATTGGATAGTCCGCTTTCTTTTTACGCTTTGGAATTTTTAAAGAGTTTTGACTGATTGTGGTGTTGTTTGTGACACTCAAGAGTTGATTCTTACTGAGTGTTGCATTTATTTTTGCCAAATGTATCCTAAATTTGAGTCACTTAGAGCTCTTTTTTTGCATTGGACAGTTCTAACCAATACAACATCTAGTTGTTATGCTTTATTTTCCAGGTTTCACCATTTTGAAACCCTAATCAACGGTGGGACAGCAACTTCAATCACATTTTGGTACAAAGTAAGCAAATTTTGATTGCATATCTTCATTTGATTGGTAGGCCTACAAGTTATACAGGGTGGTCCAAAAAAAACTGGACTAGTAACATTTAGGTTTGCATTTAATATAGCCCGGGTTTTTTTGCACCACTGTGTATGTATGTAATTCTTTTGTCATTGATGATTGCCTACTTTAAATTTTTTACTTATGGACGGTGTCAACTAAAAGGTCTAAGAGAGCATCATAAATAATTTAATGTAATGTGGAATTTGTATAGCGCCTCTTCTGTTTCTACTCAGAGGCACTCCTGGCATTGTATATGTTGTAGTATATGCGCATTTCTTTCTCGTAGGCTGCTGCTGCCGAGCAAATTGTCAGGCCTTTCAAGCCGCAGCAGAAGATGGTGATCATGCGAAATATAGAGAAAATGGTGCTTGAAGCTTTAGGAGCAGAAGAGGAGGTCTGTTGACTCATACAAGAATGTAATAGATTGATTAATATATAATAATACATGCATTCATTATTAATTTCTAACATTCAAAGTTATTTAACTTGAATTATATATGTACCGGTATATGTACGTGTAGATATGTATATATGTGTGTATATGTATGTGTGTGTGTGTATATATATATATATATATATATATATATATATATATATATATATATATATATATATATATATATACACACATATACACACATACAGTAGAACTTCATTATAACGCTCGGTTATAATGTATACTTGGTTATAAAGTGCCACAATGTACAATCCCGCATGATGTGCTACCGTATTGGATGGTATTGGATATAAGATACCTTGGATATAAAATACAAAACTTTACAGACCCGCTAATAATAAGACATGTATTCATGATTAATTTTCTAATGTTCTTAGGTGTTTAACTTGAATTTATATATGTCTACACAGTATGTATGTGTTGATATGTATACCTATTGAATTCATTCATATATTTTATATTTATACATTTGTTTGTTTTGTAGCTTATTCCCTTTATGGAGTCATTGGTACTTGGAAGGTATTCGTCTGACCTTCGTACAGTAAAATCATGATGTGATCATATGTCTCTGTTGAACTCTTTTAATTTTTTCCGTATTTAATTATGTGATTCATTCTTCTTTATTTTGATTTGCTGGCAATCAAATTTCCTCTGATCTGTTTAATAGAAATTCTCTATGCTGCCGACTATTTAAAAAAAATTAATGCCTCACAATAGGTTTAGGATAGATCAGTAGATGACCAGGCATGTATAACTTGAAACAGAAGAAACCTGTGATATAATGTGATTTATAATATGTTTTTCTGAAAACAGAAGTTAATTTTTGATTCAGTTTTTTTTGGGGGGGTGGCTCACTGTGCCCTTCCCCATTGTTTTCCCCTCCATGATGTGAACAATTAGCACTTTTAAAGAGTTCACAAACAGTTTAACTGCTTGGAAAACCATTACTGGTACATTACATGGCTTTGTTGAGGCAGATAGGAATTGTTTCTTAGAAGATTTTGCATTTTACATTTAAAATTTCTGTCGTATATTCGGAGAGATGGTAGCAAGTCTGGTAAAGTTTGAGGAATGGAAAATTGTGAATGTTTGCATATGCTCGCCTTTTCTAATAATGTTCTAGACGAATTCAAGTTTCTTTTAGGTGATGTCCATTATTTATGTCATCAAAATAGGGGGAGTGGGGTTAGAAAAAGTTTGATGTTTGTTGACAGAGGAGCGGAAGTCAAGATAAATTGATGTCAACAATTTCATTTTTTACAATAAATTTAATAAATCCAAAAAATTATATTTCCATAATTCTATTTTAGTATAAAAGCCAGCCATATAAAATATTTTAGCTTGTAGGGGAGTGGGTTCAAAGTTTTTGACATAATTTTAGGGGTCTCTGAAAGTTTGACAGTTGTTGGCATGGGGAGGGGCTGAAAAATTGTCAAAAAATTGTTGGTGTAATTAATGGACAGACCCTTACTCAATGGACAGCCCCTTACTCAATTTGTAAATTTGATTGTGTCAATTTATTTTGTAATTTGGGGGATATTGCATGTTTTCAGTCATCTCAATTTGGAAACATTTTAATAAACCTTGGCCATTTGTTTATTCAGAACTGTGGTTAATTTTGTACTTAGCGTGCTTTGTATATTCTGATATTCTGACTTTGAATGTCATGGTTTTTTTATTAGCTAATCTACGTTTTATGATTATCTTGTGTATTAAATCTTGTGTAATATGCTGCAATCAGCTTGAATACGATATCTTTTGATTTGTGTTCTAACTTAGATGCCTTGTTTTGTTTAAATGTGTGTGTGGACAGTTGGGCTGCTTTTGATGAAAACATCTACTTCGATTTAACCAAAGATTTTCATGTGAAGAGATGTTGAATTGTACACTTTAGAACTTTAAGAAATGCCTTTACAATTTGTTCTGTGGTTACAATCTCTGATCACATATATGTATGTGATCTTCTGTCAATCATTGTATGGACAAAGTATGGGTTGGCAAGTGGTGCTGAGTTGCACACTGTTTACAAGTAGACACCTATAATTCCATAAATTTCTAATCAACTAATTGCCTAAAGCGTCATACATCTCAACGATTTATACAATAATTGCTATGAAATACCATGCAATAGTAGTTATGTAGTTGCAATGCTAAATTATGTTATATCATAATGTGATTTACACACTGGATATCTCAAACCATTTCCAACACGAATGAAATGTGATATTGATAGTTATAGTAAGTGCCAAGTGCATACATGTAGGTAGTGTTTTGGATAGGTTAAAATTGATTTAATTACCATAATTGTTGGATAGACCATATCCCAATTTTTTTAAACGTCTTCCATTACTGATTTAACAAACATTAATAACACAACAGTGCAAAGACTGTGTACAGAAATAGAATTAAAGATCTATCAATTTCCTATTTGGTTTGAAATGGTTCCACTGTAACCAATATATTAATATATCGTATTAACTATGGATGCATAGAATTATATATATTTAGCACCATATTCTAAACTTCCAAAGTAACTGATTCTATGTTAATACCTCCGAATTGTCATTCTGATTACCTAACTCTTCTCAATGAAATTTAAGAAAAACACTGTGCCATCTTGTGAGATCAGTTTAAGCATTAGCGTGCAGAATATGATGAAGACCTCATTCTTAGAGGCAGATCAAAGACAATTCTGGATCTTTGACAGTCACTGAAATTTATGTGTACAATGCTAACTGTAAACTCTAAAAGCAGCAGTGTCAACATTCAAAACCACCACGACCTGTTTGCGTCAATACTAATATATTACAAACAGTACAAATTAATTGCAGAAATGGGCGATAATGATTGTAATTTAGTCTCACAACCGGTCTCGCTACTGCAATACAAACACCAACTGAATTTTTATCACATGTTCACAAGGTAGGACGTAATAATTGTAACACACAAAGGCAGTTGACAAATCTTGCCATGTTAAAAACCAATAAGAATAAGCCACAATCTCCACACATGATAGAAAACTCCTGTGGTGACAGCAGTGCTTTATATAATCTAAGATTTTAACAGAAATTAAAGTTACAAAAAAACTTGATATACAATACATGTATATATATTTATACACAATGTGCATTCAATTTATATACCTGGATATGATTCTTATGATGTGAACAGATATAAAATCTACATATTAAGTTATTCTGTAAAGCTTAAATCAGTAAATAAGGATTTGACTGTATATTACAGCAGTGCCCTAAGCAAGGAAGGTACAGATGAATTCTATATCATCATTAGGTTCTCTGCCCTGCAACAGGTTCGTGGCACCATTGTTTCCATTCTTCTCTCTGCCTTGTCTCTTTGATTTCTGCATAGATTTTGTGAGACTGTGCATCTGTTTTCTTCATCCAGTCCAATAGCATCCTCTCTGGTCTTCCTCCATTTGTCTATTTTCCTGTCTTTTCTTCTCTCCATTACTGTTCTGATCAGCGATTCTCGAATTTCATAAGCGCAAACTGCTTTGGCAAATTTTTTCCATTTTGATCACACATGGCTGTTAAATTCACATATATTCACAACTGATTCCAATACAGAGCGGCCAAAATCAAACAGCATTTTCAAAATAAACATTGTTGAATAGACACCGTCCCTATCTAAATACAATTAGCTCAGCTAGGGTTTAGAACTAAAAAGCAAAGACCAGAAACAACAATGAATTTCTTTATTGAAATTGAGGAACTACACAATAATTTTAGATCATGCATGAGAGGCAATATTATTATTATTGCTGGTATTATTACTTGGTTGCTAGCACATGTTTTCCTTTTTGCCATGGCGATCCGCATAACCAATATGTTATGAAACCAACATATCAGCTGTATGGGAAAGGATTACCAGTAAGTCATTCTAAATAGTCGAGTCAGTCACAGAATAACTCCTGCTGAAGATAGGAAGACAACTTAGAACAAATTCATATGGATCAAATTTTGTGCTTCCATTAGCTTCAGATCTCCAAATTAAAAATGCCCAGCTTTCAAAGCAAACAAAAGCCGAATGAATGGCAGTGGCAAGACTTGAACATTACCGAATTTACCGCAAATTCCAAGCTTCAATCGAACTTTCCAAAATAGTTCAACAAGCACTAATATTCAAGATAGAATAATAAAAAAACTCAATGCCGTCCATTTTGGTATTTAAGCAACATCAGGTCAACAGCATAATGAATCTTGCCTAATAGTTTCATGTCAAGAAACGTCATTAAAACACACACTAGACCAATATTGCCTCCAATGTTAAAGAATTAAGTGCCATATCCAATTAAGGCATATGAAGACTCGCAAAATATAAACATTCAAAAATTAATGATATGAAACATTAAAGAACACGATAAAAGCTACCACAAAACACAAAAACTGGTTGTGCATTCATAAATGCTAATATCAATGGCCAATTGAAGCCATTCATTTAAAGAATATCAGTCGAAAATGAGGAATTTATCAGTAGTTGTCATGCAGTTAGCTACAGACATACTAATTACAACAAAGTGTTTTTATAAAACAATTGACAGCCCAAAACTCGATGTTAAAATTCACGCATCAAGAACGATTAATGTATTATTCTAATTTTAATCCGACAAGTACAGTAGAACTACGTTATAACGGACTCGGCTATAGCACATGCTCAGTTATCAAGTACCGTAATGTACGGTTCCATGTGATGGTATTGGATGCAACGTACCTCGAATATTACGTATAAATCTTACAAAGTATTCATCTTGAAGACCTGGTCGACCTAAAGCACGTACATTCAACATGTTCTGGCCATCTGTGTAAATCACAACTTTAATTGTAATTCGTCGGACATTAGTCATCAAGCACGTACATAAAAATATATTCAGACATCTTCACTTGTAATACGATACAGAGTCAGATCTAAACTCTCTGCTTTGCCTTAAGTCAAGTTCGTCTCAAGAACTGCGTTCTATCCGTCTCGACCGCCGCAGTTCCCGCGACTGCCTTCCATCTGCGACAGACCGCAACAAGTCTAGCGAAATCCCCGTTCGCCAAATGGAATGTCTAATCGGAATGCAACGTTCAGTGGTGATTCGTTTCATCGTGGCGGTCGCTGATAAGCGAGCTGATCACCGTTTTGTTGTTTTCGACAACAAGCCCAAGTTTCTGTCGAATCAGATTAAATAAAACACGAAGAAAATCTGGAACGTCCTCGAACCCTGCGGAAAAAACATAGAAACGAAATGAAACAAAACAATTCGTGTTAAATTACAACTCACACGTGCAAATCATGATAAATAAAGGTAAATGCCAAGGTAGTCACGAACTTGAATGAGCGTAGGGTCTGGCGCTGATCTCCACGCACTAGCAAGCAGCAATGTATGTGGCTCATGCCATTAATCTAGAGTTGTTTGCCATTACTTTCTCTAGACCCTGCACTTTATCTTTGCAGCTTAATGCTGCTACCAATTTACCACCAATTTATTGGCACCTAAGTGATGAACAGCTTGGTTCCCCACTCCCCCACCCCCTGGCATCATGACTCAATCCCAGTATGGTCACCCATCCAAGTACTAACTGCACTCAATCTTTAGCGTTCTGATGGGAACCGGTCGCACAACACCAAGTAGGGCAACCATGATACATAAGAAACAATGAAATACCAATAAAACTCCAAACAACGTACCACTGTGACTTTGCATGACCAACGCGCGACAAATACTTCAAATTATGTGTCATAAAACTACAATAATGTGCATCCAATTTAATCCCAACAACAGAAAATCCATACAAAATCAAACAACCCCTCCCTCCCCATCACCCTCACCTGGAAATGTGTTGATGTCTATGATTGCGTAATGCCCGGTGCGGTTTTCGATGATTACGTCGATGCCGAGGAGGTCGAGGCCAAAGCGTTCCTGGATTTTTTCCGCCAAAGTTCTTAGCTTACTGAGGTCCGGAGATATAAGTGGGAAGACAAGTTCTGAATCTCGCACCTACGACCGCAAGAGACAAAGCAACTACAGTCGAACTTCGTTATAATGTACTCAGCGGGTCAGCAAAATTTAGCACATTATATCCAAGGTGTGTTATATCCAATACGGTAGCTCATCACACGAGACCGTATACTGCGGTAAGTCATGATTGAATATACGTCATAACCAAGTCCGTTATAACGAAGTCCTAGTGTATTAACTTAATTGATAACTTTGAGAATTAACAATGGTGCTACACAAGAGAATTGTTATTATTATACAATTATAATAATTATTATTATACAGGTTACTTAGCCTCCAAAACCACTTTAAATCACATTATTATTATTATTATTATTATTATTATTATTATTATTATTATTATTATTATTATTATTATGATCATCATCATCATCATCATCATCTTATGGTAAACATTTTCATAGACAGATCAACATATGATATGCTTCATGTTACCATTAATACAAGAAAGTGAACATGAGTTGACAGACCTGAGTTAGAAACGATGATGCGTTTGGTTTCGACACGTCGTTACTGTTGAAAAAGACTGTTGGAAAATCTGTAACATATTTCGTTAAGCACACACCTCAATTCATCACGCATATATCAAAATTTCACATGGTGCTGTTCAATTTCACTTCATGCAGACAATCTATGCTGCAAAACAATTCTAAAAATCTTGAATATCTGTACAGAAATGGCATCGGTCGCATTTGCACCGAGAGAAAATATCAAGATGTCGAAATATATTTAGAAACAAGAAAAATATGGCCACAACAAAGCTGTACACGTCTCCTAAATTACCAATCACAGGGAAAAAGCATTAAAGTTTACAAAATTACCAGCCACAAATTTCACAGCAAGCCACCACTCGTGTCACAAAAAACTGGCCATTTAAGACCATTTTCTATGAGCGGCATAAACATGAGATTCAAATTACGCTACAATAAACTCTGAAATCCAGCGTTGAAACATAAAAGCCGATAGAATTCTTAATTACTTTGCCTGACTGCACACGAATATCATAAAACGAAATAAGCCCAAGTTTCGGCCGTTAACCTCCAGCGTGCAGGTTTTTGATTGACGGCCTTTCGACAATGTAGTACTTTGAGCCGACGATGAAGATCTTGTACAGTTTCGCGTTGTGATTGACGAACGTCTGGGCAAGGCATGGGATGTCCGCGTCCTTCAACCCGGACTCCCCAAATATTATTGTCATCTGCAAACGAAGATAGAAACCAAGCTGTACAGATCGGGGACATTCAAATGGCGGCCCGCGGGCCAGATCCGGCCCGCCAGTGGGCGCGAAATGGCCCGAGAAGACACCGAAACAACAACTGTTTTCTAATACTTACGAAATATTGATACATGACAACTACTGATTCTTGGGCACCAGTCACAAACAAATTTGGCCCTTCATAAGATTTAATTGAATAGCTCTGATTTAGATTGTGAAACCAAATAAATAAATAAATAAATAAACAAATAAATAAATAAAAAAATAATAATAATAATAATAATAATAATAATTATAATAATAATCAAGAACCTGATTAGGGTGGTATATCATTGAAAGTACAATATATTATATATATATTATATATAACAATTGAAAGTACAATATATATATATATATATATATATATACAGTATTTTATATATAGTATTATATATATATATATATATATATATATATATATATATATATATATATATATATATATATAAACAGTATTATATATAAAATATATTATATCAATCATAGCATATAAATCACTTTTCTGGATAACTGTGAACAAACAGATTATGTAAATTCCAGACCCATGAAATTTAACAGATTTACACTTGATATATTACAGAAAACCTTCAAGTAACCAAACTACAGTTAACCATCACCCATAGAAAACAATATTGTACATCCAGATGAGTTCAAGTAACGAATTTTAGCCAGAACAAACTGAAAGCAAAAGTCAAAAGATGTAGAAATTAAGAGGAGACAGACTTTTGCCACGTTTGTTTATTTCAAAAATCTCTGGCGGCATGCCCCATAAAGTCACTGATATTGAAACATTCATAACATCCAGAGCACTAAAAGTTTGTGAAAGGGAAAAATCAAACGGTCTCATCGGTCAACTTAGGGGAAATGGTAACAACTGATAATGGGACGTTGTGTCGCTTAGAAAAGCAATACGTAATGTGTAAATGTCGAACGTTCAGATACGATTTTTATGGTAATTTTATCAAACTCTATGACTTTCATGATAATATTTTTAAAAGTCAGCGATCGAAAGCAGAAGCCATTAGAAATCTCACATCATGACATTGGCTGGATCCATGCGACACCATTGGCTTACATACTAAAATTACAAATGTAATCGACACAGTAATCATACATATAAACAAACGTAATCATAGTCTCATCATCATCATCATAAAACACTTTAAATCTAGAAGCAGCCAATGTACATAACAATATCAGGACAAAAAATTATCCAAATTTTTAAAATATTTATATGACCATCAAACCTGTCAAATGCCAAAACTGAGGAGCATTTCACATTAGGTGATTTTAAAAAAAAAACTACAATATAACTAGAAGAAGGTTAAGAATGTGATTACCAATGGGATACTGGAGTCCAAATGTTTCAATAGCCCTCTTATTTGACTCAATGTTTATAGAGTGTAGCTCGACAAAGGTTGGAACAAAGAAGCTGGCTTCTGTCAAAGTTATAAGAACAATAATTCATCATTATTCCAGTTAAACTGTTTAACTAGCCAAAGAAAATTTCCAACTTTAAAGTAAATTTCTGTAATTAAGATTAATATATCTCAAAAACATCCCTCTAAATCAGCAGCATGGCATATTCCTATGGCATATTATTAACTGTGTTAGGTGCTCTTGTTGTAAGCCTTAGCCTTGTCTACTGTGCTATATAAATTGTCAATAAATAAATAAATAAATAAATTCCAACATTATGCATTCTTTGCTTTTCAATAACAGGAAGGCTGTCTGAAAAATGACCTCAAATGACCTGACCCTAAATGGCCCAACCATCAATAACCTGACCTTCAATGGCCTGACCAGTTTTTTGAACATGCATACATGCATAAAACTTAATACGCACATTTCAGGCATACTAAAGATTGTTTTACGCACATCATTAACACAACAACTACAAGGATTATTAAGCAAATGCATACAATATATATATAGTTAATAGTCATTAAAGGTTGATGTACAGACTTTAACTTCAAAACTATACAGTATCAGAAAAAACCTGAACACTTGACAGATATTTAGTACAGATCATCAACTGATACATACTGAGCTTTTAGACATGCGATATGCCTGTGCATACAAAGCATGTGCATACATATAATGTGCATAGGGCTATTAATACAGTAGTTGCAGCAGATGGTCAGAGCATGTACATAAAAGAGACAAAAAATTACAATAGAGGCAGCAAAAAAATAATTATGATGCTAGAGAACGATAATTACTATTAACCCCTTAACTGGGCAACTATTTGTAACTCAATGTAAAATGGACGAATGTTACTCGGGGCACCCAGTTAAGGGGTTAATAATATCAAAAGCAAATCATTATATTAACAGGCATGTACACGGGGTCGTTTTAAGGTCCTCGTAGGCCCCGGGCACTCTCATATTCATAGGCCCTCCTAAACTTAAACCTCTGAGTTGCAAAAGAGCCAAAAAGTGTACATATTGTAACACTGCTCAAGTAAAGTGCTCACATTAACCCCTTAACTAGGGATCCTGGATATATCCGTCCATTTTACATTGAGTTACAGTTAAATACATGGTTAAGGGGTTAATAGATATTATACTGTTTGTGACTGCTAGAGTTAAATGTTATTAAATTTGTATCTGCACAACTGCAATTTCTGCCATATTTCTACTTCCTGTTTCATGTTTTCCATACACATCTGACTTCCGTAGGCCTCTGAAAAGTTCATAGGCCCTGGGCACAGTGCCCACTGTGCCCGGTGGATAAAACGGCCCTGCATGTACAGTACATGTATGTGTAACTGCATGCGTAAAAAATAGGCAAGTACGCAATCAATGAAATGTACAGCGCACAAGAAAATAACTGCAGACAATCCAACTGTCCCGTATAAAAAGCTATATACCAAATTAGAATCAACTCTGACAAACAAAAAGCTAAGAACAAATAGCTTAACCCTTAAACCGTCGGAACCGAGTACACTCGGCTACATTGCACATAGTTACAGAGTATCCAGCAGTTTAAGGGTTAAGATACCAATCTTGCCACATCGTAATGAACTGCAAGAAGATTTTTAAAAATGGTAAAAGACCAAGATGCCTACTTTTGTCTTCAAGACAGAGATGTTGTACATGTCCATATTGCTGGTAACGATCGAATAACTGCATGACGTTTTCAATGGGATCAACAATGACAGTATGAGGATATCTGGCAACGTACTCCTAAACATGATTGAATGACAACCACAACATACATACAATGCTCATGAAGATTTAAACTATTCAACATTCCTAAATTTAAGTACACAAAACTTTTTTATATACTTTTCTATACTTAAAAATCCATGTATTTCACAGATGATGATGATGATGATGATGATGATGATGATGATGATGATGATGATGATGAAAAGGCATCGACGCCCATACATTGGTGCAAGAGGGCACTTGCCCCCTGGAAAATGTAAATCTAGTTTCATGCTAAAGCACTACTTAATTAAAGTATAACAGTGTTTGAATTTCCTTGGATTTTACCTGGTATGGTGGCAAATTAAAATTGCATTTGAAAACCTTGCTAAAATATCAAACATTACCATTGTGTTTTGTCTGACCACCCACCCCCACCCCCCCCACCCCACCCCACCTCCCACCCCAAAAAAAAAAAAAAAACTTATGTGGGCGTCCATGGTTAAGAGGCGTCAAAAAACACCAGACAGTGCCTAGTCTGTCTGCATTTGCACAATACAATACACTCAATTCAATATATATACAGTTGTAGAGTCAGTCCACTTCATCACAAAAGACATCGGCCGTAAAACATCAACGACAGCACAGACATCTAAAGATCAAGGTCCGTCCATATCTTGCTTTGAGTTTTCGAGAATCGATTAAGAAATCGCGTAAATTTCTCAGCCTGTACCAGCAAAAGGATCCTGTCTCGGAATTTGTTACACTGCTAGAGATTCATTTCACTGCCTACGCGCCCGGCCGCCATTAAAGTTAAATAAACTGCTGTCAAATTTACTGCACCCTTCAAAATCCAATTTATATCCCACTAAACCATAACATGCATAGCCTTCACTTTCAAACACAAGACACAGCCATGTGTCATTAGTATAGCCTATTGCCACTAAGTAGTAAGTAGCAAGGCAAGCACCATATTAATAACTGCTTGTATATTGAAATGCATCTTGGCTATTACCATTTAGCATTGCCAAGCTATGTGGTACCCTGACAAGACATAAGAGAGATTTGTGAGCTTAATTAATTAAGTACCACTCAATTACAATCGAAACCTTGTATGAAAGAGACTCAAGTCTCAATTTTCAAACCAAAATATTGAATCTTTGATTGATTACATACTAAGTTGCAATTCCAAACTATGGAAACTTACATGCCAAAACTGACTACCATATATATGGAGAAATCTGAGGGAAAATAAACGTCTTTGTAAAACACTTTGAGATTCTTTAGCATCTCATGAAAGCCGATAGAAATTCAATCAAATAACTACAAAAACAGACACTAAACATTCCTATATAATAAGGAAAAGACCAGCTAACACAATTTAAGCTAAAATAAACCTTGATATCAAACATAGAGAAAATTCATCCATAGGATGATTGGGCCGATAGATGTACCATACAAGTGAGGAAAAGACTGGAGATGAAAGAGACAATAATAGATAAAATCAGAACAAAAACACTTAGATGGTAAGGACACACAAATCTAAATCAAATGAAAAGCAACAGACTCCCATATAAAGCACTCTACACATACAAAGAAGGCAAGAGAGGAAGAGGAAGACCCAGGAAAAAGTGGATAGATAACATCAAAGAAGACTTTGAAAGACACAAGATAACAATAATAGATGGAACGAGACTAACAACGGAAAAAGATAAATGGAAAAGTTTTGTGTCTATAGCTATTGGCAGTAATTAACTGGCAG
>CM030855.1:3002714-3147714 GCA_018105865.1 Metaphire vulgaris
ATAAATAATAAAAACAATAATAATAACAACAATAACAATTGTACACCAAATCATAATCCTTCAAGATCCAGGTCAAATCCAGAATACTCGGTAGAACAAGCACGCGAGTCTGGTGGATAGGTCAGGTAAAAAAGATGGACATTTAGTCTCGTTCTAAAAATTGGCAGTGAATTTGCAGAGCACACATGCTGAGATTCCAGGGATCGGAGAATGGTAAATAGCAAAACAGAAAATAAGAGAAAGTCCAGTTGGAAGAGATGTATTTAAAGTTTAGATTTGAAAATTTGTTGGAAGAATCAACAGAGGAAAAAGAGTTCAAGATTTCTTGGTCTGAAAGTGTAAGTTTTGAAGACTGTTGGTCGACCTTATTGAATGAGAGGTTCTGATAATGGAATGGGAGTGGGGGCAATCCGTCCCGATAATGTAATGGGAGTGGGGCAATCCGTCCCGGGGCACAATTTTACCTGCAGATCTCTTCGAATTCCTCGAAATCCAATTTTCTTATCTTCTTCTCCGTCATCCAGTATCCGATCCGACGGACTTTAGAACCCAACAGCAGCGACATCCTCCCGTATCAACGACGACGACGAACGAAGGCGACCGTCGGTCTACTTGGAGTAGGGATAAACGGTCCTCAACGCAGCATCAACATTGCGCCTACGATGACAACACCAAAAAATGCGCTACAACAACGACACGAACACAGCAACGGCGCTCGCGTTTCTGCGACCAATCGAAAAACCAGTAGCGGTCTTCTTAGAAAATCAGTAGAACGCACCTAAGTAACTACAATACAATGCAAATCTTTTATTTAGATTATGAGATTTGCATTTTATTGTAGTATCCAGTAAATAAAATTTCGTGAATTCATATGACTCTTTAAAGTAGCACTGTAAGCTATTCATTCATCGGCCACTAGTCTAACTTTATTTAAACTGCATGTAACCGGTATGTGGTGGTGAGCCAGACAACGGTCTTTAACACAGAATAGATCCTAACCCAGTTACTATACTCCTATTATTACTGTATTATTAATATTATTATTATTATTATTATTATTATTATTATTATTATTATAGGTCGACATGGTTGGAACGTTATATTTAAGAATTTTTGGAAGAGAAAATTATATGTATTTAATCAGACTTGAATTGATCGCTAAGATTTTTAAGAAATGTAACTTATTTAATATCTGTTTGCTATGCAAGTAACAGATTAACACACATTAAAATCTATGCACATTTTCTTGTATTTATCTTAATTCATAATGACATATGCTGAAAATATAACCTGAAAGCTTTACAGATGTGTTAAAATACAATAAATCTGCAACATGTCCAACAGGCACCAACAAATTATTTTTTTCATCTCATACAGTTACACTCAGAACAGCAAATACACATTTGAAACTGAATATGCATTTGTGGTACCAAACTTCCTAAAAGGTTTATGGCTATAGGCAATCTTGCATACATTCAACTTTCTACTAAGAGATACAAATTTCTGGTTTGAATCTACAAGAGGCATGCGAGCCTTGAGCTCAAATGCAACAGTAGACCAAAGGATGGTCAAACAGATTTCACATCAGAAGGCCATCTGTTGACTTGATAGAAAAATCTTTCTTGCCTTTCCTTTACGTTACTAGCGCCAAACAACAGATCTCAACTCTATTACAGTATAAAGAACTATTTTTTTAAAGCATTTACTGATACAGCAAAACAAAACCTACCACACTGCAACCTACAACACTGCATTTGTTTGTTTTTGGTCATCCATAGTTTGCCGTCGAAAAACCACATGAAAACAGAAACAACTAACTGAGAAGTTGCGCGCTAACAAAGAAAACGTTTCAGCATCAACTAGCAACTAGTACTTGCAGCATAACAAAATACATCGTTCATGTTTCATACGTGGGCCATTGAGATCTAGATTCTGTCGTGGCACAGGCCCAACCTGAGAAGTAACATTGGCTGACAAAACTGAACATACATTGACTAGTCAATGAGAACCAGCAGTATAATAGTTAATGACTTGTTAATGCCAAAATACATACGAAGTGAACAGAATGATAAAATGCAATAATAAATAAACAGTTAAAAATGTAAAGCTAAGACAACGTGGGCCCTCTGAGAACGAAATAAGACCATAACAACGGAGCCTAACAACCGAAACACGAGAAGCTATGTCAAGACAGGAATACATTTCCGAATATACACTTCCTATTGTTTGTATTTCTATGCCTGTAATTATTTATGGGTGCTTCTTGGTTCCATTGCCTGCCAGTTGGCCAGCATACAAGTCACCATTGTCATGCATCTACAACAACGACAATTTAAAAATTCATAATTAAAATCAACATTTCATTCCTTTCTGACAATACAACTAACAGTGCACAAAGATGGAATGCTAACTGCAAAGATGTCATATCATCATCATCATCATCATCATCATCATCATCATCATCATCATCATCATCATCATCATAATAATAATAATAATAATAATAATAATAATAATAATAGGTAGTTCTTTGGCGACCAACTGGTCTTCTCCAAGATTTGGGGGCTTTAATAACTTCCTCTAGGGCTCTTGCATGGTCCATGTTTGAGGCTGCTTTCGCAACATGCCCAAAGTAGTGGACATGTTATACACACAGGTAAAGAGAGGCATTTGATTGTGATACTAATGGAATACAATGCAACAATGTAACAAAATATTGGTACAGTGCCTCTCTTTCTGAACGATTGCTACGTACGTTCTGTTCCACTGGATGAACGTAGGCATGGAAGTAAAAGTTGAGGAACAGGACGAATATGGAAAACGCGTAGAAAATGAGTCCCCACTGCATCCATGTAGGGAAAAGGCACCCAATGTATAACGACTGGGCGGCATGCGCCAATCCAACAACGAACTGAACCTGGACAGCAATCAATAAATGGTCACAGCATTAAACACCTCTAAAATTACGTTCATAGTTAATAAAATAACTTGAAAATTTTTATATAAATCCATGCAAAGCACTCTTGAATAAATAATATTCACAAATGCATTACAGATACACATACTCGCACCCATACTCACACACACACACACACACACACACACATACACACTAGCATGTGTGTCTACTTATATTGTTCAGAGAATTATTATGACAACCTATTACTTTACTTACTTACTTACTTGCTTGCTTACTTACTTGCTTGCCTATTACTGGTAACCTAAATTTAACACTAAATGACTAATTCATGTGCTACTAGCACTAGAAGCACATGAATATTAAGCAATGAAAGGGACGGAACTTCCAAAACAATTCACGTAATCATTGACAATGCACAAATGCATTGGCACAACTGATGAAAACAAGACCTTCATTAATTAACCCCATAACTGGGCATTTAACTGTAACTCAATGTAAAATGGACGGATATATCCGGGGTCCCCAGTTAAGGTCCCCGTGATTAAGGCCCCCGAGGCCCCCGTGTAAGGTCCCCGTGATTAACCAATCACGATAAACTTGCAAAAGCAATAATTTTAATAAAAATCATAAAATATCGATAAAACTAGCATGCGCTGACCAGCTGCAAGATAGTCAGGTACTTCTTCCACCACAAGTACTTCTGATATGTACGCCCAAGCGCTGCCAGTGCATAGTACGTGTACATAGCCACATGAACCAGTGAGTTGATCAGAGCTCCAAAAAATGCTGTCAAACAACACAACAACAAAATGTTACTTACTTACTAACCTTAAAAGCTCTTTTATTATCCTAGTGATATTCAAAAATATTTTTTTTGCTATTTACAATATAAAGTCAAAAGGAATAAATTGAAGAACACAAAGAAATCTGGGAAAGGAGCCCGGGCTGCAGATTCTGCCACGATGTTCATCAAAAGAAATTGATAAATTATAGAAAATGATGGTACTGTGACCAAAATTAAAACCACCCCCACTCTGAGTCTTCCAAAGGTTGTCAATTTTGTACACAGTACTATGAAAGGCTTAACGAATTATTTGAATGCAGCAACTGACAGAGCAGAACAGTCACTTGCAGTAACTAGGTCAAGAGGAAGAACACCAAAACTACTAATGCCTATTTATAAAAAAAAAACTTAGGACTGGTCAGGCAATATAAAATTACAACTACTGAACATAGGCATTATAGGCATAATCACTATCACTATACCAATATAAATATCCATGAAAGTTATGGGCATTGCAAGAGCTGATAACAATATTTATCAAGAGCTTCCTTCCTTGAAGGTTTTGCTTATAATAATAATAATAATAATAATAATAATAATAATAATAATAATGTGATTTTAGTGGTTTAGGAGGCTAAGTAAGCCTGTGTGAAAAGGCGGAAGATGGCAGAGTGGGTTACGTGCTGGAGCGTCAGGCTGACGGAGCGGGTTCAAGCCCCGTTAGTGCCCCTAGTGGCTTTCACACAGGCAGTAATGCCTTCTAAGCCACTTTAAATCATGCTAAGTTTTTTCTTAAACTAAATAATTAATTAACAGGCAGTTTTAATTAGAAGACAAAAATTCTTCAAATGTTCTTTAAACAAGTAAAGTGTGTGAACCAGGATGCCTAAAAGACAAATTACATATTTATGTAATGTACGGTAATGTAAATTGAGAAATGTCCTTACACTGTCCACCAGCTACCCATTTCACTCCGATGAACCACAGCGGAAACATCGTTGCGTGGTGGTAGACATGCAGAAAAGTGACCTGGTTGTTTTTCTTGCGCAGGATGAAGAAGATGGTGTCGAGAAACTCCACCATCTTGGAAATGTAATACCACCACAAGGCGCTGGCGATCTAGGGGACAGTGAAACGAACGAATTTTTAGTGGGGATGCATGCACTGAAGACAGTAAAGTCTAGCTGTTTTTGAACATTCTAAGATCCAATAGAGTATCTTAGCGGGAAAAGCATCTACTTGGGACCAAAATCATACGTCTTCAAAAAAAACCCCTGACGTGATATTGTTCCATCTCTCAAATACAGGGTGCAATTTGTAGGGGGGAATTTCCCCCACTGCCCAACTGCATCCCCCCCTACTGCTACATCCTCCCACAACTGCATCCCCCAATGCTACATTTTCCCAACAACTACATCCCCCCAAGCTCGACAAATCCCCCCACCCCACTGATCCAGGTCACAAATCGCACCCTGCTCACATATTGTTCACACAAAGCCATAAGAATGAAAAGCTAATCACCCTCATCTCATCGGGGTCGCGGGTGTAGCTGACCTTCTGGCAGCTGTAGCTGTAGTTCAGTTTCCACGAAGCAGACAGAAGCTGCAAATAAAACAAAATGAAAAACTCTTGCAAAATAATTAATTCGTGCAAAAACGGTCAGATATTCCTAAGCAGCTGTTTATACAGCACATCTTCAACAGTAGCATATCACTGACCTCTGAGGCCCATAGTTCAATAGTTCAATCATATTTTGGGGAGTGGGAGTGACTCTGAACCACATGGGTTCACTTATCATAGCCATATGTCATAGTCATAGCCTTAACCTCTTAACTGGGGATCCCGGATATATCCGTCCATTTTACATTGAGTTACAGTTAAATACACGGTTAAGGGGTTAAGGGTTGTGGACAAATGGAACAGTTTGGACAAGGTGGGAGTGACAGTTGAAACAGTAAACGGATTCAAAGGCTATCTCGGAAAACTAGGTTATTGAATGCGGAGAGTTACTACAGTGGTTTTCACACAGGCTTACTTAGCGTCCTAAACCACATTAACTCACATTATCATTATATCACTGTTGCACCACCGATCTTTAAACTGTTTAAGTAAGTATTGTATCCAATCAGACAAGTACATGTACAGTGATACAATCATTGTCTCAGTCAACAATTAAAATCAAATTGTAAAAGTACAAACAAATAACAATTCCTCTTATTAGACCTGGTGTACATTTCTGCCACTTTTTTCAAACATCAAATACCAAATTCCTACACCCTGCCATCCTTGTATACCGGTACATAAATTGCAAATGTGACGTGACTATGTTGTATCAGCAGTCGAATGTGACTATTGTCGTTCAACCATATTAAGGATAAGTATCAATATCAGTTTTGGATTCAGCATACCTTAGCATAGAAATAAAATAGTAAAGACATCATAACAAGAACATACCTCATAAGTAATGTGAAAATTCAGTACAACAAGCAGAACATTGTAGAGGAATAGCGTCAATGGAAACTCAAATGCCTTTCTGTCTTCCATAAGTTTCGGTCCAATCAAAACAATAAAGATGTAGGCAGCTGTTATGGCCATTGTAGCCCAGATATCAGACATAAGAGGCCAGTCAGCAACCCGCTCATCTGAAAATTAAACAAGGAAGCAAAGCTAGATGATAATTATGGCAATTAAGACAACGATGACAATGATGAAGACAACGATGACAATGAAGACAATGATGAAGACAACGATGATGATGAAGACAACGACGATGATGATGATGATGATGATGATGATGATGATGATGAAGACAACGACTATGATGATGATGATGATGATATAACCTAATTTTAAGTGGTTTAGTGGTATCTCTTCTCATTTGAAAAACACTTTAAAATCAGCAGCAAAGCATTCATACATGGCCAATCAGCATGCAGTCGTCAATTACTACTTGTAAAGAACTCTATAATCCCGGTAGTTACTCACCTGAAATTGCGAGCGACGACTCATATTGGTCCCAGAAAAACTGGAATGCATTTTTTAAATGTGTAGCCATTCTTTTGACCTTGTCTTGTTTCTGTCTCTGTATTAAAAAAATAGACCTATTCATTCAAAAAAGGTAAAGGTAAAGGTTTGCCCATGCTCAGTTTCGAGCATTGGGCCCGGCGCTGATCTCCGGTGTCGGGCAAGCAGCGACGCAGGTGGCTAAGACCATTAATCTATAGTAGTTTGCCATTACTTTCTCCAGACCCGCGTTTTACCTGCACAACCAAAGCTGCTACTCATTAACCATCGCCCTCTAGTGAACGATGGCTGAGTTGACCTTAGGGGCTCCTGTGGGAGTTGAACCCATTCTGCCAGGTGTGTCGCTCTAGCGTGTTACCAATCTGCCACCTTCCCGTCCCATATTCATTCAAAACATTTAAAATAATAGCATTGTTCTATGCCCCGGTTTAACTACTCTACCCTGAAACGGGTGGGGCCAATCTTGAGTTTCAGCCATCAAACAGCCTAGTGTAGGTGGAAAATTCATAAGGGGGGGGTAGTATTCTGACCCATTCTGAAGTTGTTAAAATTGGACATTGATAATAATAAATAATAATCTGCAAAATCCATATAACAAAACAGACCAAAGATAACTTGGCATAAATTGCAAATATGATATGATTTATTTATATAGCCACCTAAAATGTAACTATGGCAATGATAATACTAAAACTAAGAACAGGATATAAATTGGTTCAGCATGGTGTGCCCTGTGTGAGAACCAATACTGGCATATCCCACCCATCCATTCATTCGTATTATGGTCTTGCTGTGTAATCTCATTCTTTGTACTCTAGTACATTTGAATTGATAACACGTGACCCTCAACAACTTATCACAATTAGGCAAAAATCAGCCGGATTCAACTTAATTGAGCATGTAATCAATAATATCCTGTTTAACTGCACAGACTGTCTATATATGTATACATTGACATATACGGTATGCACTCATATATGTATTCATACATCTGTACCGTAATATAATTATAAGTTCATAGTCTCTGAATAGTCACACTAGACGGGAAGTACTGTCTTATGATTAATGCATGCCTAAATGAAACTGCTAATAACAGTGAATGAGGAACATTCAGTTATAAATTTCATCAATCAATCAATCAATCAATCAACTTCTATAGCACCACTATCATAATGCCCAGGGCATCAGCCGATGGCACACCAAATCCAAATAGCATTAGAGCCAGGTCAAGCCAGAAGATCAGTCCGAAATGTCATGAGCTATGACGCTCTCAGAAAATAGTGCTAGCTCTCAGTCATGACCAGTATCTGTACTTAGCACAATAGTGGTGAATCAATTTATATTATAGCACATTAGCCATGAGCTTTATGGTGTACTTCCTGTTTGTAGAATCTTTGTGCTGACACGGGGGGGGGGTATGTAACCCAGTAACCCCACTCGACCTGTTGCCATAAAACAGCCCGTGGCATAGGGTAATGTAATGTAATGAATGACTTATATAGCACCTCTTATATTACTGCTCAGAGGCACTATGATATGAAGATTGAAATTTTACATTCAAAAATATACCGTTAGATGATACAATTTGCAAACTTGGGTTGAAGAATTTATCCTTTTCTTTTACATCTAGTTCAGTCACAGAATAGACTAGTAAGTTTAACCCCTTAACTGGGGATCCCGGATATATCCGTCCATTTTACATTGAGTTACAGTAAATACACAGTTAAGGGGTTAAAATAAATGTCCACAATTTGTATAGTTATTGAATTGATACAGTTAAATAGTTAAATAGTTAAATAAAAATTTACTTATTTGATATTAAGTTATCCAAAAACATGTTTATGCAGTCCCCAACCAGTCAAAAAGATGCATAGAAAAATGCACCAAAATGTGGAAGAATGGCTGTAACCCTAATATTCATCTAAGTAGAAAGGCACTCAAGAACCAAGTGCAGCAAAATACCTGTGTTATAAAAGTAGAATGCTCCGTTGTTCTGGTGAATGTGTGTGTGTGTGTGTGTGTGTGTGTGTGTGTGTGTGTGAGTGAGTGCAGTGGTGTAGCCAAGGGGGTTCGAGGGTTAAACCCCCTTTTGGCAATGACAAATTTTTTTGGTTATTTATGTGTTTCCATGCATTTTTAATTTTCAGACCCAGTTTTGAGGGTCAACCCCCCTTGGGGCTGCTGACCAACATTTTTCAAGCTCCATAGGCGTGACGACCTTTTTTGCTTGTCATCAGTAACTGAAAGGAAAAATTTTAGAAGTTAGAAGGAAAGACATAGGATAGATACATAAGATGATGACCTTTTTTTGCTTGTCAGATTTTTCAAAAGTTGGTTGCGGTCAAAAGTCAAAACCAAAACCCCTTTCGGAAATCCTGGCTACGCCACTGTGTGTGTGTGTGCATGCATCTGTGTACGTGCAATCCCTATTTGGTCTGGACAACATCATTGTCGTATTGTACTTTAATTTCTTTTTTAAAATCCAAATAATATTAGAAAGCAGCACGCAGCATTATATTCACCGAAAACAGTTACTGAACACCAAACTCACTTTCAGCATCCACCTGCTGTCTACACCGAGGTCAAACAACAAGTTCTCTGTCACAATTCCCTTCACTTCTTGCAACATTTCCTCAAATATTTCTATGCAAACTCAAAAAATCATTTCCACCATATAGTCCTAACGTCCCAACACTGAACAACCTCTTAGATAAAAATCATAAAAGACCCTGCCTGACTGCCCCATCATTTGGCTATAGCTATTTCGAATTTAGACTAAGCGTCCTAGAGTAAGCATCTACTGCGCTACAATTTCAAATCGCTATATAAATTTACGAGATTTTACTTACTCTTTTATAAAATACCGATGGACCTGCTATTCGACGGCAATTCGAGTGTTTCTTCCCTGTGTTTCGTCTTCTTCAGCGTTCATAGTCCAGAGACGGTCGGAGGAGCAGGAAGAAGGCGTCGTTGGATCGGTCCCTACGGTCGATCTCTTCCTCTTCTCCGGCGGTCTTCGGTCCTTTGCAGCGGCCAGCGGCGTTCGTCGCTACACTTCGGTTGATAGCGACTGGTGTTGCCGCCGCAGTATATGTGCGCTCATCCCCGTCAGACCCCAGTCACCCCACACCTTAATTACAGATCTGCTAACAGATAAACTTAGTTATTAGAGAATTGCAGATTACAGACTTTCATTACAGAATTACGCTTATATATTTCTTGCAGGCTAACCTATGGTTGGTGGACTCCTTACAGATTTATCATTCATTGTGTCCTTACAATACAATACCATAAAACAATATAGGCCTACGAATTGTTATCTTATTACTTAACTTACGTATCAAATGCAACTCAGAAGTTATTGGAAATTCAAATTGTTTTTTACATTTACACCCTTGATTATAATAAAGTTTTTTACATGCCTTTTTACATACTTAAGATAATTATACTGAGAGGAGAGAGATATACAGACAGATGCGCCCACAGTGACTGAATCGTTACTAGACGAGGTGCGATTAGACTTTAATACTTCTGCTGCCGTATTGCTAGACTCAGTGCGATTGGTCTGCTGTGCTCTGTAGAAATTGAAGATCGTTGACCGCTGTTCAACCTGTTTGCGTTCGATTTGCTGTAATGTATGGATTTGATCGAGTGCATTTTGTAGCGCGTTGATAGTTTGTATTAGTAGCCTACTTTGATAAATGTTGTGCATTGTTGCTAAAGATCTTGTCAGTTGATTACGATCGTAGGTCAGACCTTCGTGCCAAGGACAGACCTATGCCTTTTGAAGGCCTCTGCAAAGATGAAGACCATGAAATAAAAATGTTCTCTCAACAGACTTCTTTAACGCCCTTTAGTTTGACCCAAGTGGTAGATTGTATTTCCACTCCCCCATTTTTACCCAAATAATTTATTATATCATTGATTAGAACAAGGAGTTTCTGATTCGTGTATTGCTTATCATTTCATTGACCCAATCGGTTTAATGCTTCCAGTTATTGAAAATTCAACTAAAACTATACAGACTGCCTCTTGTCACATCAACTTTCTTTTGTGCCACTTTATATTGCTCAGAGGCAGCAGCCTATGAACACCAAAACCTGAGATAAGACACAAGCCCAAATTAAGGATATCAGATGAGACAAAATGACACACTTTGTTACTTTTAATTGAGGCCGAGCAACTGTAGAATGCATTAAGCTCATTAAACTAATCTTCCATTCTTAATGTATACATCATCATTGTGGGATGAATCAATTAAGTGCTCTGTTGTTTGTAAACAGATGGCAAAGTGGGTTAAGCGCTGGAGCGGCAGGCAGACGGAGTGGGTTCAAACCCCGTTAGCACCCATTGTGGCTTTCACACAGGCAGTAAACAGGGTTCTGTACAATTGTATTTGTCTGAAGTTGGCCAAACTAAATGCTGCAAATTAAGAGTAATTTTTAGTTGTGTGCAAGTTTTTAATATCTATGCGTAAAATTCTGTGTTTCAGCGTTTCGTACATTTGGTAGAAAATGCCTGAACTTTTTGGACTCAACATTTTGAAAAAGCACTGGGCTGTGAGTATTTACTATACTTCGCTATAGAGTTGCAAAACAAACTCTATAGTGGCTATAGAGTTGCAAAACAAAAGTAAATTCCATACAGGATTGCTTTCGATCTTCGGTAAATGTAGTAGTCATATATAATTAGTTATATTAGCAACAAAGGTGATGTTTAGGCACAATTGTACAAGTGTGACTTTGACAGAAATTTACTGTAGTAGTTTTTATCAGGCCAAAGGAGGGCAAAACACCAGTTGATCTGAACTATCACTGAACAATAAAGGATGGCATGAAACCAGTCTACTGTTGGAATGTTTCTGAGGAAGAGTTTTTGTTGGGAAGAAGCATTTTTCAGGAGATGGGATGCTAGAATAAGCAGCTAAGAATAAGCAGCTACTGTTGTGCTGCTTTCCAAGGCGCTATAGAAATCTACGAGATTTTACTTACTTACTTAGTTATTAGATACTGTTTTATCCTAATTCTCATTAAAGATTCTGGTATGTTTTCAGCTCATGCCTGTTGTGGCGATCTGTGGAACGGCATGTGTCATGTGTGCGAGTTACATCGGATACATGGTCACAAGAAAGACTGACCTCAGGTAGAAAACAACGACGAAAAGTCGTCATCGTAAATATTTTACATTTAAAGTCTATGATTAATTTTGAGAATTAATTTGCATTTTGATTTTTAAAAAATCATAAAAACTGAGAAATGGTTCTTCTCTTTATAGCATTTTTCTATTCTGCCTACCTGGGTCTACAACCTCGACCACCACGGATTGCGGATTACGGACTATGGATTTCACCCAGATTGAGCGCTCGTGAATAAGCTGGTGCACTGCGCCAAGCTTTTGGGCAGCGCTAAAGAAATTTTGTGTTTACTTACTGACTTACTTTTTCAAAGTATTGCGTTATTAGGGTGTCAGAGGCTAAGTACGGTTTTTGTTTACAGTTTTCGTCCCCGTAGCTGGGCTTCAGAAAGTGCTCCATACCAAAGTGTTGGTGCGACAGAAATTAGAAAGGCAAGTTTTACTTTTGCTTATGATGCTTACAGTGGACGCCCAGCTTGCTGTGAACATTTCTAAATGATCTGTCAGCACTTTCTTAAAATCCAAAACTTTCATCAATTTATGATCTTTAACTCCTTTACGGTGGGGCCTGGAAGAACTCTGGCAGCGGGAATCTATTGCAGACAGTGGAGCCTGGTGGATAACTTGGGGAAGTCCCTACTTATGCCCAATAATTTATTTTTAGTTTCCAATCATATTTCATCGAACCCGAGATATGCCGGGCTGATAGTTGATAGCCAAGCAATACAGTGAGACTGGGTCACATGAAAATAGTGTGAGATAACAACACAACACGCCTTTTAACACAAAAATATTTTGCAAAATGAAATTCCACATTTGTGGGGTTTTTATGAAAAACAATTCCATAGTAAAGGGGTTAATTGAAAATCTTTATGCTCCTTTCCTTCGGGGCCTGTAAAGGAAGGACTTATTTTATTTAAGTAGATTTGTAAATTGGTCTGAACTGTAGCAAAATCGCAGATTGTTTCATTCATCTGTTTGAATAATTTGTATGCACTTGAAAAACAAAATTAAGTGCATGATAATTAATTTCTTTCTATATTTCGGTTTCTCTTTTGCTTTTAGACAAGCTCCATATTGATCTGCCTGTGTCATATCATGTGCTATAGCTGGCAAAAATATTCCACAGCTAATTTGTCCCGTATCTGAGGGTTGTCCAATGTAATGGCTATCAAAAATTTCACTACCATGTATATTGTATAACTTCATACCTTTCTGTTCATAGTTTTTCGACTGTTCGGCCCGACTGGTCATGCTGTGTGATTGGGTCAATAAGACATTTTGTCAGTTATATTTTCATCCCGGATTTATGAAATTGATAAATTCAATTCTGTTTCAAATTATCGGTTGTTTTGTTCTTAGATGATCGGACACCGGAATCCCTTAGTGGTCGACCCAAAGATCGAGGCCCTTAAGCGTGAACTCGGCAGCTACAAGTAGTAGACATCCGCTCTTCTTTCAAGCCCGAGGAATGTTTGAATCCAGTAGTAGCTTGTAATCAAGAGGGCCAATTTGAAAGGCAGTCTTCCTCTAATGCATACATAGCTCACTGTGTATTTATTAAATGCAGGTTTTTTTGCAATGGTTCCGAGTTCTCATTACCTTAAGTAGCCGTTTTTCATTTGATAGTCACTGCAGAAACTGGTTGTAGTATTATTACTCTATTTAGTTATTATCTTCAGATATTAAACTGTTTGTAGTATTATTACTGTTTCAAGTAGTTTTTTTATGATCAGAGATTAAAACTGCAGATACACATTATAATATTACTGTAATATGGTGTTTTCAACATACAGTAATGTAGAGCTCTTTATACGATGTCTTATATGTGAATCTCTTGCATCGATAACTGACGGTATTGTTTAAAATTCTTAACTAGTGTTCATTGGTCGTTAACGCACGAAGCCATCTGTTGCTCATTTTCTTGAATAATTTTAACTCAAATAGATGGTATTATTATGAAACTATTTTTGTGTGCCATCTTAAAGGTACAGTATTTCTGTTGTTACTCAGGAAAATTTTTAAGTCTGCTTAATATACTGTACTATCATGACATTGTTGTTTTGTTTCTGCAGTTTTGCTCAAGAGGGTTCAATTTGTATTGAGTATTTGTATGAGTATTTGCTAAATTAGGAATACAAGATGCTTATTTCATTTTTGTAATCGAGAGATCTGTCTGTACTTTGGATTAAATGACCCTGCATGAATGACTCCACCTTTTGCTATAGCTACTTCATTTCAAGATTAAGCGCGTAAAGCGCCTAGGAATAAGGAGTTACTTCGGTGCTGCTCTTGAAAGTGCTATAGAAATTAACGAGATTTTACATACTTACTAACTTACTTACATTTGGGCAATCTCCTTGATTTCATATGCACAAGTGTTTGTATTTTTTAACAAATATAAGATATCTTTTTTATAGGTCTGCTGTGATTTGCTCATTCTGCAGCATGAATATACTGTACAACTGCTGTTTAAACTTTTAATAAAAGCTATAACAATTATGATTATTCTATTTTCTCTATGTATAGCAAAGAAGAGTTTGTGCAATATTCATGGGGAGCAGATCTTCAGGGGGCATGTACCTCTTCCAAACCAACGCCAACAATTTTGCTAACTTATCATGACAAATAGCTCAAGAGTATTATTAAGGCACAAATACAGTAAATAGGCAAGTGTTGCCTTTTCTCCCCGTATTATTAAGGCACAAATAAATAGGCAAGTGTTGCCTTTTCTCCCCTTTCAATAATCTCACCAACATGCATCAATCCAAATGGAAAGCATGGGGCAATGAAGAATGGAAAATGAAACATGGAGTGCTTCCCCAAACTGAATTCCTGGATGGATCCACCCTTTCAATAAAAGCCAAAACATTAACGAACAATTTCCACAATGTATTTATTTATTTTCCATCAAATTAATTCATCATTCAGACCATCTTAACAATTTAAACTATTGTATCATGATTAGGAATTATTTTTTAAATAATTAAAATATATAAATAGTGGTAATAACAATTTATAAAACAAACAGCCATTGGTATACCGATAGCACCTTTTCCATAACACGATAGTCTTATTGCCAAAAGAAAAACTACAATTGACTCAACAATTTTATAAAATATTCATTTATGAACTGTTTGATGAAAAAAGAAGCAATCCACTATCCCTAGGGGACTCTTGGTAACCGGGAGATGTTCCATCAACCTGGGTTCAATACCGGGGTGGTCAGAGATTTTATTTCTCAGGAAATCGCATTTCTATCCACAAAAAGCGGAAGTTAACAAGTTCTGCGTAATGTATCAAGATTTGCAGCACTCTGATATGTTGGTGGCAATAGAGAGTGAATCTAGTCATCTGCCAAGAAAGACTGCTATAAAAAAACACAATAAAGCAGCCTCACACAATTATGAAAACGCATGGAACCGGATTGTCACAGAAGCGCTCATTCAGGGTTGGAGTTGCCATGGGGGAGGGAGGGTTGAACCCCCCAGCTAACTTTGCAACCCTCCCAAAAATCGCATATCGGGTATATGCAGTTTCTGTCATTCATTGAATTTAAGTCCTCAACCCCCCCGCTCAAATTTCACAACTCAAACACTGCGCTCATCCATATAGTACGTACACAAAAAGGCATATTTTCAATCCCCACCCCCGTTTGCAAACCATACATATGCAAAATCTCCTAAATCGAACCCCTCCCCACCACCCCTCAGTGTGTACGTACTAAATGGATGGACCAAAACAGAAGAGAAATGGATTAGGGACGAGAACAGGCTAATCTGTAACTCTACAGAAATTAGGCTGATTACATTACGTTGAATTAAATCTCGAAAAGCATCAAAAACTAATTCACAGATTATCCATGAAATCAGTAAACAAAAATGACTCCCTAATATGTGTCCACAAAACGCTAAGCAGTGTCTAAGGGACAAGCTATAATATCTAACACAAACTAGCTCACAGCAATTTCAAGCACCTAATCAAGCAATGAATCAAAACCAGGATTGGGCACCTCGGAAATTAAAAATATAAGATCTTTGCTTGACAATGTTCTTATTAACTATATACAAATGGAAAGTCTAAAATGGTCATCTAATGCATTTGAATGGGCGTTAACAACTAGGACGAGTGCCAATAATAATAATAATAATAATAATAATAATAATAATAATAATAAGTTCTGTAATCACAATAGTTCAAGCAAACTAAGTTGACATCATATACAGCACAGAGGCTTGGAAAATCAAGGCGCTTTGTACAAAAATAACCTTGTGCACATCAATTGTACATCGTTAAAAGCGCCTCGATTATACAACGCGTGATCCCAAAAAATCTCAAAAACAGATTGTATATAACATGAATTTTCACAGCAAACAGACATTGGATTTGTCCAAATCTTCACACATCGCACAACCAGAGCAGATCGATGGCGCAAAAACAATGGAGGAAAAGCGAAAATCGTATCGTACACAAACTCCTCTTTCCAGCTGTTTTGAGAAATTTTCTAGACTAAATGTTGTTGAAAGGCCTGCATCACAGACTAAAGCCACACTTGAAAACCCTTGACTTGAAACACACCCTCCGTGCTCCAGCCAAGGCACGAAGAACGATTTCGATACGACTACGAATGGTGTTAGGTTTTCCTATCAGCAGACGCTGTTGGAATTTCCGAAGCGACATCACTCGAAAGCACTGGCGAGTCCTTGTCAGAGGCTGTGCTAGGAACTAAAACACAAACATTTCACATGTGTAAGCGAAACTGTATATTTTTGATTTATAATTCAAACGGCCAAAACTTCAATTTTCAGTTTCTAACATCACCTGTGAATTTTGTGTGGATTTGGAAAGGCTAAGGAAACAATTTTGATGCAACGTACAACAGTGGTCTGTAAGCTTTTCACACGAAGGCATTGAAAGGCCAATATAAGGAAGTTTGTAAGTTTGTGTGCAGGTTAAAGTTAAAAATTCTGACTGAAAAATTTCAATATCATCTATTTTAGCATATATTGTATGTCGGGGGCTTTTCACCCACCTCTTGCCGAGGAAAACCCATCGTGGAGGTTGAAAATTGTGGGTTTTAGCCACAAAGGCTTTAACAAATTGAACATGGATGATCATATAGTGTCAAGTACAGGGTGGCGCAAAAAAAACCGGACTAGTCACATTTAGGTTAGCATTTAATATAGTCCTATTTTTGCGCCACCCTGCATTATAGATTTCATTTGTCAATATAAATCTTATGGTCAGCATATTATCAAAGGAGCTAAAATTCCATAATCTATGTAATAAAGAACATGAGGTGTAAGAACCCTTTGCCAATGAACAATAATGCACATTAATCAGTGGGGCGGTCAAAAATTTCTACGCATTTACCTGAGGAATTAGAAATTTCAGCTGAAGCGGGTGGTGCAGTCTTCAACTCGTTCGAATTGCTCACGGTCGATGAATTCAGTCCGGTTGCATCTGCTCTTTGAACAAGAGGCTTTTCCAGGTCTGGTTTCTTCGAAGCATCTGCCGTCTCATCCGAAGCGTTCTCGGAAGCTTTTCCGACGACCTGATCGTCTGCGCAACTCTCTCTGCCACACGAAGCTTCCACGATGTCAGCTTTTACCGGTACTCCTGCTTTGGCGCTCTCTGTCGAGCTCTGCTCTCTTTCGGCGCCTTCTTGCGATTTCGCTCCCTCTAAACCCGTCGCCAAAGCCTTGGATCCGGCCTCCGAGTCGCATCCCTCGACTCCCGTCGCCAGCTCCTGCTTGCCTTCGGCAGTCTCGACATTTCGTTCGACTTCTTTCTTCTCTACGACGCACTCTGTCTTTTCCTGAGCATCAAGCTCCGAGTCGAGTCGACTCTTACGAGTACGACTCACTGCGTCAACTCCATCTTCGTGATCGTCGACGCCGGAAGCCGGCGAGCTGTCAAAGAAATGGCCAGCACCACCGTCTTCCGTCTCGCCTGGATTTTCGCGCTCTTCCTGGTGCGTGGCGGCACCATTACCTTCACCTGCAAACGCGGCGCTATCGCCGGCATCGGCCGATGCATCTCTATCCCAGTCCTCCTCGTCCCGGGCACAGGTGCTCCCAACCGCACTTCCCGAGGAAGCGGTACTCACATGTATCACAGCTCGTCTAGCACCTCTGCCGCCTCTCGCCCTATCCCCTCTATAGCCGCTACGAAACGGCCTCGGGCCATCGCCACGAGCCCTCCAGTACCCACCGTCTCCCCTACCCTGCCCCCGGTATGACCCGTCGCCTTGACCTCTGAATGGTCTCCTGGCTCCCTGTCCACGGTACCCGCTTCTGTTGGGCGCCGCGGCGCCGTGAGCGGCGCCGAAGTCTCTGTCCGCACCCTGCGGACTGGCGTCGTCGTCCGGCGTTCCGACGGAGAAGTCGCCCCGCGCACCGGTTCCACGTTCGCCGCCCCTTCCTCCTCTTCCTCCTCTCCTGACGGGCTCCGGAGCGGGTCGTGCAGAACGGTCGATGTTGATCACTATGGAGTCGTTCACTTGCTCCACGTGGCGCACGTCGTTGGAACGGGAAGCGTCCGGGACCGTCACGTACTTCGGACGCGGATGGCCTCGACCTCCCGCCGACCTCTGACCCCGGTGGCCCTCTCCAGACTCCTGGCCGCCGTATTCTGTTTCGTAAAGACACAACAGAAACCCTTCAAATGTCTTTCAAATCAATCGCTCACAAGTCTGACATGCTACTGAATAATATAATTATTACGTAATCAGCAGTAAATAATTCTGCACATCACAAGTATTTGCTTATATTTTCCTTGGCCAAATGCAGCAGTGAACAATTAACATTAAGAATTATAATATTGCATCAGACATAATCTGAAAGATTAATAATAATAATAATTAATTAATAACTAATAATAGAAATACTGATGAAGGTTTTCTGCCCCAAGGCAGATCCAATTGGCTTTTACACAACCTCTGTCTTCCTCATAGACAATTAAGGGTGAATATTAATTGCAGATTTGAACCCTCTACCCTTTGATTACATATAAATAATCTTGCCATTACTCCACTGTGCCCCAGAACAGAAATAACTCATGCCAAAGCTCCACATGTTATGACGTCAAAACACTGATGTCATGTGAATTTCAAAACGGCGCAGAGTTGCCACAATGCTTTTGCAAGAAATCTCCTGGAAAAAGCGCAGTGGCGGCACTTACGAGGCTGTGACGAACCGTGGGGGAGTAGATGAGACCCCTCTGGTGGCTGACCTGCATTGCTAGAAACATAATAATAGAAACAATAATGGATTACATTCAAATACAATTGAAGCAAGTCATAATAATAATAATATTAATGAATATCATGAAACACTCGATCGCTCAAACAGATATACTGCCAATGATCCATGAACCATCCAATTTCAATGCAAAAAGGAAAGTGGGGGGCCGTTGGGGTAGCAACTTCTAATCATGGGGTGGCCAACCATTTGTTGTTAGGTATGTAGTATTAAGTATAGGGTCCCAAAAGGGGGGGCCAATGTGGGAAGGCACTCAATAGAGGGCACGGGCCCCCCTGTGGAGCCACCACTGCTGAAGATTCAACTTACAAATTGCATGGAGAAGAAAATTGATCTGCAGATTGATCAAATCCTGTTGCAACAAATCTGTCTGAATCGTTGCTAGGCAACAACTCTGCAGCACTGTTGTCTCTCTGTGAACCCTAAGAACAATTCCAAAACATACTGTTAACTCCCACCTGGTTTATTACTGATGCAACTATGCAAAAGAGAAATAAATTATATGAAAAGAATTCTCAAAATAGGAAAAACTATCAAAGAAACATGCCATATCACTTCCTCAAAGCAAAATTCAATCAATTTGATTAATTAGAACCAATTATCACTTGTGCAAAATGGCCATGCGGTCTCGTCCTTGGTCCCCTTGGCCTTCTACGACCCCAGGCCTGGCCTCGACCTCGTCCTTTCGTCTCTTCCTCAACAGGCCTCTGTACCAAAACAAACACATAAGAATACATGCATTAATTGCAGCCAAATATAACTTTAACCCCTGAACCACACGCACACTTTGGATTTATATGCAATGGGAACAGAGTGTATTCAGTCACAGAAGTCTAAGGGTTAATAAACTGTATCCTTAGAAAACGCTGTGTTAACAGCAAACAAGAATAAGAATGCACACCTTGACAATTTTCTAAATCAATTGAGACACTTTCTAGTCTGCAAAAAATGCAGGTGTTTAAAAACACAAAATCGAATATCAATTTCAATATATTGAAGACAAAAGTCTTTGACAATCACAAATCTATCATTTAAATACAAAACATCAAAACAATTTAGCATTTCAAGGCATATGAACAGCAACTTTATTTTGTGAGCAAATAATAAATCAGAATTAAAATATTACCCAAGCTACAATCAAGTCAGATCAAGAACACATCACCAAAGAGTCTGTTCTTCTGCTTTATACTATAGCAGATACTGATGTTGTTGTTACTTTTGCAATTCCTGATACTACTGCTACTGCTACTACTACTCCTGCTGCTCCTCCTGCTACTACTACTGCTGCTGCTGCTGATCCTACTACTTATACTACTACTACTACTACTACTACTACTACTACTACTACTACTACTACTACTACTACTACTACTACTGCTGCTGCTGCTGCTGCTGCTGCTACTGCTACTACTACTACTACTGCTGCTGCTGCTGCTGCTACTACTACTACTACTACTACTACTGCTACTACTACCACTACTACTACTACTACTACTACTATTACTACTGATGCTGCTACTGCTACTACTACTAGTAGTGGTGTTGGTGTTGGAGTTGTGAAATTTTATCTGGGGGTTGAGGACTGAGATTCAATGAATGACAGAAACTGCATGTACCAGATATGCAATTTTTGGGAGGGTTGCAAAATTAGCTGGGGGTTCAAACCCCCCAACCCACCTGGCAACTCCAACACTGACTACTACTACTACTACTACTACTCCTACTACTACTACTACTGCTACTGCTGCTGCTGCTGCTGCTACTGCTACTGCTGCTGCTACTGCTGCTGCTGCTGCCACTGCTGCTGCTGCTGCTGCTGCTGCTGCTGCTGCTGCTGCTGCTGCTGCTGCTGCTGCTGCTGCCACTGCCACCACCACCACTGCTGCTGCCACCACCACCACTGCCACTGCTGCTGCTGCTGCCACCACCACCACCACCACCACTGCCACCACTGCTGCCACTGCTGCACCACTGCCACCACCACCACCACTGCTGCTGCCACTGCCACCACCACTGCTGCCACCACCACCACCACCACCACCACCACCACCACCACCACCACCACCACCACCACCACCACTGCTGCTGCTGCCACTGCTGCCACCACTGCCACTGCACTGCCACCACCACCACTGCTACTGCTGCTACTACTACTACTACTACTGTTACTTATACAACTACTACCACCACCACCAATACCTGCTAACACTACCAATATTACTGCTATAACTACTACTAGTTACTTAAAATAATAACAATAACAATAATAACAATTAAAATAGTGGCAATAACAGTGACAGTAGCACTGATAACAATAACGACGGCAATAATAACGCGGCCCTAAACAAAAGTTAACCATCTGGACAACATAAAATACTAAAATACCTCGTTTGATTTATCTTTCTCGGAGCAGCTGGCGTTATTTGATCGTAGAGTCACAGCACAGCCCGAATCTTCAGCAGCTTTTCTGTCAGCTTCCACCTCCTGAAACAGAATTCACAACTCAATTGCTCATTGTCCGTAAAGCCAGCATCGGTTCAGAAGAAAGCACATCTTGCAAAATGAAAATTTATCCTTCAATGTCCAAGATTAGAACTCGAGGACAGAAACCTTAGCAAAGTACTAGAATTGGACCTAAACAAAAAATCTAACATCATCTTCAAGTTTATGGATATCCTAAACTTAACCAGTAATGAAAACCAAACCTGTTTAACAAAGATGCCTGAAAAATATAGAAAATATTGAGAACAGCACAAGGCTGAATGTCGAAACCTTTTTCTAGCAAAATACCTTACTAAACCTTGCTTCGTTTACATGAAAGCTCTAGTTAAAAATAATTCAGCCTTCTTTAATGTGCATAATATCTGATACAGTTTCACAGGAGATGCAGTTTACGCTATGAACATAAATTTTTCAAGGCAAAAAAGAAGTCAAACTCTGCAGAAAAGTGCAGGCATGTCAACGACAAAACACTCAGGTTTCATGCAATCACAAATGGCCAAAACTCAAAATGCATCACCTCAATACAAATTCATCTCTGCCACAGCAGCATTTCAGAGGAACGGCAGCATTCTAAGATTTTGCCTGACGGCTATTAAAATTTCTACCTGGAAATTCAAAAATTGAATACAAAGTGCGGCAACACACATTTCTCTATGAAAACAGTCCAATTTTTCAAATTAAAACCATGGGTCAGTGATTTATAACCTGTGTCCTATCACCCAGCATATCAACCAACCATCACGCAGGTCCAGACACTAGTGCAGGTTTGTCTAAAGGCGGTATAGTCTTGGTCTTGGGGTGGCACAGTCTTGCCTTGAGGTGGCATAGTCTTGGTCTGAGGTGGCACAGTCTTGGTCTTGAAATAGCATGGTCTTGGTCTGGGTGTTAAATTAAAGATGCTAGAATTTTGATCACAAATTTGGATTTAGAAGCTTTCAGCTGGTATGTCAAATATATGAAAAGCATATCACATCTACTGCAAAGCAGACTTTTTTCAAAAAGTATCCTCCTTTATGGTGACTATACACTATACAGTCGGCCATAACATGACCAATAAAATGAACATAGACAATAATATAATTACTGTTCAACAAACGTAAAAAAACAAGAAATTTACAAAACAGAAGAAGATCATTTACATATTTACATCCCTCATCAACACAGGCGTAAGAAATTGATCAAGGAACTGTTACAAACTGCTATCATTAAAATTCCGTAAAAAACGATGTCAGTTTCAACACACTCACTCCAAGACCCAGTATCAGGCACTGTTATTGGACCTTGGCAACCACAATGAAATTTGCATGCAGAATTTGCGGGATGCATCGTACGGCATGACGTTTAAGAATGTCCCTGTTCTTCTGCCGCATTTCTTTAAGCTTCCAGTCAAGTAACGCCTCGTCCATCTTTTTGGCGTTTGCTGTCAAACATTCCTCACCGTCATCCCTATCTTCAAGCTACAGCGCGACACTCCACAATAAGAGATGCTATTGGGCACGCTTGCAATTTAAATCAATTTAACTTTCTCACGTGATTCTGAATTTCTCGTGAAGATACACCATACAAAATACAAAAGGCCTGAGCCAACAGGCATTTGGTACATGTGCTATTTATTGCCTTTACAATTTCACGTCAGACTGACATCACACCTCATAGACTTTAATTAAACCAAATGATATCTTAAATGTTAAACTTCAGAAAACAACCATTCTCCATTCTCCATACTAATATGGATCATGATGAAATCACAACACAAGAATAGATAGGCAATTTGCATTACAACAAACACACTGGAAAAAACACTATTCTCAGATTTTACTGGGCTATATTTCAGCGAATAAAACAGTAATTACAAACTCGGGTGCCTCGTTGGTTCACTTGGTAGCGCACCAGCCCTGCCACTTTTAAACTGGGTTTCATGCGCAGGCACTAACTCACCAGTGCAGAGTGGAAAATACTATGGTCTGTTTGGCACATTAGGTTGATTAGGTTGTTCAATAATTTCAAGGTGCTGCACAGATTTACAGTTTATATTTACATATTTTACATTTAAAAAGGGTGTAGCCAAGAATTTGATTGGAGGCGGGGGGTATAATTTAGTAAAATTCACAAGAGTTCTTACCGATTCGTTCTGCGTTGCCATGCCAAACAGCGTTTTGTCTAATACTTGAAGACAGCAGGCAGATCACGAGGTTCTGAAAAATTAAACAAAATAACCTGAGTGATCACCTTCAGAGGCTTACATAATCTGTGATGTATACCTAGACTTATACAGAACAACAAAACATACAGTTTTATTTCTGTGTTGCCTATCAACAACATCAACAGACAATTACTTAGTTAATTATCACTTATCTCTGTGGTGCGATATCTTGCTTTCGATCCTTACGTTATATCCTTTAGGTCATTTTAACCAAAACATGGGCAAAAATATATACTCAAAAAACTGATAGACTGCAAGTATCTTCAGTGCACAACCAAAAAACATAAGTGCCTTATAACATGTTGCATAACACGTGGCTCACTTTGTGTCACCCATGCAATAGTGCAGCAGTCGATTAAACTATTGATGTCAAAGCAAAACCCAATCACAAGCAAGCAAAAATTCTGTCACAACAAAGCTTTCTAGATGCAGCAAATTGCCAACATCATCACAGTGGCTTCATAAAGGTTCACAAATCTGGTTCCATTTCACGGCAGCCGCTAAATCTGAACAAACCAATCCCACTTACTGAAAATTAGTTTCGGATTTCGAGAAATAGTGCAGCAATTTGGTGAAAAATAGCAAGCAAATCGACCACTGATGAATAACTAATCGTCCATATAACCCGTCCACATAAATAATCAACATGCTTTTCAATCAATAAAAGCGCAATATAAACTCCTTAAAATATATACTGGGGTGTGAATGGATCTAGAGTATGGAATACTAGGACTATGGAGGAACTTAGGGAAAACGCCGGCGAGACGTTTCAAACGTCGCATTTCCTGGGTTTTTTATATTCTAGAGATGCAACCAAGTGTGCCTTAACCTTTGACCGGGAAAGATGGATCCACTGGGACGTCTGGATCCTCGACAGAGACAGGTCAAACCAACAGAAATTATTTAATAAAATTAAGAAACGAAACTCATCTCCCAGCCTCAGACCTCTCGTCGATAACTCATCGCCACAAGAGAATCAGAACGCCAATGACGCACGAAAAATTTTATCTAATGATTCTAATCATTATATATGATATAACTTATAATAAATAATAACTATGAAACGACGAGCTTTTCATTTAAATATGTACTTCGTTTCGTCGGTTTCGATGCCGACTTCCTTCTTTATTGTGTTGATATTCAAATGGTCTTCAGTATTCAGTTTTCTCTGATGCTATATCAACCCGTACAGTGGCAAGATATGTAAAACAAGACATTGAAAGTTTTGCGACTACTTAAAGAACAAATCAAATGAAACAACTCATGTGAACCTTTCAACAACCCACAACATGATAACAGCATAAAGAGTGAACACTGCCTTTGGAATATGTAGGGCTTTAATGGCGACGCATCATTTAGGCTACACGATCTTTAGAGCATTATTTTCATAGTCTTTAGATCAATGGTTTGGCCTTGAAAATCTTGTAATATAACAAGACGGTGACCGTATTAGTTTTGCCATCAAGTTTGACGTTACCTAGCGCCTTTAAGCGACTTTTAATTGATGAAATCGCCGAACGGATAGCGTCCGTCGACAGTCACGTGCGTCGGTGCCGTTGTCCGTGGCCGTCCCATCGGCGATTATGCTGTCGAAGACGGCGTGGAGCATAGCGGCCGCCGGGCTCTGTTTCATCGGCTACTGCATCTACTTCGATAGGAAGAGACGCAGCGACCCGATGTTCCGCGATAAACTTCGCGAAAGTCAGTTCTTAATTTATGTTTTAAAATGATTTAACACATCCTTGTTAAATAACTGCATAAATAAATGTTTATATAAGATTTTTTGCATGCACTCTTTGCAACAATTTTCTTTGCTGTGCCTTTACTTATACATAATTATACTGCTGCTAAAAAACTTCTATAGCGCCACTTCATAATGCACAGGAGCATCAACCGATGGCAAAATGACTACCATATAGCTAGACATTGTAACTGATTTTAACGATTCTGCTATGAAAGAGAAGAGCAATGATGGCTTTTATGAAATTAATTGAAAATTTGTCATGCTAATTGCTTTCAGAACGGAAAAAAGCTCGGCAGTTGTCCAGAGAGCGTAAACGGTCACTGGTAAGTCATTGAAAAAATTACTGTTGGTTGAGGCTAAATTAAGCTTCCAACCATTGCCATCTTCATTATCAGCATTCTCATCATCGCCATCACTATCACCGTTATTTCTTGTATTTAATTTACTGAAGACAAGATGCCATTGTGAACTGTTGTGAGTTTTTAAAAATTTCACATATTCTGATGGTTTTGTTAAGTGTTGCATTTCTCAATAATTCTGTGCTTCAAATATTGTACTCCTTATGGAACCAGCATTTCATGATCATTCATGTTATTACTATGTTTTTACTACTCTGAGTAGCATTATAAGGGGCACTGTGTAAGTTCTTTATTACATTACAGTGTAAGTTCTTTATTACATTACAGTGTAAGTTCCTTATTACATTACAGTGTCTTGACTTATGTTGGTGATCCAATAATTCAACTTAATTGCTTTCTTTAGTTTATTAATTGCAATTTTGTTACAGCAATTTTTAATAATTGCCTTGATGTTATGATTTCAGAATGTTGATGTTAATGATCCAGAGTCTATGCAACGATTTTTCATACAAGAACTTCACCTCGGAGAGGAGCTGCTGTCTAAAGGTAAATAGGATGGGATAAAAGTTTTGATATCCAAATGGAATATGTGCAGTTTGATCTGCCTGAGTAAGAATAAACATAAGTTTGTATCAGCAGGTAATCCAAAATCTAGCAGTTTACAATCTCCATCACAACAGAGCTCAGTTCTCTGTTAATTTTTCTCTTTTTCTAGTGCAGGAATTTCTTGCTTTGAAACATTTTCAATTCAACAACTTCATCAACAATTATTGTGAATGTTTTTTAAAAAGTCGTAGTGTTGTTGCGTTACATCTTGTGAACAGGAGATGTTGAGGGTTGCGTTGAACACTTTGGAAATGCGGTCGCTGTCTGCGGTCGGCCGCAGCAGATTTTGGAAGCACTTCAGCGCTCCCTTCCATTGCCCGTCTTCCACTTGCTTCTTCAACAACTTCCTTCTGCCGACGAAGTGAGTTAAATCAACAGCAGTTGCTTTTTCTAATTTCAATTTTTAGTTAGAATGTGGTTAATTATTTCAGTGACAGCAAATGCCGATCAATGGACAGATAAAACCGCTTTGAATTTCGATGCAATTTTTGGGAATATCGACTGGCGATTTTTTTCTTCTTGTGATTTCAGCGTCTTGTGGCAAAGACAAGCGGCTCGGCTGCAAAGACTCGTCAGGCCGTAGAAGAACTGCCCGATTGATGAATGATGTTCCGTATTCGATTTCACTTGTCAGTTCGTTTTATTCCACTGTCAGCCAGGAAGAACACAACAACCCGATGTAGATAGCAATGTTCACAAACAAAGTGTATACTTAGATTCTTTGCACAATGTGTGTCGTAATTTCTTTGGCTCAATCTTTGGTTGTTTCTGTCTCTATAGTGTGTATTCAAATGTTGTTTAGCATGTATATTTGTTAACTAGATGTGGACATTATGTTTCTTTAGTGACACTGTAGCCTTTCTGGGGATAGTAATGACAACCTACGTCCCTAATTGCCTAGACCGTAGATAAGCGCTGGAACCTTACGCTCGAACTCGAGCACGGGGCCTACCTTTACTTTACCTTAGTGACATCCCCACAAGTTGTAGGACCCTGTTTTTGTTTTGTGTTGACCAGGTTAAGGTCCATTGAGTGATGTAACACCTCATTAATAGCCATAGATTTTTAAAATAGTAACGGCTCCAGTATTTTTATACAGCTATGGCATGCATGCTTTAACCATTGATTGGGTAAGATAAAGTGCAACAGTGTCTGTGCGGTTAGATTGCAATTGTTCTATCGTGGGCAATTAGATTGCAAGTATATTTGTTTGTTGTCATGATTTTTGTGGATTTGTGTCCAAGTTATTTGAAACCAAAAAATGAATTTTTATCAAAATAATTCTGTCTGCTGCACAGTTAAGGAGACTTTTCAGTCAGTTTGTTAACCCCTTAACTGTATTTAATGGTAACTCAATGTAAAATGGACGGATATATCCGGGGTCCCCAGTTAAGGGGTTAAGGTGCTGATCTGTTTAATAGTCCATTAAGGCCACAAGTTGGCCCTTCATTGGGATGTTTGCCTTGTTGCGTGATACTGTGGTAGCAGAGACTTTCTTAGTAGTTATGTTGGGCCAGTGTTTTATCTGGGCCTGTTTGGGAGGGGGGGAGATTCCTCCAAACCACAAAATCCCCCTCCCAGAAATCCCAGCACTGACACAAATTTTTGCATTGAGCTGTGTCGCTTCCCCGCCAGCCAAGTCAATGCCCCCAAAAGTCTGGAGTATGGATAAAACACTGTGTTGGCCCTGTTGGGCACTGCTGGGTTGGAACATTTGGGGCTAATGTCTGGCTTGAAGAGGATCCTTGTTGGTGGTTAGTTGACTGGATGAGTTGTAAGTTGAATGAGGGGATTGATTTTAGTGAGTAAGAGAGATGAAAGTGGGCATGGCAGGATGATGGACGCGTGAGTGAAGTGAAACAGGTCGCAGGTAAGGCAGAGAATGCCTCATTGGAGTGAGTGGCTGTTGGTTGGAAATGGATTACCCTTAGAAAAGTCGACATGTACAGATATTTTGTTCAAACCAATCAACTCTTACTTATCCCCTCCAGATGATGGTCACTTTTTCAAAAATGCAGTCATGAGCACTGCTGGGTTGGAGTTTAGAGTCTCAAGACTTTCTACCCCACTGGGGTTTGAGCGGCCAGCAGGCTAAAACCTCCAGTCACTAGACAGCTGCCTGTGCACCCTTTTGATTCCTTAGTAAGATTTAAATCCATCTGACAGCCATACTGCAAAAGCTATCCATAAAATATCCAAGTAATTAACCAGTGACGGCTCCAAGGATGCCTCCCCCTCCCACATTGAGGGTGATATTTTTCCTGTAGGCCTATGTGCTGATTTGTGAAAAATAGTTAGGCCCCATCAGTGGCGGTTCCATGATTTGGCAAGTGGGGGTGGCAACTTCCAAGCATGGGGGACCAACTATTTGTTGATAGGTGTGTAGTAAGTATAGGGTCCCAACTTGGGGTCAGGCATTCAATATGGGGCACGGCTCCCCGTGTGGAGCCGCCACTGGCCCCCATGCTTAGAAGTTGTCACCGCAACGCCCGCTCCCCCCCCCCACCCAATGCCAAATCCGGCATCCGCCTCTGGCTTAAACTGCTTGTTTCTACACAAAATGACAGACCAAAACTGACTGTAGTAATACTGTCTAATAAACAGCGCCTCTAGCGAATGAAACGAACACAACTTGGAAACCAAGTCGTGGAAATCGTTGGTTGTATGGGGTAAATACAACAGTTGTCACAATGCAAATTTATTATTACCGTTTTGTCTCGTGCAAATCTCTATTAAATGGCGTAGAAAGGTGCCGTAACGCAACACGGACTCACACAAAGGCAATAGTCCCAAATTGATATTTTGTCCTCCTACCCGAAATTCTCTGATTAATTTTGTAGGGGTATAAATATTTGTCAGTCGGCCTACGTCTGTAGGGAAGGTACGTAATCATCGGAGCTGTCTGTCCTTACGAGTAAGTAAAAAAAACTGACTGTTTACGTGAATGTTAATTGTTTACATGTGCAAAATATTAATGCTAGAAAAACTGCAAAAAAACGATTAAAATGCAGAAAATAAAATCATAACAGGAAAATACCAAAAAAATTAATATAACAGAAAATGAAAAAAGCACAAAGCACATAAAGTTGAAAAACAACACAAAATCCTGGAAAATATTCGCGAGGGTGCAGTTCCGATGGTGATCTTTGACCTTCCCTTTTAAATACCACATGTTCACAAACTTCAGGGTGTGTGTGTGTGCGCGCAGGCGCCCGCTGCCTGTTGCTGATAATTATCAACTGACAATAGCGCATTTGCGAAAATTTGCGCTATAGAATGTTCGCATAATAATAATAATAATTATTATCATTATTATTATTATTATTATTAATTATTATCATTATTATTATTATTATTATACTGATGCTAGCAAAGTGGTGATAGTTATTTTAAATGTTAAAATAATTTTAATTTCCAATAAATTATAACTGTTGAATGGTACTTGGTGCGCAAGGTATGCACTCAGATAAGCATAATGCCTTGACGGGGTTGATTTAATAAATCGATTTTGCATTGTATTGCATTGTGCACTTTTGCGAGTGTGCATAAACGGCAAAAGAGAGGTCAAAGTTCACCATTAGGAAGGACAAATCTATTGCAATCGTAAACGAAGTATCAAGAACCCAATGGCACCGGACCTCCGACTACTCTTCAGCATCGTTTCGCTTATAAACTGTCTCTAGAACACTACTTCAATTCTATGGTGTTTTTCTCTTTACCTTTTAGAATAGGCCTGCATCAGGCGAGGTTGGATTAACAACTGTTTATGATTCTTAACAAATCTTGGATCATAAAAATATTATGTTGTGCTGCTAGGTATTTTAGCGTGCACAATTAGTTTAGATGAATTTTATTTTTTCAGTAATGCACTAATTAAAACAATTAGATTAACATTTTGATTCGCTAGATACCAGCAGTTTTTTAGGTAAGGCCCACGAACATCTCCGAATAACACAACTATGAAAATAATAATATAAATGATTATAGCAGAACATCGAAATTTTATTCTATTTTATCGTATTTTGTATAACTCTAACTGACAATAAACTTAGGTAGCTTTAAAAATAGAGAATTTGTGACATCCTTTACTCGGAAATTTTTAAACGCAGGCGTTTTAATTTGTGCTATTTTTGGCTGTATTTCGAAGGCACTGGGCAATTATTGGAACAATTCCTGGCAACAGGGAGAACTTTCGAAATTATTGTCGAATTTGTAGATATATTTGTAGATATATTGGTAATGATAATAGTAGCTATTACTCTTAAATAAAAGAGCGAATTTCAAGAAATTGATGTCAACATGTCGGATTCAGATGAGGGCGGATTGACAGACGTGGTCGAAAACTGGATATACCAGTACACCAGGGCCACGGTTTGGACCCTCCTGAAAAACTACAACTCAGATACAGCTTCCAACAATGAACTGATTCGTGGTATAATGATTATGAATGATAATAATAATAATAATGATGATGATGATGATGAAGATGATGATGATGATAATAATAATAATAATAATAATAATAATAATAATAATAATAATAATAATAATAATAATAATAATAATGACAACAACAACCAGTAATACTAGTAATTGTCATCATCATCGTGCTCTCTGCCAACGCTTTAGCGGCAGTAGCGAAACACAAAACATTTCCCAGAAGTCCTCCTGTCTTTTGTTAATCTTATTCCTACTGTGATTGAAATTCCTTTCAAGTTCATATCTCCTCTGATGTTGTCCATCCTCTTTTCTTGGGTGTATCTCTTCTTTTATTTCCTTCCATTTGAGTGTAGAGTGCCTTGTGCCTTGTGTGGTAGCCTACTTTCAACCATTCAATTGACATGTCCATACCAGGTAAGTCTTTTCCTTCTAATGCTGTCGATAATTGTATAATTTAGGCTGATGCGCTTTCTAATGTATTCATTTCTGAACTTTTGCAACCAATCTACTCGAAAGATTCTGAGTAGGCAGATAATTTTGGCCGCTAGCAGCCTATGTGCATCTGTAATTGATTACTTAAATAATTGATTATGTAATCAGTTACCAAACTCAAGTAATTGTAATTGAGTATGTGGGTGTAAAGCAGTAATTGTAATTGATTACTAATGATGAGTAATCTAATGTTCATTGTAAATTACTTTCTTAATAATTGCTTGCATGCTAGATTTGGGTTTTCAATAACTGACTGCTGACCGCAACTATTGCAGTACGTGCATTATTACAGCGTATTTTTAAAGTGCACATTTGATTAAGTAGCAGCTGCAAATAGGAAACCGTAACAGTTGTGAGGAGTTTACTGAAACCATTCTGTTTTGGTACAGTGCATTCAATATAATTATATAGCAGGACTGCTTTTGCTCAACCGCTTGCTTTCCCTGATTTCTCCTAGGTGCCTTGCTGAAGGCGCCGAATGACGGCAGCCAAAGTGATGACGTGTTTTTGGCTCAGTGGATGTATCTTGTTCAGAATGGACGCGATTTGTTGTCAACGAATGATGATGACGGTACTCCATTAGAAGAAGTCTTTTGTAATCTTCCTCTTTTAAGGGAACGCTTCAAATCTTTAGACCGCAAGAAACTTGCTGAAGTTGAGAGGCTTCTGGTGGAGCAGGTAGCCAAGATTTTATTTCAAACTAGTTCTCCTATTGCCTGTAGTCTTGATTACTTTTATAATACAGTCAAACGTTATTATAAAAACCTATTGGATAATATACATTATGCATTTAATGAGCCGATGTTCTAGTCCACTGGTTAGCAAGCTGTCATTCCAGCCATTTATGTCTGGATTCAGAGCTTGGCCACAGCAGAAAATTTTCAGTTTCTGCTGCAGGTGATCATGCATTTGACTTGATCATGAGTACATCGGATGCTCAGTAAACCGAAGGAATGACGCTGAGGAAAAAGTTGTCAGCTGTCATCCATCAGCTGATGCTGTGAAAAATGAAGGTGCTGACTGTTTGGTTATCCTAGTGGTATTGCATCCATGGAGGTATTATCCCAGGAGACTGCATTACGTCATTTTTATCCCAGGCTGTGTGAAGCCAGTAGCGCGTAGGCTAAAAGTAGTACCTCCATGGTTAGCGGCCATCTTGGTAGACCCAAATCATGTGTTAGCGGCCATCTTGGTAGACCCAAACTGTGGCTGCCATCTAGGAATTTCCCAGCTAGTCGGCTTTGCCGAAATGACGTAATGCCGTCTCCAGGGATAATACCTCCATGGTTGCATCTATCGAGTAATCTTTACTTCTAAAAGTTTTGTGCAGTTTTCGTTGGCATTGTGAGTAAAATTTTCTGAAAATGTATCGGATTTCACATTGCTGCTTTCAACGCGATAGCAGATCTTGCTGGCGTGGTGTTTTTTGAAGATTCAGTACAACTAAACCAAGTTAAATGGTAATAAATTAAATGGTTTTCTTTTGTTTGTAGGCTGTCTTGGTGTGCGTGGAAAAACGCAAGTTTAGTCTGGCGAAACATGTAAAATCCCGACTGTGGCAGGGCGAACTCAGTCCTGCTATACGAGTGAGAGTTGCTTCCAATGATGTCATCTCTGCGTTAAATATACTCGACTGTAAAAGATTGCTTATATAATGTAATGTGACAATGTAATGTAATGTGACATTTGTATAGCACCTCTTCTATTTCTACTCAGTTGATAGTTGAGGTTTGCTTTTCACATGTGAATTTTTTTTGAAAATTTTTGTTTTCGAGGAATTTCTGAATTTAAGATGGCCGTAAATTACCGGTAATGGTTTTCGTCTACAGATCCCGGATGTGAGCTTGGCTACAAGACTGGAATCCCAAGACGGGATCAACGGCGTAATTTATCGGTCATTACTGGCAGTAGTATGCTTTTATGTGTGTTCTAAATGGTTTGTCTATTGCGGTGGATTTGATGAATCTAATTTGATTTGTGCTGCAGAAGTTGGACAGTCGCCTTGACAAGGCCATCGTGAAAGGCTCACTGCCTAAGGACTTGAGTTCTTTTCAAGACCTGATCTCTGCATCTGTCGATCTGCTTGAAGATCTGTGCGAAAACCAACTGGCTGAACCGTATCTTATTAAGGCAGGAATTTTTCTTCCGGTTTTAATAATTCGGATTATTTTTAATTGAATAGAATAATATTACAGGACAGTTTTCACAGAATAGCTGATTCTGTGTTGCTATGTCTTTAGGTGATGTTTTTTTTAAAATAAGAATTTTGAATTTAGTTCCAAAATTCATGCTATTGCATAGCACCTGCATTGATTTTTGCACTAATCCAGGTTTGCATTTAAGTGAGTTTATATGCAGATGTCCTCGAAAGGGAAATAAGAATGATTGGCTAGAAAATCTGCAGGAGCAATTTGAAATGATAGATTGACAAATATGCTTCGGAATTCATGGTATTCATTCTTGAACACAGATGAAATTTGAACTTATGCTAAATATGACAACATCATAGTTGACAACTTTTTTTTGCTTGTCAGGATTTTTTCCATGGTGTTGGGAGAACTGGGAATCATTACCATAACCTTTTTGCTTGTCACTTTTTTCCAAAGTTGGGAACCATAACACCCCCCCCCCCTCCCCCTTTCGGGAAATCCTGGCTACGCCCCTTGGAATGTCATACGTGGCGTTGAACTTTACACAGCCTCGGCCTGTTAACCTCGACCTGTACTTCATGTAAACATTTGTGGACTTCTATGGCGCCAGTGCTTGTCTGTCAAGAGGCTAAAGATTTAAGTTAAGATTTCAATGTTTCAATGTAGCAGTCGAGAAATAACATTTTGATATCAGAGACATATGTACTGTTTAATATTTTGTTAGATGGCCAAAGATGAAGTTAGAAAAAGAAATGCGAAAAAGACGGGAAAGAATAAACGTATTTCAATAAAGACTGGCATGTTGGTTAATTTTTGTTTAATTAATTCTTAATTGTTTTAGCGTTGAATATAATGGTATAATGCCATTTTATAAAGCAAACACATTGTTGAACCCATTTAAGTTTGTTATAATGAGATTCCACTGTACTTTAGGATTAGAGTACAACTCTAAACGCTATTTTAACCCTTTCGCCTGTAAGGCCAATATTTTGGCTTCATAATCTATTGGCTATGCAGTTTGCTGTGGTGCAGGGGTTAATGTGATTTGGCTGGGCATTTTGAAGAGATCACTTTAAATTTAATTTATATTGCATGCTTTCCTTTTGATGAAATGAGAAAAGATCTTTGCACGGTGACCTGATAATTTTGTTTTTCAAGTCTTTTCGCCCTAGAGTTTCTTGTTCTAGTCTCTGTTTTCGATCTCTTTTTTTCAGACAGCTGACCGGTCGGTTGTTGAAAGCCTTCTCTGATCGCCATAGGCTCGTGACGGTGGAAGGCGTCGGGTTCATGCCGCTCGACAAATTTAGAAGTGCCTTAGACGAACTTCAAGGCCGTAAGGTTGTCGGCGCGCGTTTTCGGTCTAGTTGGTGAGATTTTGTGTAATGTTGTGAGATGGCGCTGTCTTTGTGCCGAGGAAAAATACAGGTGGGCCGATTCCTCGTACCTGGCCAAAGGTGAAGCGCTGGGGTGGCTACGTCCAAAATGGGAGGGGACTTTTATTGAACATTTCTTCCTGTTAACTGTAGCAAACAGCCCGGTGATTTTTAGGCATGGAAAAGTTGAAGTATTTTTGAATGAAATGATTGGTTGCCTCATGGCAGCTGAACGCAGTATACTAGTGGCCATGGGCGCCCGCACATTGGGGCAAGAGGGGGCACTTGCCCCCTCCTGGGAAATAAAAATGCCAATATTTCCCATTGAAATTTGAAAACCTTGCTAAAATATTAACCGTGACCGTTGTGTTAAGATGTGTTTTTGCCCCCTCTTGGAAAAGTTTCTGTGGCATAGCCATGACCATTATGTTTTGCCCCCTCCTGGAAAAATTTCTGTGGGCGCCCATGCTAGTGGCACTGATCACTTCTTATGCTACAGAAATCAGTGTGGGTGCTACTGATAAAAACCTTCACAAATAAAAGTTACAAATATGTTGTTAAAATAAGGTAAGGTAAAAGTTAAAGTTCATCCGTAGGCTCGGTGCCCGTAGGGGGGCCAGTCCCGATAGGCGACTAAGCCAGTTAAGAACAAGGTACTTGATTGAATTTTGTGTAATGTAATTGTGTGTGAATTTACTTGTAGGATGAATTGTTGAAGAGCATACCGAAGTTGTTGCCTGTTCTGACCACTGCTGACACTCCGTCCGCTGACACTCCGTCCGCTGTCACTCCGTCCGCTGTCACTCCCTCTGCTGTCACTCCCTCTGCTGTCACTCCCTCTGCTGTCACTCCCTCTGCTGTCACTCCCTCTGCTGTCACTCCCTCTGCTGCCACTCCCTTCGCTGCCACTCCGTCCGCTGCCACTACCTCTGGTTCTTCCCCGAGAGTGAAGAGTATCAGGTGATGCATTGAAACATTATTCTTCTCATAATACAGTGGATCCCATTTAATTGCATACCGCTTATTTGCATAACCTGCATAATCAAATAACAACATAAACCCGAACCAGTGTTTTGTGCGTACAGTTAATTATCAGACGTCCCGGCTATTCGCATAGCATAGCCCAGTTAATCGCATAAGCATGGCTTGCACGGCACCTATGCAATTAAACGGGTTTCACTGTACTTCTTTTTCCTGCTAAACTAGAAATGGAAAACTCTTATTGATGCCTTTTTGTAATTGCCTGTTTATCGTGGAAAGAGGGATCTGCAGAAAGATTTTTAAAAAGATCTAGGGATATTTGATTGGATGTGAAATTTGTGTACCTGGACCCAGGTGTGACAGTTAGACAATAATGTGTCAGTGTTCTATATTGCTTTAGTCGTTTGGCTGCCCCATTGTATTATATTATATTGTGATGCTAAGCGTATTTCAATTGACACCAGGAACTAATGCATTAATTGTTATAGCTTTTAGTTTTACTTCACACCTTTTTGATCTGCCAAGAAACTTATGGAGTTATTTTGCCTTCACATCTGGATTGCTCTATCTCCATTATTATTATTATTATTATTATTATTATTATTAGTATTATTAGTATTAGTATTATTATTGCAGCATGGTCATTAACGCATGTTAACTCATTCACAAAGTGAAAAATTGTTAAGTGTAGAGCAAAGTCAGGGGTGAAAAACTTGCCTAGGGTCGCTACGCAGTGGCTGGGGTCAGATTCGAACCCGCTACCCTCCGGTTGCATGGCAAGAGTCCTGCCTGCCGCTACTCCACTGCACCCTCATTGATTTAAGAATTAGATTTGCACTTTAATCGACAAATTTCTTGTCTCTTGAAGGAGGATCAAAAGGAGGACTACTGTGAGTCGTGGCCCGAGTAGTCCGCCTAAACGTTCGACTCGAAGGCACGACTCCTCTGAGCCTGACAACTCGACAGATCGTGAAAGCGAAGGTGGCGTACGGAGTCGTACGTATGCTGCCGCTCTAGATCTTTGAACATTCAGTGTGGCACCCGCGGAAACTTTTCCGGGGGGGGGCAAAACACAATGGTCGCAGTTAATATGGTTTTCAATATATTGAATTCCACAGCTCTTAGTTAAAGTTAAGTTTATCAATTTTGCTTTGTGTATCAGTAGTGTTTTAGTGTGAAAATGTTGATTAACCCCTTAACTGGGTATTTAACTGTAACTCAATGTAAAATGGACGGATATATCTGGGGTCCCCAGTTAAGGGGTTAAAAACCAAAATATAGTTAGTTATAAAAATAAATTTGCATTTTCTGGGGGTGGAGGGGTAAGTGCCCCATCTTGTGTGTGGTGGGGGGGCATGTGAATTCTGTGTTGTTTTTTAAGTCGATTTGAATCGAATCTTCCTAACGTGGGTTTCATTGATATGAAATTGCAAAATGTTTTACAATAACTTCATCGCTAGTTTTATAGAACAACATCCACATTTTGTTCATAGTCATTTTCTTTCTAGACATGTTCGTAGGTTTGAAGTGTAACTCTTTTACGACGGATGAAGTCGAATCAAATTTGAATGACTGCTTCGGGCAGTATTTTCGCCATTTCAAGGTTTTATTTCAATGGATGTTATTCTCGTGGTTGCAATTCTGCATTTTTCTTCGGTTAGTTCGCAAAAGAATCGGTGTTACCGACGACACGTTCACCGGTGTCGTTCGTGAAGTCGACAGGCCGCAGTTTCGCACGAACCCCGCGGTTATGGTGCGCCGTATCCCGCGCAGAAAGTGGACGAAAACGGAGGAGGATTCGCTGTTTGAAAGCGTCCAGGACTTTGGCATCGGGAGCTGGGCGGAAATTGTCGAGGCCGGCTTTTTGCCCGGCCGGTCCAACGTCGACCTGAAGGACAAGTGGCGAAGTATGCTGAAGAAGGAGGCGAGAGCGCGGAAACTCCAACGCGAAGTCGGTAGACAGTTGCCCACCGATGTCGATTGATACCTAAGCAAAACACTTTCAGACTGACGATTTTACAGTATCCGCATTGTGTTCGACTGAACTGCATGATTTTTAGCGCGTTTCGTACGCTTAATTCGGAGTTGTGTTCTCTTTTAACTCCTAAACTGGGTGCCCCGAGTAACGCTCGTCCATTCTACATTGAGTTACGAATAGTTGCCCAGTTAAGGGGTTAAGTTACTGAGGAGAAATATTGCAGCGTACGGCAACGCTTGTCAAAGTATGGAGGACCAGAATTGCCAAAACTCTTGTAATGATGAACTTTGTCTGGTTTGCCCCCCTCTTCTGCAGGGACGAGGAGGACGTAATTTGACACTGATCGCCACCCCTATTTCTTTTCCTCCCACCCTCCCACCCACCCCACTCCAATCTAATTAATTGTGTTTCATTTTTAATCCAACCTTTGGAACTAGAAATTTTTTGTCGTTTGCTAAAACCTTGACGTTCATACACTGTTTAATCTAGACTCCTGGACCCGGGGGGACTGACAATGCCGGGGGCAGTGGCGGCTCCATCGGGGGGTCCGTGCTCCCATATTGAGTGCCCCCCCCAGTGGCCCCCCCTGTTGGGACCCTATACTTAATGCTACGTACATTAAACAACAAATGGTTGGCCCCCCATGATTAGAAGTTGCCACCCAACGGCCCCCCCCCCCCACTTGCCAAATCCTAGAGCCGCCACTGCCGTGGGGGAAGTCAGCTAGGGGTTGCTGTTAGTTGATGTAGTATGCCGAAATTTCCCGGGGAAAGAAGGCAATTCCCCCAACCTCCGGAAAACGCCTAGATTAAACCCTGTTCATAGTCCATACGGCGCTGCTGTTTGTGCACGACTTGTTTCTTGTGATTATCATCGCATTCGGTCGAGTTTTTGGTTACGGCGATTTTTCATATTCAGATTTGATTAAGTGTGATTTGGTCGAGACTTTCTAGTACTGTCTGGTCTCACGTGGACAGAAAAGGTCCGTTGACCTATGAATAAAACACGTGATGATATAATATTCTGTTGTCGAAAAACAATATGCGGATAAATTCATAATATGAAATGTTTTTTTTGCAATAGTCTCTCAGACAGAATATTCTCTCTCTCTCTCTCTCTCTCTCTCTCTCTCTCTCCAGTCCATCGTTCATCTCGTCACGTAGCTAGTCCCTAATTGACAATCATTCGTGTTCCGTCGCGTCATCCAGCCGGCGCTCGCTTTTTGATTGGCCCGTATGTATAGTTCGTGACATGTTGTGTGACGCGCGCTGACGCTACGTGATTAAGACGACGTCTGGCACATGACATGACGCCTGACATCAGAAATGTCTTTAATAAGGAAAAGAAAATGATACTAATGATACTCCTCCTTTCCTTTACCTTCGGACGGCGCGTGCGTTGTATGCCAATGTCACTGCTCAGCAGCGATCATTATTAGCAGGGCACGATTTGTAGGCGGAAGGGGGAATCTCCCCCCACTGCCCAACTGCACCCCCCCCATTGCCCAACTGCCCACCTCCACCAAAAACTACATCCCCCCACTGCTGGGGGTTCATTTCCCAAAATGGTAACTGCACCCCTAAAAAAAGCTGTCGACATAATACTCGTCATGACCCCGCCTTTCCCACAATTCGAGGCCCCCACTGCTCCAGGTCACAAATCGCACCCTGCTTATTAGCACGGGCGCCCACACATAGGAGGCAAGCGGGGGAGGGCACTTGTGCCACTGGAAAATACAGATTTATTTTGTGACTAACTATTTAGGCGTTTAGCCATTTTTTCCGCACTAGAACACTATAGGGGCCTACGTATTTAAAGTGTAACAGTGCCTGATGTTGTTTGGAGTTTACCTGAAATTCTGGGAATCGTTTTAAAAGAATGCCAAATTTTACATTTGGAAACCTTGCCAAAATGTTGACCGTAGCCATTGTGCCCCCCCCCCCGGAGGGATTTCTATGGGCGCTCGTGCATAATGGCTGCAGTGGCGGCTCCAGGATTTGGCAAGTGGGGGGGCGTTGGGATGGCAACTTCTAAGCATGGGTGGGAGCCAACAATTTGTTGATGGGCATGTAGTAGTAGTACATGTAAGCATAGTATCCCAACAGGGGGCTAGGCATTCAATAGGGGCACCCCAACCTCCATGTTGAGCTGCCGCTGATTAGCTGCATTTGCGCTGGTTTTGATGTGAAGGCCAAGGTCGAATTTGAAGCGACTGCCGAATATCTTGTTCTTCCCCCTGCGGTCATTTAATTGGGGAGGGGGCATAACCCCTCTCTCTCTCTCTAGGGCTACGAACCTGTCTTACAGCTCTCTCTTTTCCATCGCAAATCCGCTTATTATTTATTATCTTCCGCCACAGTAATCTCAGGAGTTGTTTTTTTTCCATACCTCGATTCTCAACCTTGAGCAATCACGGATTATGGATTAGCCTACTCTCTATTCGATAGCCACAGTGGCTGCTCCAGGATTTGATTTGGCAAGTGGGAGGGACGCTGCGAGTGGCAACTTCCAAGCATCAGGCAACAATTTGTTTTTCATAAACCTTGGACTATATTCTATCTATAGGCCTATTTGGTTAGGCCTACTCCAGTTGCTTTTCTAAAATTAATCTAGGCCAATGTCGATCGATTTTCATCTGTTAAATCAGCAGAACTGTATATTATTGCCTGCTGGTTGATTAACGGCTTCCACTGTTATTGTATGTCCGCTGTTGAGTGAATTCGCGTGGCGTCTCACTACGCCTGACCAATTTCCCTTCCTGTCTCCAAGGGCGTGATATGTAGGCCCTGTCTTTGCCGGTCCAACGGTTGCGTCTTTGAGCAACAGTAACGGAACATCAGAGTTTTTGACTAGAATTCGTCAAGTTCTGTTCAAACGCTTCGGAATGAATAAACAGCTAGGCTACAGTGTACTGCGCACTAGAGCCTACTAAAGAAAGAGCCGTATAGGCCTAAATGTACGGTATTTTACTAAAATAATAATAATAATAATAATAATAATAATAATGATAGCATTAATAATAATAATAATAATAATAATTAATAATAATAATAATAATAATAATAATAAATAATATTAATAATAATAATAATAATAATAATAATAATAATAATAATAATAATAATAATAATAATAATAATAATAATAATAATAATAATAATAATAATAATAATAATAATAATAATAATAATAATAATAATAATAATAATAATAATAATAATAATAATGATAATGATAATAATAATAATAATAATAATAATAATAATAATAATAATAATAATAATAATAATAATAATAATAATAATAATAATAATAATAATAGCATTATTATTATTATTATTATTAACAATAACAATAATAATAACGTGATTTAGGCCAAAGTGTGGTTTAGAACGCTAAGTAAGCCTGTGTGAAAACCATTGTACTGATTACATTCGATAACCTAGTTTTCCCAGATGACTTTTGCTTCTCATAATTACAGTTTCTTATACCATCTGCGATATCTTATCCTGTTCACAGTGGCGGCTCCAGGATTTGGTAAGTGGGGGGGCGTTGGGTTGGCAACTTCTAATCATGAGGGACCAACCATTTGTTGATAGGCATGTAGCGGTAAGTATATGGTCCCAACAAGTGGTCGCTGGGGGCCAGACAGTGATATTTTTACACCCCCTAAAAGGCTAAAACCCCCGCCCAACACCCCTTCCTCATTTGACACCGACACCCCCCCCCACAACACCCCACCCCAATTTCAGGTGAATGTCAGAGAGCAGACTGGATTCCGTAAGTTACGTTTCGAAAGCGGCAAAGGGCACGGTCTCTCCTGGAAGTATATTTTCTGAATGTCCAGCCATCTCGGGTCGCACAGTTTTCCGATTTATACGAGTCCTCGGAGTCCACCTTGTACGGGGGAATGTGCAAAAAATGGACATTTGTTTCTGGATGGGAGAGAGAGGCAGGATTGTCTGCGATGCTCGTGGAAGGAAGGAAGGAGACAGGCGTCGAATTTATGTAGCCCCCGTGGGGTGCAGATTCATTACCGGTGTACGTGGCATTGCTCGTAATCGTCCATTGTCCAGACGGTCAACGGCGTTGCCTCCGCCGTCCAGGCTTAACCCCTTAACTGGGGATCCCGGATATATCCGTCCATTTTACATTGAGTTACAGTTAAATACACGGTTAAGGGGTTAAGGGTGCGGGAGTCGAATCGAGCCGTGGACCGGTCGGCGACTGGTAATTGTCCTGGTTTGCATAGCACGCAAAAAAGATCCTTAAACGCTTTTAGTTAACATACACGGATTTAAATTCAAGGAGCAGTGGGGGGGGGGGGGTGACCGGGATCAAAGTAAAGTTTACAAAATAGGTCGCCGAGACAATTTGGCTGACCTTATCTGGTTTGGATGTCTGGGGCCAAATCGATAATTTTAAGGGTTTTAATGTAAAAAAGTGTAGAGCAAAAAATAGTCGTCGAGTCAATTTGGATGCCCCCATCTGATGGATGTCCGGGGTCACCGCCCCACCGCCCCCGCCCCGCCCCCATCTGCACGCTACTGTCAATTAGTGATTTTCATTCACGAGTAACTTTTAATTCTCACTCAAAACTTCGTAGCAATGTTTTATTTGTATAGAGGAAATGGCGAGAATTTTCTCATCACTGTTTACAGACTCCTTCACTGTTCTACGTTAAAATGGGAAGTTTTATGTTGTCCATAATTATATAGCTCATTCGACAAAACTTAGGCCCATCTAAAAATGTCCCCATCTGCTCTGATTCCTTCCCCCTCGGTGCCCTCACCCTTTTAATCTGACTCAAATATTACAGCTTCTTCTTCTAGTAGTTGGACACATTGTTTTAAATCACATCAAAACTTTAAAAAAATTGTTACATTACATTCTGTTACGTTAAGCCTACATATTCGCATCCGAATGAAGCAGTGGCGGCTCCGCCGGGGGGGGCCCGTGCACCCTATTGAGTGCCTAGCCCCCCCAGTGCCCCCCGCCAGTTGGGACCTATACTTAATGCGACATACATTAAACAACAAATGGTTGGCCCCCCATGATTAGAAGTCGCCACCCCAACGCCCCCTCCCACTTGCCAAATCCTAGAGCCGCCACTGGAATGAAGGTAATCAGTTATAAGTTATTGCGATATCACTCTTAGCCGACAGGTAATGCAGAATCTTTATGGCATCGAATTTGGCACAGATAATTTTTTCGTTTTCATTTAGATAATTAAAATGAATCCTTTTAAAAGCTCTGGCTAACGTCGTAGGCTTACGTCAGAAAACGCTGTTGTTGCATCGCTCAGAAAAAAGCGCTGTTATTCAGGTCATCGCTTCAAGCTGAGTTGAGCTGACTTATCATCGCAATTAGTGCATCATGATAATGCATCGTCCATCATTTCTAGAGATAAGATCTTCCGCTGACACCTGACAGCCTTTCCTATGTACGATAATGTTCTTCTTATGCGCTCGCTGTTCGCGTATTATTAAGACTGTTGCATTTCTGGTGTTATTAATTCGGGTTTTTGGGGCAAAAATGAAGTCGAGAGAGAAAGCGTGGGTTGAATAATTCTGACGAAAGCGAATGTCTCGCCATTAGGCGAGTTCCGGTGACTAAAACCTCCGTTAATGTGCGTGATATTGAAACAAATACTACTACTACTACTACTACTACTACTACTACTACTACTACTACTACTACTACTACTACTACTACTACTACTACTACCACTACTACTACTACTGCTACTACTACCACCACTACTACTACTACCACTACTACTACTAGGCTACTACTACTACTACTACTACTACAACTACTACTACAGATTTACTACTTAGCCTCCTAAACCACTTAAAATCACATTATTATTATTATTATTATTATTATTATTATTATTATTATTATTATTATTATTATTATTATTATTATTATTATTATTATTATTATTTGGACGCGCTGAGCATTTGAACGCGGTTTGGCATTCACGTGGTTTTCATACAGGCTTACTTAGCCTGCTAAACGGGGCGGCGCTAGGTTTTGTTGCCTTATTAATGCATTATTATTACCAGGACCCCGCTAGACTACCCCCGCCAATCAAAATTTCTCTGCGGATTTGCACGATTATCTCGGGTGACCCGGGACTGGGTGAGCATTTGAACACCCCGCAGCGCCCCCCTTGTAACAAAGGTATTTCCTGGCAAAATATAAAAAATAATTTTCAAGAAATTTCGATATTTATTTCTCTCTTTTTATCTTATTTGGCAAAAAATTAAAAATTCTTCCTGATATAATTATTTGCCATATTTTCAGTCGAATTGAATAAGAGCTTTTGTTTTGCTATTTATTCAAAACTCAGAAGATTCTTTTCAACTAACGTTAGCAAGATGGCCAAATGCATGTTTTTTTTAAAAATATTACATGCTATGATTTCTAGATTAGGGTCGCTGCACGTTACAAAACTGCCGAAGTGGACCGCTGTTCCAAAATGTTTGGCAAACCCTGACTTAGACAAATGTTGAATCCGTTTATTATTTCTACTATAACTGTCCTTTCGTCCAGACTGTTTCTACATGTCCGCAAGTTTTGAACTGAATAAACTGCCTTCTCTGGCTCAGTGTTTAACCTAGACTCCTGGACTCGGGGGGGAACGACAAATCCAAGGGAATTCTGCTAGGGGCTGCTGTTAGTTGATGTAGTATGCCGAAATTTCCAGTGAAAATTTGAAATTTCCGGGAAAAATGGCAATCTCCCCACGAAAACGGCCTAGATTAAACCCTGCTCTGGTTCCACGCGGTCTACTCGATCTACGGGCGCTGTCAGTGGCGTCGCCAGGAATTTCTGGTTGGGGGGCAAAGTCTTCCGACGTGAGCAGCGCCTTATCCACCCGAAAGTCGACGTTGAAAAACTTTCTGACCGGATTTGCGCGAATCTGGTAGGTGGTCCAGACGATGAGGTTGACGGGCCGTCGGTTTGCCGCCCCGTGGCGACGCACTCGGGCGCTGAGACGTGACGTGCGTCGCCCTGGGCGGCCAGCAGACTTCCGCCGCAGAGCAGCGCCATCGTCCGAGCGATGCGCCGAAAGTCGACGTTGAAGACGGTGTAGATGACCGGATTCAGCGTCGAATTTATGTAGCCCAGCCAGACGATGAAGTTGACGAGCCGTCGGTCGGTGCCCGCCGAGCACCACTCGCAGAACGGAAAGGTGACGTACATGAGAGAGAAGGGCAACCAGCAGACGACGAAGGCTCCCATGATGACGGCCATGGTCCGAGCGATGCGTCTCTCCTTCGCCAGAGACAGTCTCTGGCGCGTCTCGGCCAACTGGTTCACCTCCAGCGCTGACCCGGACGCCATGGTTCGGATGCGCTGGTCGAGGCCAGCCGCTCGGGGCGGCTTGAGAAAACTACTATCGTTGGCGGCGGCGGCGTCGTATTTGGGGTCCTCCGGAGGAGTAGGAGAAGGAGGAGTAGGAGGAGTGGGAGGAGTAGGAGGAGGAGGAGGAGAAGGGGACGACTTGGCGGCGAGCTGTGTCAGGGCCCCTCGGTTGGCTCGGGCGCGCAGCCTCCTGCGGGTCGCGATGAAGATCTTGACGTAAATGACGGTCATGACGACGAGCGGGATGAAGAACGACCCGGCGGCGCTGTAGATGACGTACCCTTCTCGTCCGTCAACCGACACTGCTGCCGGTGGTGGTCGTACAGGACCCCCGCCGCCGCCGCCGCCGGTGCTGTTCCACCCGATCAGCGGCGGGACGGAGATGAGGGCGCTGACGGCCCAGACGATCCCGATCCCGGTCAGGACGCGACCGAACGTTCGCTTCTGGGCGTACTCGATCGGTCTGGCGACGGCCGAGTAGCGGTCGACGGCGATGGCGCACAGGTGCAGTATCGACGCCGTGCAGGTGAGCACGTCGCAGGTCAGCCAGACGTTGCAGACGACGGGGCCGAAGACCCAGCGGCCGAGGGTGACGTTGACGACGTTCAGGGGCATGACGAGGAACGTGACGGCCAGGTCGGCGCAGGCCAGCGACACGATGTAGAAGTTCTGGACGCCGCGCAGGGGACGGTAGGTGAAGACGGAGAGGATGACGAGGACGTTACCGACGACGGTAACGCAGCAGATGCAGACGGCGATCGAGACGGTAAAGACGACGGTTTCCGCTAGGCGGCCATCTGTCGGTTGACTGCCGTTCGAACGGAAGACGTCTTCGTTGGTCATTGTGCCATCGATCGTATACAGCTCAGAGATGTCCATGGGTTGGGTTGACCCATGGGTTTGGTTGAGTTGGGTGTTATTATTGGGTTGGATTGGGTTAGACTTGTCCATATTAATGGTGGGTTGGGTCAGAAAATAAGTCATGGTTTAAGAAATTGTAATGTAGGCCTACATGTATTACGGTGGGTCAGGTTGGAATGGGTTGGGTCAGGTAACCATATTACCGGCATCGGTTGGGTTGTATTGGAGATTTCATGGGTTGGGTTGGATTGGGTTATAAAAATGGTACCATGAACATTCATGACACAACTACTACCCTCGCTTGGAAATGATTACTTTTAGGCGGACAGACAGGTAGACAGACAGACAGACAGACAGACAGACAGACAGACAGGTAGACAGACAGACAGACAGGTAGACTGGCAGTGATAGCGCAGAATATTTTCTTCTTCTTCTTCTTCTTTCTTGTTCTCTTATTATTTTTATTGTCTGGTGGAATCGGATTATGGGAACGCGCAAAATCCGCTTAAAGGAATTCGGTTTCTTTTGTTGCCTCGGTTGGCGTTTCTCTGAAAAGAATAAGCACTCGGCGTAAACGAAGGCAGACAATTAATTCAGAGATTAAATCAACGAAGAAGATGATGAAAGAAGAGAAAGGATAAAGAATAAGAATAAGAAGAAGAAGAAGAAGAAGAAGAAGAAGAAGAAGAAGAAGAAGAAGAATAAGAAGAAGAAGAAGAAGAAGAAAGAAGAGGAAGAAGAGGAAGAGGAAGAAGAAGAAGAAGAAAGAGGAGGAGGAGGAGGAGGAGGAGGAGGAGGAGGAGGAGGAAACTGGAAAAGGAGGGAGAGAACACACATGCTCTCAGGTAACAAAGTCAGCAGAAGATCAAAACAGAACCAGACAGTGTTGGAGTTGCCCGGGGGAGGAGGTGTTGAACCCCCTAGCTAACTTTGCAACCCTCCCAAAAATCGCATGTCGGGTAGGTCTACATGCAGTTTCTGTCATTCATTGAATTTCAGTCCTCAACCCCCCTCTCCCCCCCAGCTCAAATTTCACAACTCCAACACTGGAACCAGATACACAGACCAGGAGAAACGCTAATAGCCTACACAAAAGACAAACAATGAGAGAGCAAGAGACAAACAATGAGAGAGAGAGACAGGCAGACAGACAGACAGACAGAAAGACAGAAAGAGGGGAAAGCAAGCGTCTTGAGAGAGATTTTTCTAGACAGATACTTTTTCGAAATACTTAAATCCAGATGAAAGAAAATACAAATGGTGTCGCAGTCCCTATATCAATGACGCTGTCTAGATTGTTCGAACTGTTCCAGAAGGCCTACTTGTGTTACGGATATATAAGCGGTGAGCGAACTAGAGATGAGAAAATACCATAATATAAGTAAATAATTCTTCCAGGTTAAACGCCGTGGCGGTTCCAGGATTTCTTGCGGGGGTGGGGTGAAATGAATTCATAGGAAGCTGGTCCTGGTCCAGATTCTTTGTAGGCATCGACTGGGCTTCAATCGGTGCAAATATGAAAGCCCTACGACACCACAAATTTTTGCTCAAATTTCGAAAAAACACCCTGGACTATAGTCCATGAAAAATTATAGGGCGACCCAAAAATTCATGTCGATATTTCACCCAAATTTCTCTTTAGAACCCTCAAACGCTTTGCAGTGATGTCAGTGGACTAGAAAAATCCGTCACTTTCCACCCTATTAATGTGTCTATATTGCAAAATATAATAATGGCGGCTATACATTGTATGGACTTTCAAACCTTTAAAACAATCAGACATCTGATAGATATCCAAAATGCGGGTCCAGATTCTTTGTAGGCATCGACTGGGCTTCAATCGGTGCAAATATGAAAGCCCTACGACACCACAAATTTTCGCTCAAATTTCGAAAAAAACACCCTGGACTATAGTCCATGAAAAATTTTCGGGTGACCCAAAATTTCATGTCGATATTTCAGCCAAATTTCTAAATTATTAACCGTGCCCGTTGTGGTAAAATGTGTTTTGCCCCTCCTGGAAAAATTTATGTGGTGTATCTGTGACCGTTGTGTGCCCCCTCAGGAAAAATATCTCTTGGCGCCCATGGCCTGATGCAGGCAGGCAGGCATCGAATAGACTCGATAGGCCTGCTCTTGGAATTTTAACTCTGATATATCTTGCCTTCTTAATTCGTCCTGAACTTTGTAGGCCTATGCGTCTTCAGAAGCGATGCAGAGGATCACCTTTGCCTTTATGCGTTCGTTCTCCGTCTCATGTTCTTTCGCTTTATTCCTGCTTTCCATCCACCTTCCACTCGCTAATGGAACCGCTGTTGTTGCGACCGACTAGCTCCGGTTTCTCCCATCGGCAACGCCCGCCCCCGACGCCGATCGAAGTCCTAGCTCGTCTTCGTCGCCGTCGTCGTCGGCGTCTCCATTTATTCTGCAGTCTTCATCCGTGTTCGCTACGCGGATACTGTATGCGGAACGCGAAACTGGAAAAGAGCGGAGAGCGGAAGGTGTGTGGCGACTCAGCAAGAGCAGCAGCAGCAGCAGCAGCAGCAGCAGTTGAGACGCGCTTCGGTAACCGATGCGGACTATTTCCATCGGCCGTGATTATTGTCAATTCCTCTGTCTCTGTCTGTCTCTCTGTGTCTCTGTCTCTGTCTGTCACTGTCTCTGTATGTCTGTCTGTCTGTCTGTCTCTCTCTCTCACACACTCTCTCTCCTCTTGCACGCCTACACGTTCGCTCTAGCGACGAAAATTCGAGCAGTCGTCAACATGATTTCGATGCACGTTTCTCGGTTATTAAGACTCAAGACAGGTAGAAAGAAACAGAAACAGAGACAGGCAGAGATAGAGGCAAAGACAGAAACAGACAGAGACAGAGACAGACAGACAGAGGGCGACACAGACAGATAGAGACAGAGACAGAAACAGAAACAGAGACAGGCAGAGATAGAGACAGAGACAGAGACAGAGAGCCAGACAATAACGGATCTCATTTTAATGAATCTTCGCGGCCACTGTCTCGAGAGCGGAATTTGCAGAGCAAACTGCATCCTAGAGTATTTCTCTCGAACGTTGCGTAGAAAATGAGTGTTCCTCGAAAACAAACAAACCCAGTGGCGTACCGTGGGTGCGGGGTGGGGGAGTGGGGAGTGGGGTGGCGGTGCCAGGGGTGAAACTCGTTTGCGCGCTCTTCATCATCTCCGAAAAAGTCTGACGAGCGGTTAAGAAAATCATGTCATGCAGCTGTTTTGCGTATAGTTAGGCCTACAGTTGTGTGCATTTATCATTTGTTATTTTATTTTTAATTTTATTTCTTCTTCATTTTACTTACCCCGTCAATAATTATTTATTATGCGCCTCTTTAAAAATTTCGCTTCCTGGCGGCTACCCCCTCCCCCCCCCCCCACTACGCTACGCCGTCTCGTGCGATTTCTAATCTCTCATAGGCAAAAAAGTACAGCGTCGACCTGATTATGCGCCGTAGTATTCGTGTGTGCTCTGTTTGTCTGCTTATATCGGCGAACCGCATTTTAAAAATCGACTTTGGCCTAATAGCTTTTGGTATAGAGAAGTTCTTGTAATGCCGACATGCTGTGCTGAGAGAGTTGTCGCACTACCTGTCTCTGTATCCGTCTCTCTGTGTCTGTCTCTCTGTATCTGTCTCTCTCAGTCTCTCTCTCTCTTCTTCGGTCGCTAAAATGTCTGGCTGCCGTTTGTAAGCATGGAAATGGATTTTGCGCTGCAAAATAATGGTTTCCCCGCAGTTGAGTGCATTTCGCAGAAAAGGCGAATGATGCCTTTCTTTTTAGAAATTGCTTCTCCATCAAATACAGTAGAACTTCGTTATAGCGGACTCTGGTTATAGCGCACACTCGGTATTGCGGCAATGTACGGTCCCGTGTGATGGATAGCATTGGGTATATGACGCACCTCGGATAAAACGAAGTTCTACTGTACTCGCTAAATGATTTGCTAATTATCTGTATACAGCGTTATCTTTAACCCCTTTACTGGCCATTTATTTGTAACATAATGTAAAATGGGCGCATGTGTGCGTCACGGCCGGTAAAGGGGTTAAATTAAGAGTTAATCTGTCGCATTAGGTATTCGATGTTTATAACTGTAATATCTAGTTTCTTCTCTTTCTACGCTGACTAGTAGAGAAAGATCACAGAATAGGTCCCCTATTTTGACGCCCCTTCAAATAGCGCCCAAGGTATCTACCATACCTTCCATGCCCTGGCTACGCCACTGTTTCCGGTCATTAAGAACGCCGCTGCGTGTCTTCAGGGACGTTTGCCGACGGCATATTAAAAGGAAATTCTCAGGAAACTGGTTTCTGATTTCATCTTCTACATCGGTGGCGGATCCAGGATCTGGCAAGTTCTAGTCACGCCGTTTCCTTCGCAATAATATTATTACGCTTCCCGAGCTTTTCGACAGATTTGACGTTGCCCGCATCTGATGGCCGTGTACAGAAACCAGTTTCTTTTATACCTAAAACTAACCCCTTTCGATACTTCCTAAGAGAAACCCGAGCATTTATAATATGTGCATTGTGCGTACCCCCAGTTCCGCCCCTCCACAGGGGCCCGGGGCCCGTGCCCCTTTGGTGCCTGGCCCCCAAGTGGCATCCTTGTTGGTACCCTATACTTAATACTACATACCTAACAACAAATGGTTGGCCACCCCATGATTAGAAGTTGCCACCCCAACGCCTCCCCCCCCCACTTTCCAAACCCTGGAGCCGCCACTGACGGACTGTGACTAGGCCTATTATAGCCGCCTGCGTTATTTGCTAAACGTCGACTGAACAGCGGTTTCTGAGCAAATGCAACACTAATTATTGCCCACCGAGGCGATGCTGTTTAGAACGAAAACCGACTGGATTTACGCTTATTTTTAATGTCGTGAATTGAGGTAATTGTCGTGTTAAGAGGGACGCCATTATTGTGGCCTTGAAGTCGCGTCCTTAATGCTGAGATGAACGGCTTGGTTGGTCGCCAGCAAGAAATCCCTTATGAAAATAGAATAGCGTAGGCCTACAGTGGCGGCTCCAGGAGCTATTGGTGGGGGGGATGAAAAAAATGATAGGAAGTTGGTGGCGGTGGATGCAAAGTGAAGAAGAAGAAGAAGAAGAAGAAGATGATGATGATGATGATGATGATGATGATGATGATGATGATGATGATGATGATGATGATGATGATGATGAAAAGATGAAAAAGATGAAAAAGATGAAGAAGAAGAAGAAGAAGAAGAAGAAGAAGAAGAAGAGAGGATGACTCTTTGTCGCGCCTTCGTAGACGCTTTTGAATCTACACCGATGTTTCAACTGCCAGAGACTACATGCATAGAGCAGTAGAACCCGCTGCGACTAGATCGAATGGCCTTGAACCTATTATCTCCAACGGCCTTGACATTTCTGCGGAGTGCTTTGACGTGAATAACGCCGGATACAACAACTCCGTCGCACGGAGTACTTACCTATGATCAGGGTTTAATCTAGGCCGTCTCCGGGGGAAATTGCCCTTCCTCCCCCGCCGCCCCCCGAAAATTTCAAATTCACCCCCTTCCTCGGAAATTTTGGCCTACCACATCAACTAACAGCAGCCCCCTAGCTGACTTTCCCCTGGATTTTTCAGTTTTCCCCCGGCTTTGTCAGCTCCCCCGCCCCCGGAGTCCAGAAGTCTAGATAAAACTGCCTATGAAGACGTCCGAGAGAGTAATTTTTCAATTAGTAATTCTCCATTTCGTCTTCCTTTTGGCAATAGTGCAGCCCAAACATAACCAGGCCCGTCGGAACTGGGGGTTCAGCTGCACGCCCTGGAAAAATTTAAGAGGGGCACTGCACCCCCCCCCCTCTGGAAGGCGAAAGCTATGGATGCAGTTCATAACAAGGTTTAAAGTGGTTCAGTAGTGACTGCCCTGTGTGAGAACCACTGTTGTTCCCGTCCAATCTAATATCCTAAAGTACCATGGGGTTTATTTTGAAATCATACACTGTTGTTGCCATTACTATCCTATATATATATATATATATATATATATATATATATATATATATATATATATATATATATATATATATAGTTCCGTCATTGCGAAGTTTGTTTGGATCGTTGTTGAGTTTCGTTTTACACTGAAAACATTTCTAAATGTAGGCCTACAAACGCTTGTTTTACACACACACACACACACACACACACACACACACACACACACACACACCTACCTACAAAAGGCATTAAGCAAAGTCATAAATACCCTATTCAGTGGCGTTAATCGCCCACTGTCCCATAAAGTTGCATAAGCCTCTGAGCTGTGTTCGGACGAAGATAGCGATGCTCGACTGGCATTGATGATCACCACGACTCAATCGTCGGCCAATCAGAACCACGCAGACAATAAAAACAAATGCATTTCCGCCATTTCAAATTTAGGCTAAGGACCTAAAATAAGCATTCTACTGCAATAAGCCTACTCAGGGATATTTTACATCCCCCTAAAAACCGCCCCCTTCCAATTTTAGGTCGACACTACCGCCCCACCCCCAAAAAATGGTAATGTGACAATGGTATGCATACAAAATACATACTAATTAGCTCCGGGTTCCCCCCCCCCCCAGTTTGAGGTCGCCACCCCCAAAGTCACAATCCCAGAAATATCCTTGGGCCTACTACTTCCAAAGAGCTACATAAACTCACGAGATATTTACTTACAAAAATGGCCCTGATTGTATCCCCCTCCGAGGGGTTCAACATGGGGGTCCGTGCCCCCCATACTTAGTGGACTCGTTCTAAGCAACAGGACTAGTCCAAGGTTTATGAAAAATAGTTGTCCCAATGCTCAGACAGAAGTTGCCACCCCACTTGCCAAATCCTGGTACGGCCACCGGACCCCCCCCCCATTTAGGTTATAAAACTATTTAAAATCTAGATTTAAGCAACCTAAAGAACAAGTAGCTACAGCGGTACTACCTAAAAAAAGCACTATCTAAATTCACGAGATTTTGCTTACTTACCTACCACCAGTGGCGGCTCCACAGGGGGCCCGTGCCCCCCCTATTGAGTGCCTGGCCTCACAGTGGCTCCCCTGTTGGGACCCTATACTTAATACTACATACCTAACAAATGGTTAGCCCCATGATTAGAAGTTGCCACCCCAACGCCCCCATCACTTGCCAAATTCTGGAGCCGCCACTGCTTACCACGCGTTGCTGCTGCTGATGATGATGATGTAACCACCTTAAACTTTTGTTTGGTTTTGACATTGGCAGCCAGCAGTGTGCCTACTACTACAGATTTGCTGCAGATTTCTTTACATAATTATTTCTACAAATGACGCGTTTTTCAATGGCATAAGAGTATCTTACTTACTCACAGTCCTCTTGACTAAATGTTCAAAAATGCACACAGCATTTATAAATAACGATTTCACAACAATTTATCATAATATGCTTATTAATAGAGAGCGAACGATTTAACTCACAAAAAAATAGTCGTTCAGAAAATGTAAACATACTTGTGCATAAGACTTACAAATAGCCACCAGCTAAAACATTTCTTAACTAAATGGATACAATCCACATCACAAAAAATGTACAGTATTTGTATCTAAAATATATCCATTAAACAAATCCTTTACTTTTTGTTCTTAGAATTTCAGTAAAAATAATGTTGTATTAAAACAACCGATATAGAGCAAAGTCGTTGTAAAATTTTTCAAGAACTTGAAAAACACTTGAGCATAAGACTATGAATGAGCGCAAACATTTATTAATAATTATCTGTCCAACATATTCACTCAACAGATTTTTTTAATTACTGGTTCTCATAATTGCATGAACAACAAACATACATCTTTACGAATTCCTTTGCTAAAATATATCAATTATTAAAATTGCACAATATTGTAACGGTTATTATAACTGCACACACCAACGAAAGGTTTAGTTTGAAAACATTGATCAGTCTACTCTATCAGTGGCGGCTCCACCGGGGGGCCCCGTGTCCCCTATTGAGAGCCTGCCCCCCCAGTGCCCCCTAGTTGGGACCCTATACTTAATGCTACATACATTAAACAACAAATGGTTGGCTCTCCATGATTAGAAGTTGCCATCCCATCGGCCACCCCAACGCCCCCCCACTTGCCAAATCCTAGAGCCGCCACTGTACTCTATTAGATAAAAAATTTCTCAAAGTCTGTCTGTCTGTCTGTGGATAACCACGTTCCGATTGGACGACGCACAGCTGTCACTTTATAATCGTTGCTAGGCAACCAAAAGCAATAATGGGCGGAGCAAACCAAATGGGCAAATAGCTTGAAGATGCAGTCCTGCTTGGCTGGACGTTGTTTATGTGGGTGCGCGGTATCATAATATCATACTATATATATATATATATATATATATATATATATATATATATATATATAATTTAATCTTCAGAGTAATTGAACTCAAGTTTAACACAGATGCAATACACAAGTTTACAACATTACAGAATGATACATAAGGTAAACACGAAAATATATGAAGAGAAATTGTTTTCACTCTGTATAAATGTGTGACAAAATGTGAACCAAGCATAAAATATCATCTAAGGTAAGTACAGATGTTAATATCAATCAGCCAATAATTTCATCGTTACTGTGACATTTTGGCATGTGTTATTTTACAAATTTTCCCAAGTTCTGTGTAAAGCGTCCTTGACTTTGGCCCGGCTATGTTACGGCGCTATATAAATTGCCAAGAACAATAACAATAACAAAAACTGTCAAAGACAATGATCACAAAATGAGAACATTATATCGAGTGTGGATAAAATTATTGAAAACAGCACAAGACTTTCTTTTCCTTAGAAGTGGCATCAACTGAGTTATGCATGGAAGTTCTTTTCATGAGAAAAAAACACTTACAATTGAGAAAAAAGTAAATTGTGCTTAAGCACGAATATACTGATGATGTCGGAGATCGAAAAATCGATTTTAAATCGCAGACTGATCAATCAATCAATCAATCAACTTCTATAGCGCCACTATCATAATGCCCATGGCATCAGCCGATGGCGCACACGTAAAAACACATGGCAGACATGTAAAAGCAATGGACAATGATGTAAACAGCACCAAAGATATGAATATGTCTGAGGTAAATCAGAAATATAATGAGCAGTTCACACACAGCTGAAGCCTTCATAGCATACATGAATGTTTTATGCTGCTTAAAATGTAATGTAATGTAATTTCTTATGGATTTCTTTGGTGCTCGCGAAAGCTGGATTTCTTGCGAATCAGCTTCTTCTCATCCTCAATCCCTTTCTGTCCTGATTGTTGCACATGTTTTGACAGTTGTATGCAGCTGCTCTGTCAGGTATTTATTACAGCGGCCTTTCATTGTAGACGGCTGCAATGCCTACTGTTGCCAACGTGTCAAAGCACAGCGAAACTCGACACATTGCACAGACCATTTTAACTTTTACTCTGTGCTGGCAGAAGACACGTGACTGCCTGAGTAGGTGATAAAATCCCCGACTTCCCAGCATTGAACATCCCCCAGTTTTAGAACTAACACTCTACCCCAATAACCACCAAAATGCTGACTATCACTGCAAACCATGCAAATCCAGCCTCTCTAGGCAATAACATAGAGAGACTCTTCATACATACAACCAGGTTACAACACCCTTAGTCAAATACACAAATCACCAGTTAATTCGCACAAAACGGTACACAAATGTTAAATGGCAACATAATAATCAGGTTCCTGTATTCATGAAATTGTAGATACTGATACAAATACTTAAGTTAGGCAAATATTTGCACGAGAAAAATTAGATCGTGTATGTGTGTTGTTTGGCACAAATGGATATGACTGGGAGGCAACTCTCACGAAACCTGAAAGTTAAAAACACAAACGGGTAAATTTTTACTTAGAAGACGCTTTAAAAATGTTACGGGTAAAATCACCGAAGGTATTATCTAGTCAGTCAAGTAAATGGAATGGCCTGGACAACGCCAAAGCAACACCAGCGTAACCTAGACAAATTACAAATTTCTCTTTAGTATTCACTTTCAGTGGTTTTCAGTTTCACTTTCACTATTCACTTTCAGTTTAAATTTCAAATCTTGCCACGGAATGGCCTGAAAGCCTTGAAATAGAAAACCTAGAATTTTATCCACATCAAAAGTGGACCCTACTCTAGTGTCAATATCTTTTGGTCAGTCAGCTATTAATTTCTGTCTTCATATCTAGGTTGCAAAATCACAAAAATCAAAGTAAGTCGAGGCGTGGAATGGCCTGAAGATGGACCAGAATGGAACCAAAATATTTCTTACTCATTTACAATGTATACTATTTTGTTGCATAATAGCATTGGAGCAACTTGGCTTACAAATTCTGCTTTAAATACCACGTGACAAAAGTCAATTGCTTATTCACAAAGGCAAGAATGACATTGAGATAATGCTTTGCAGAATAGCCTAAATGCTTACAAGAACCCATATATATATATATAACCACCCTGTCTCTGTCTGTCTGTGTCTGTCTGTGTCTGTCTGTCTCTGTCTCTCTCTCTCCTGTGTAACAGTTAAAAATTAAAAATATTTAGCATCTTCATTTTTTAAAAATTACCATTTCAAACAGAAGATCGGAATTCTGGTTGCAGAACTCAAGCGACAGGTAGGTACCTGACTTGCTGTGGCTGGCCGACAAACATTTACCTGAAGCTGGATTGAGCAGTGTGTAACCTCGTTCCTGGAATGAAAAAGTGAAAAGAAAATTTTCAACTGAAAGTCATCACAAATTGGTCTCAAACTGAAGAAATGTACAAACATGAGTTGTGGAAACAGTGTATAAAGAAACGGGTCTTTACAAAGAAAATAAGAATATGAATAATGAAAGATAACTAATAAGGAAATAATAGTGATCTGAGAGAGATGGATAATTATGAATTTGACTGTCCAAAGTCTGAACACGAGCACAAATCAGTCGAAAATAGCATCGTGAACACAAATTTCTACTAATTTTTCTAAATCTAAAACTACACCTGGATCTGACTAGTCATTTGCAGTAGTGTGCAGATGGGGCGGAGGGGGCAGTGACCCGGTTTCTACCAAATGGGGTGGATATGACTAGTCCAAAATTGACTGGGCAACCTTTTTTGGCCTTCTCATTGGTAGTGACCAAATAGGGGAGGGGGCAAAATTGACTGGGTGACATTTTTGGGGGCCTTCTCATTGGGATAATTTATGTCCCCTGTATGCAGATGGAATTGAGTCCACTGACCGATGTCTTGCGCGTCCATTTCCACTCCTGAGAGCCTCCAGAGTAGTGGCACTTCTTCAGCCGCGGGTACGACCGTCCCTCTCGCGCGTCTTCAAAATCAAGACACAGCATTCCCGCCAACTGCAGATACGACGGTTCCAGTTCGTGCCAGACCTGTCAGGGGCAAACAAGACAATCGTACGTTTATGTCTTACGAATGAAGCCGAGATTATATGAAACCAAGCATATGCAGTGTAGAGGGTGGCGCAAAAGAAACCGGACTGGTCACATTTAGGCTTGCATTTAATATAGCCTGGGTTTTTTTGCACCACCCTGTACAGATATAAAACAGGCATACAAACCCTAGGCATTATGAAAGTTGATTGATTGATTGATTGTCAAATTATTGATTGATTGACTGACTGACTAACTGGCTGATTGACTGACTGATTGACTGACTGATCGATAGAGTGACTGTGCCCACCCATAATCAGTAGACCCCGTTTGCTCCCCATAAATCTGTGATTACATTGTTCACATAAAATTCTTATAAACTTGTAAATAATTATAGAAATAAGAAAAACAGAAAAGCAAAACACGAAAATTCAGCAAACTTTTTGTTAACACGTCGTGCAACTGACGCCATTACCTGATTAACATCAGCTTCTGAGCATGGACTCAGTTTAACGAGCGACTGTTTCTCGTAAACTTTTCCGTCCGCAACGACGCATAACCGAGAAATCCAGTGCATCAGCTGCACACAAGAATTTCACAAATTCATCAACAAAAAAATAAACAAAACATGAAAATAATCACTTAAAGTGCAAACAACATAACAAATCTGCCTGATATTTGTCAAATTATTGATTGATTGATTGAAAAATAATGAGTCATTTGTACAGGGTGGTGCAAAAAAACCGGACTATATTAAATGCAAACCTAAATGTGACCGGTCTGGTTTTTTTGCGCCACCCTGTATTTATAGCATTGTGTTGCCACAACGCTATAGCATCAATAGTAGCGCTGTCTTTCTAACCCGTCCCGTACGAACGGTTCGCGGCGACTTGAATTTCTTTGCGTGGGCAACGAAACCCTTTGGGAAGGCGGCTAGATTGTCCTTCGACGGAAGATTCTGCTCCGGATACACGTTTTCCAGATACCATTTGAACGACTTACAGTTCAGCCTCCGCCTGAGCGCGGCGCGTTCGGTTATATCGCCGTACGACATGTTTTGAGCGTCCGGTCGAATCATAAAGTAATATTCCTGTAAAGTAAACAGATAAATACATTTGAAAATCAAACACACAACCAAACAGACGCAAACACAACCAAACAGACACAAACACAACCAAACAGACACAAACACAACCAAACAGACACAAACACAACCAAACAGACACAAACACAACCAAACAGACACAAACACAACCAAACAGACGCAAACACAACCAAACAGACACAAACACAACCAAACAGACACAAACACAACCAAACAGACACAAACACAACCAAACTTCGTTATAATGGACTCGGTCATAGCGTATGCTCGGTTGTAACGTACCGTAATGTACGATCCCGTACGATGCACTACCGTATCGGATGGCATTGCATATACCATACCTTGAATATGATGCACTAAATTTACAGACATGCTATAAGCATGCTTATAACAAAGTTCTACTGTATGTATTCATTATTCCAGGTTCTACGGGGTCCAGCGTGACTACCAAACAGCATCGAAAAAGTAAGTCTGTACAAAAAGATGCGCACGCCGCAGATGTAGCAACTGCGGCAGTAAATGCATACTTTATACTCGTCCATCCATACGTGGACGACTCGTAGCGAGTTCTGAACGATGCTGTCGACGCCACCTGGTGAGCCGTATGGTCGACGCTTGCGAAAAACATGACCCACGCGAGAGCATGGAAGAATGTGCAAGTGTCCTCCGCACTGCCATATCTACAAACCAGCGCAGAGATCAATATAAACATTATTTATTAAAATATATACAACGAGTATCAAAATACTTTTTTAAACAACTGCGTTAGAGAGAAAACACGGTCATCTTAAATAAAATAATCTGCACATAGACAAGTGGTAAACTTTGTTAACCCTTAAACCTCCAGATACTCTGTAACTATATGAAATTGTAAGTGTATGCTCGGTTCCTGTAGTCTAAGGGTTAAAGACCCTCATTGATTTTCAGTGCTAAATGTGCAGGTATGAATAAGCAAGAGCCATGTCAACAAATACTGATGTAATGTAATGTAAAGAGCTTTAATCTGATCTACAAAAAAACATGCAGATGGTTTTTCTTGAGAAAAACCTCTAATAAACCACGCTAATGTTTTACCCCACAAGTGATCACCTACATTTCTGAAGCTTCGAGCATAAACTCTAGGCGAATCTTTCACAATCACGAATTCATTTCGGGTGACCGACCGTTATGCCAGACTGCAAGACCTCTATACTAACCCGAAACGATATTTCCAAATTTTCGCCACCCCAGATTTCCAGTCCTGGGTCGTACTTTCCCATTTTGATGAAATACAGGCGATCGATGGCAAAAAGGCCGCCAGCCATTGTTGGAGTCCTTAAGAACACCACGAAAAATATACAAATTTAAAACATCGGTCTTCTAGGGTCATTAATTTGGATTAAATGAATAAAAGGACAGGATGCAAAAATATCAATAACTTTCTATGGTACCACTATCATAATGCTTATGGTAACAGCCTATGGTGCGCCAAATCCAATCCGAATTAAATCCAAGTCAAGCCGGAAAGGTCAGCCAAATTGATGGGGAAAGAAAGCTAAGGGGGATAGGCCAAGCATAAAAGAGTGAATCGCTCATGCTGGTAATCACATGGAGCTATGCAGATGGGTTGATAATTAGAATTATTTTAAGAGGTACATATACATTTAACCCCTTAACTGTGTATTTAACTGTAACTCAATGTAAAATGGACGGATATATCCGGGATCCCCAGTTAAGGGGTTAATAATATTCTCAATAATAACATTTATCAAAATGTGGTCTTCTATTCGAAAACATTTTTGCACTTCGATGGTCTTCACCGAAACAAATCCAACTAATCATCATAACCCGAATGCTGAATTATATGATGAAAACCAACTCTATGGTGAAAATGAGGCACAAGAAAAATGCAATATAACTTTTCTTTTTAAAAAACACACAGAAATCTTATCTACTTGACTGGTCTCACAAAATCTTCGTTATTCTTGAGCGACGATTCGGGAATCGAATCCCATCGGTAGAAAAGACCCCAGTTGAATCCCCCTTTGACGAGAGGCGAAGACTCGTATCTGAAGGTGTCCTGGTTGATGATGTCAATGATCGGGATGGCAACATTTCGACGATCGGCCTTAACGTGCGACAGCAACGGCTCCAGCCAGCCGCGGTTGACTTCACAGTGACTATCCAAGAACACCAAAACCTTCAAAAAACACAGCAACAATAACAATTCAATTCGATCAACCAGCCATCTGATTTCTAACCATGGGTGCCCGCACATTAGGGTAAGAGGGGGCACTTGCCCCCCACCCACCCCCGGTAACGCAAATACGAATATTTTCCCAATGAAATTTGAAAACCGTGCTAAAATATAAACCGTGACCAATGTCTTTTGCCCCAACCCTGGAAAAAATTCCATGACCATTGTGTTTTGCCCCCCTCTGAAAAAATGTCTGAGGGTGCTCATGTTTCTAACTGCACATGTCTTTGCTAATAAGAGACCTAACATTCTATGCACAAGCAACAGAAGGTTTACGTTCAAGCACACAAAGTGCTTCACCCCTGGAGCTTCAGTGCTAAATGTGCAGGTATGAATAAGCAAGAGCCATGTCAACAAATACTGATGTAATGTGTAAACCTCTCCGACCGCACAATCCGCCCCCAAAATCCGAGCTCTGATGAGACCCTGCCGCTCTTTCGCGCGTATAAGTCGTACGTCCGGTAGATTAATGGACAAATATTCGGTCAACGAAGACCCAAGATTTTCTAAAATGGCAACAAAACATTAATTAATCATGAATTCAACTGAATCATTACCTGTATCTATGCCAAAAGCAAGATCATAATGCATCAATGATTTTCTTCTGATGCATTCCAACAGGTTTAAAACCACGATATTGCTAAATCGCAAGGGGTACTGAAGATAAGCCCCATTAAAACTGACAGTAACTGCAATGACAAAAGCAAATGAAAGAGGCACTCATAATACATCAATGATTTTCTTCAAACCATGACCATTTTGATGAACCCACATTTTTAACCAGATCTCTTGTTTAAAACCACTTGCCACTGGGTCACAACAATGATAAAGATACTCCCTTCGCATCACCAAAAATAAGTAAGATAAAAGGTAAAGGTCCACCCGAAGGCTCGTTGCTCGTAGGGTCCGGAGCTGGTCCATGGTTTCTTTGCCATCAATCAGCCCATAGGTGGCTAAGCCATACATCGGGGGGACGGTGGCCAGCCTTTTTCCACCAAACCTATGGTGACCTTTGCAATGTTGAGTGAAGGCTGAATCAACCTCAAAGCTTTTCCTGTGGGTGGCAAACTAACTTCCATCAGCTATAGAGGTCACTGTTGTTACCACTCTTCCAGTTTTCCATCCTCCCTCCGCCCCCTCTGAAAAAAACCAGTATAACCAAATATAATCCAGAAGGAACATGAAACTCAAGCAGTTGAAGACCTGTCTAACCATAGTCGCTGAAGTCGTCGACGAGAATGATTTCGTGAAGCAGATTCAGCGGCGTCCGATTTATCACGGAGTAAACGGTCCTCAGGAGAACAGAGACGGCTTCGTTGTAGAAGCAGACGATGATGCTGGCTCTTGGCAGATCGGTCGGATAACTCTTGTTCTGACAGCTAAAGACGCACGGGAAAGTTCTGTCAGCAAATCCATAAATTACAACCAAAGAATGCTCAAAACAATTCCAACAAAGGGGAAATGGTGTATGGGATGGTGCAAATTGGTGTGGGTAATGAATGGGATATATATCTACGACTAATGAATGAATCATACAAAAAAAAAAGGCCTGCCTTGACTATAGTGCTATATAAGTTGAAATAGTGACATAGTGACATATAAATAAAGTCAAACCAACAAAAGAAACGCTCACAGTTTGTGTCGAACATCAGGGATGTTTCGTTTGTAGCTCAAACGGTCACTGATCAGAAGGTTAAAACCATACCGGCTGTAACCTGAAAAAATAAGTAGAACTTCATTATAACATAATTAGCAGGTCTATAAAATTTAGTACTTTTTATCCGAGGTACGTTATATCCAAAACCATCCAACACGGTATCACATCACACAGGACCATACACTGTGGTTGTGGTATGATATAACCGAGTATGCATTATAACCTATGGTTATAACGTTATGGTTATGGTTATATGGTTATAACGGTTACATTAAAACTGTTACTGGGTGTGGAGACTTAATGGTGTGCATTATATTCACAAAAATCAATTTTATTTTTGATCTGTGCCCCAGAAAGCCATGTGCAATGTGCATTATACTCCTGTGCGCATTATACTCAAGATTTTACGATAACTAGCATAAAAAAATACGAAACACACAGTTCCTTGCTAAGAAATGATTTCCATCGTGATTGAAAGGAAATTTTGAAAATTCACAAGATCCACATCCAGTGGTGTGGCGTGACTTTCGGGGGCCCAGGGGCACCCTCGGTATGGGGGCCCCTATGGGATATGGGGCCCCTATAGGCTAACATAGATTACACCGTTCTAAAAATAATATTGATTCCCTAATTCAACAATTGCTCACTTTCTGCACTAATATTGAAATAGTATAGTAAAATGTAAAAAAGTCATTGTTTAGTAAGTTGCAACCATTCTTTGGGGGTCCCCCTTCTTCCGGGGCCCGGGGGGCTTTCTGCAAATTGCCCTACCTCGCTCCCCACCCACATTTTACGCCACTGTCCACATCTATTTAAGAACTAGTGAAGATAATATTCTGAAGCCTGATTATATTCAGGTTACCTTCATCCCTCTGTTTTTGCTCTTTGGGATTGTTGACAAGCCCGAGCAACTCAAGGTCGGGAAATACGGAATCATTTTTCATGAGGCCCTGTCTGCGGACTGTACGTTTCTTTTCCTTAATTCCGGGGAGCTTCGGTACAGAGTCACTATTGAGATCTCTTGGTGATGCTGGTTCCTGAATGTTCCAGTACAAGATAAGAAGAAATATCCAGACAGTGGATGTAAGCAGGGAACCATAGCAAAAATACATTCTGTGTAGCTTCATGATCGTCAAATACCAACGATCAAATACATCATTCTTCAGCAAAATTTGAAACTTTTCTGGGTCGATAGCCGAATGATATTTGTTTAATTCCAGTCATCTACAAAAAATTCAGTTATAAGCAAAGATGTTTGATCAAACTTTGATTAATCAACAGCCAAGATCTATGCCATGAAGAAGGACTAAAGCATGTTGGGTTTACCACTTTACAGAAAATGTGTGCAAGAGAAGATCTCTAATAGGAGGCTTACAAGATACTGGCTAATAAAGCAAAAAGTACTGTATGAGACTTCTTTTGCTAGGACAGAACACTGGAACTCTAGGATAGGACAATAAATTTTTAAGAAACATGCTGGAAGGTTTTGAAAAAAGCATTTCTTTAGTGCTAGAGTAGTAGACAGATAGACTGAGTCAGATGATAGACAGTATCAGCACCATAGCATATTATACATTATATAGAGGGCATATTAGAATGTTCTACAGTGACCATACTGCAAAATTGTTACTGCAAAAAGTTTTTTCTTTCATAGACCCTATGACAACCAATGCGATTGCAATACACTGAAACTCAAGTAGAAGGCTATATAAATTATAGTGGAGTTTTTAACAGGAGAGAGCTTGTCAGCCTTGTCAACCACTTAAGACCCAATTATAATCATTATAAGTAAGCATGCAAGTAAAATCGCGTGAATCTATATAGCGCTTTCATAGTATTACCGTCGTAGCTGCTTATTCGTAGGCGCCGTTTATAATTTTATAACTTTTATAGCTGATCTCTATAATTTAGCAATCTAAGTCTTTTTGACAGGATTAAAGTTTATCTTCGTTGCGTTTATCTTCTATTTATCTATTGAGAGAGCAGCAACTCCGGCGCGTGGTACCACATAAGCGCTACATAAAACAATATATTCGCTTTACTCGTGCCTTATATCGCTCATCCAAAAACAGCGAAATGACGACAATGTTCTACAAATCTTAAATAATTCGTTTAATAAAGACGCAAACAGTTGAACATTTTGCGCATCTTTTTCAAAAAAATTTAAAAAGTAATTCTATCATTTTACCGATTAACGTGCTTCAAATTCCACCTCATTTCCTCCTTCTCCTTCTCCTCCTCCTCCTATGTTTTCATTAGTGAACTTCTATAGCGCAGTTTTAGCACTGCGCTTGACATCAGTCGATGGTCGCTCCATAAGATCCAGATTTTTCTGTCCTGGGGTTAGGGTTAGGGCTATGATAATGGAGGGTTAGGAACTTAGGGTCATGCATTTGCCCACGTGCCCCGAACAGTGGGGCCGCCCCCGCGCCCCTCATAGCTAGCCAAATGTTTAGTACAAGCCCCTACGCATGCTATTTGTTTGACAGATTGATCTGGACAACCAAATCAATTTGATTAACATCAAAACATTTTCCACTTTCCGAACCCGAAACGGTCCGAACCTACTGATATCGCAGACGATGCAACGATTAATTTTGTTTACAGTGAACTGCGAGAGCGATCAGTCCTGGTGCAAAACGTTTGCAAGGTCACGGAGAAAACGAACAAGTTTATTTTTAAAAGACCTCTTTGCTCTTTTGCAACTCACGGGTCACGACGATCGTTGGCTAATTGCATTCTGGAGTCTAGACTTTTCCAATCGTTCACTTGTGAATTTAGGAGATTCCAGCCGTTTATCTTTTCCGTTGGTAGAGGGGCCCCCTCCCTTCGTATAGGTAGACAAATCGCGGCCTGTCGAGAGTTCGGACCCTTGTTGAAGTTGTTGGGTTGAGGCAAATCCAAACACTACCACGATCCAAAGCGTTGCAAGGGAGAATAATTAGGGCCTCCGAGAACTTCAGAGAGACAGACAAATGACAGAGCTCCGTGGATATTTATGTTTCCTTTGCTTGGACGACGACTGGTCGAGATAGGCTGCATGCGGTCATTGGCGGCATTCTGTGTGGACAATGACTGTCAAATAATTATTGTGGTCTTTCGGGAATAGACCATCGAATCATGTTCGGGACTTGTTATTGATGCCCCTCGGCACAGGACTGGACGCTGTTTAGGCCTACACTAGTTCCTTTAACCCCTTAACTGTGGATCCCGGATATATCCGTCCATTTTACATTGAGTTACAGTTAAATACACGGTTAAGGGGTTAAAATCCTTAGAATCGACACTTGGAGAAATTCATCTGTATTGATTACTCCGATGGATTGCCCCCCCCCCATATGTCACAAAAGTACCGATATTAATTATGTTATTGTCGTACTCTGTGTATACAGAGGTGTAATTGTCTTTGAAAATCTCTATAGGCCTAGGCCTAAATCAAAACGCGGTTTCGTCTTGAAACCGTTGGTATATAGGCCCTATGTTAAGGCGAGTAGTAGAAATGGTGCTATAGAAGTGCAGAATTGTGATTATTGTTATTATTGTTATTATTATTATTATTATTATTATTATTATTATTATTATTATTATTATTATTATTATTATTATTATTATTATTATTATTATTATTATTATTATTATGTCGCAGACGCTTGTGTAGGCCTATAGAAAAGATCAAAGCCTTTGTCAAGCGCTTTATAAAGTTCAAACTTGTAGATTCAAACAATTAGCATAATGGATCAGATCGACCCCCCCTCCCCTACCAACCCTACTAAACAAGGGGTGTTGGCTCTTCGGTGGGGCCATTAGCACCCAATTAGGCCCCTATATATTTGATGTGTTATTCGTTCGCAAAGTTCGCCTTTTAGCCTCGGTCGGGGGGGGGCTTATTTTCGGGGCACGACCAGTTGACCTATACGACCTTTGAACCTACCTGTGCAAATACCGCGACGAAAGTTGAAAAGGACGGCGCGACTTTTGAGCGTGCTTTGGAGAACCGGACGAGAGAGAAGTTCCGACGCGGGACTTTGAAGACCATGGGTTCAGTCGCTTCAAACTCACTTAAACGAGTAGCATCAAAGTGGGGCTCGGTGGCGTCTTCGTCCCCAAGATCTTTCGGCACCGTCTTGCCAATTAAAACAAACAACCAGAGGCGGTTCTAGGCCTAGGCCGGGTAGGCCATGGCCTACCCAAAACTTTGTCTGGCCTACCCAAAAAATTACGTGGCCTACACTGTGGCTGGCCTACCCGAAAAAATATGTGGCCTACCTACAGTATAGCTGGCCTCCTCCAAAATGCGTTGTGCGGCTGGGTCATTAGTGCGTATGGCCTACGCTACGAGGCTGTCGAGTGTAGTGTAAGGCCAATTTGAATCCCAGCCACTCATCAGATACCTTCTTTTCCATTCGGTTTCCAGATGTCAAGTCTTAAGAAGATTTATCTAATTGATCAACCACCACCGACTGATCAATGGTCGTTCAACGGTCTCCGCACACATTTTCTTCCCACCCTCCTCAGTGTCTAATTTGTTAGATGTACTGTCATTGGTAGTACTTACCCTCCCCCTCCTCATCCCCACAGAATTACCAGACTTCCAGGCGAGTGTTGTAGAGTTTAGGGCTACTTTTAGGCGTTTTCGCCATGGGAGTAGTTCCTCTTGCTGTCCCTAATTAAGTTCCCTCTAATGAATGGCCTTATCTGACAGTTGATTACATGGATGACATGACTGTTTTGATAATCAATTCTCAACGTCGTCGGACATCTGGTGTAATCTAATGTATGTTCTGGTTAACAGAACAGAAATGGAGAAGCCGCAGTAACTATCGTGTAAGACGGCGACGCTAAGCTAAGTTCAGTCCGTTTAAGATTGCAGCTCATATAAGAGACAGTCTAGGCCTATCATACAAATTACTATAGCACTCTATAATATTATTATAATTAGAGATGGATAAATTTCTGGTTAAACGCGCTCGAGTTAGTGGCAACGAAGAAGTAGAAGACATGGTGACTGACGATTCAACTGGACCTACAAAGACAACTGTTGAATCTCAAGACGTTCAACATCACTCAACGGATGTGGGCCAATCAATTTCACAAGTAGCACCAGTTGACTCAGGTGGTCTGCGTAAGTTGTCATACTACTGTGGCTGATATCAGCAAGGATTATAAAGATCAACCTGTGCAACCTAAACTGCAGGTCTTTCCAAAATCAAAATCTGGTCAGCGTTTCACGAGCATTTAACTCTTCATTGCATGACAGGTAGGCCCCTATCATTTCTTGGAATATTCATTTGCAAGCAATGCCATAGTTTGTTTTGTGTGCCGTCATTTTTGTCCACGAGCAGGATACCAGGAATGACGAATCTGCTTTAACGGTGACTGGGTTGCGTGGTTGGAAACATATTGACAGCAAACTATCGAAACATTTCGTAAGCGCGCATGCATTCTGATGCTCTTGCACAGTGGACAACACAAAAGTACAGTACACTGATGCAACTGGCAGCATGGCAAATGTTTTGTCGGAGTCTCAGCCTAACATCCTCTTTGTCAAGTTGACCTTCTCCTGACCTTGAACCCTTGAACATTGCAATGCACATAGTTTGCAAGCACTCATTTTTGCATGTTTATATGCACTTGATAATATTCCACTTATATTAGGTCAAAGCTAATAAATTACAACTTGGTGATTTTACAGGTTCATTCCAAACTTCAAACAAACTTCAAATCCGTTTTCTCAAAATTTTACTTTTTGGTTAGGTCACCCTGGTCCTTGGCACCTCATATATATATATATATATATATATATATATATATATATATATATATATATATATATATATATATATATATATATAATTCACTGCTCATCCCTATTATGCTGCGCTATTGTATTTTATAACCACAGAATTTCGGGCGGGATTAACCTTATGAACTTTGATACCACGACACGGTACAAGCTTGGCCTACCCAAAATTTTCATGGCCTTTGACTGGCCTACCCAAATTAAAATTCCTAGAACCGCCCCTGCAAACAACATATAGCGTGATTATATATAGCGTGGCTTTCTAGGCATTACTGCCTGAGTGAAAACCACAAGGGGTGCTAAAAGCCTACAAGGGGCTTGAACCTCGCTCCCTCCGCCTAGACCTACCGCTCCACCTTCCGCCCCTAATTATGACTATTCTTGCTGTTTAAGTTAAACTTCTTGAAACTAAAGATCTCCTCTGTCGAACTGGGGGTATTAGTAGGCCTAAGCCTACTTATTCCTCCGCTGCCTGTTTCTATCTGTCTAACTGCGATTTAGACCATACATTTGAACGTCCTTTGAGATCCAGTTTCCTGCAAAACGGCAGTTGAGTTTGAGAGTCGGCCAAGACATTGCACAGCTCAATTATATATAACACTGCTTGTCTCTGATCTATCTGGCGGCTGATGGATAACTCATTTTCCATCCATTGTGACCGCCCCTTCGCAATACATACAATGGATGGAAAATGAGTTAGGCTTTTAGCGCCCCTTGTGGTTTTCACACAGGCTTGTCTAAAACAGGATGTGCTTAACCAATAGAGCAGTTGACACCAGTTGTACCCCTCTCTGTCTGTCTAGACTCTAGTGTCTGCCTGTCTTTCTACAGTGGATTTCATACAACTCACTTAGCCTCCTACACCTCTTTATATCACATTATCATCATCATCATCATCATCATCATCATCATCATCATCATCATCATCATCATCATCAATCAAGAGAGTACGTGAATAAATGTGCGAAGAACTAGCTTTTATTTTGCTCGTTGTATAAACTCCCCCCTTAAAAAAAAATGTCGATGTGCCCCTTCCCCCTATTCCGAAATCCTGGCTACGCCACTGCTGTCTTCTCACACCAGAACACCACCATTTATTTTAAACATGAACCGCTCAATGAGTGCAAGAGTCAATATGACAATACTCTGAATTGTCGATTATTATATCGTTCCTTAAAAACTTGCCTATTATCATTCATTCAAGTCATAGACGGCAATGTAAAGTGAGCCCTAATAGGATATATATATATATATATATATATATATATATATACTGTATATATACTGTATATATGTATATATATATATATATATATATATATATATATATATATATATATATATATATATATATATATATGGTGGGTGGGTGGGTGGGTGGTGGGTGGGTGGGTGGGGACGTACAGGTGGTTTTTATTAAGTAATTGGATAGGCCTATATACAATGTGAGACAATAAAAACCAAACCTTTTTGTCTTGCGAATACTTTTGGTTACTTTTGACCAAAACTGAATTCCGCTCGCCATGCTTTTTCGACCCGTGCACATTTGCCACTAACACTATGGTTACTGCTGTCAGTGTGTACAATTTTAAATGCATATTTAAGCTGCGTTGTGTTTGGGTTCCACAGATAAAGCGTGCGGTGGAAAACCTGTACGCGGATATATTTTGCATTCCCGCGGACGTATTTGGGATTCCCTCGACCCACGTCGCCGCTACCGAGTTTTATCAAGCATGGTCAAAATCTGACAAAGTTATTGTCGAAATAAAAAGGGGTTGGTTTTATTGACTCACAGTGTATTATTATTATACATGTGCACATTGTTCACGTGATTTTTATCGTCTGACCGTCATGCATAATTCTGGGTTCACTCAGTACGTAAAATGCACTCGATTTGCGTTGAGTCTTTGAAGTTTCATTAATATCATTGCATCACAAGGTTATCTCCAATGCTGACTATTGGGTAATTTTTAAGGTTCGTTTTGGGGGGAGCGCGGGCGCGGGCGCACACACGCACAGCACTGCAGCAACATCCGGTAGTTAAAAACTTCTATACAGAACCAATCGACTTCACTTCACATGTGTGCTCTGCGAGAATAAAAATCCAAAGACAACTGCTGATTGTGCACTCGACGAATCATTATAAGTGTCTGCTTCTGTCTGATGGTCTCTGCTCATTTCTTCCAGATATTGCTTTTTCAGGATTTCCTATGCTAGATTAACCGTGTGGTCTACAGTAGGCACCAGTGGCGGCTCCACCGGGGGGGGCAGGGGGCCCGTGCCCCCTATTGAGTGCCTGGCCCCCCTAGTGGCCCCCAGTTGGGACCCTATACTTAATGCTACATACATTAAACAACAAATGGTTGGCCCCCGTGATTAGAAGTTGCCACCCCAACGGCCCCCACTTGCCAAATCCTAGAGCCGCCACTGGTTGGCACTGGGGCGAAAGTTTTTCTTCTTCTTCTTAATTAAGATCTAATCTCGAACTTGCCCAAGACAGTTACAAAAACCTCTGTGGCTATCTAGCACGAATGCCACTTATAATAAAAGAGTAAAATCCTTCTACCTAAATTAGTTTTTTTTTGTTTTTAAATTTATATTTTTCTTACTTTTGGACCTTTATTTTAAACCAATCGCTTCTAAATCGATTTGTTTATGTGATCACGTGATTTTCTCACAGACGCAAAGGGCATTTGATACTCGGTTAGGTAGCATACTAACACCATTTGATTGTCGGTACAGATTTCCTTCCCAATCATTTGGCCAGGTTTTAACTTTATGGGGTTGTGCTAAACATCTGTCCTTGTTGAGGATATATTGGCGGACTCGCTTGCCAATATATTGGCGGTTATGTTACTCTTTACGGCAGGCGTGGTTTCCTTTCCTAATTATCAGTTTAAAAATTTTAAATGCTTGTCGGACATCTAAATAAAACCGTGAGAATAACAGATGGAAGATAAAACAATTACCAAAATGATTCATTATCTATTTCACGATGCTTTTGCTGGAGCGCGCTGTGGCAAATGCAAGCCTAAATGTCTTTTAATATAAGTGCAATTAATTATAATTATCTATATAATTCGTTGTCTTGATCTAGTTGGTCCGACTTCTAAGAGACCATTTTAAATCAACATGAAAGAAACTCCACTTAATGCGCTTTGAAATATATATTAAAATAATTCAACTATTACCCATCCCCCCCCCAACTGAACACTGATAAAATATAATTTCAACGTCAAAGGGCGGGTCAGTGAGACCGTGGGAGAGTCAGATTATTAGACGACTTTTCTAAATGTCGTCAGTTAATGGATAAAAAGTGGGAACGTTCTGAACAAGAAACTGAATGACTTTGTATCTTAGCGCCGACGGACTCACCGACAGTGCGCAAACGATTAGTTTTTTGCCTCATGCACACATGTCGGACTTTCTTGAACCAATCGTTTACAATTCTGCGGTCTATTCGAGTCGTGATCTTGGCCGCAGACGTAGCCTAGTCGAATGGCGGCCCGCGGGTCAGATCCGACCCGCAAAGGGGTGTGAAATGACCCGCGAAGATATACTGAACGATGGATAACTTTTTTCTAATACTTAAAAATAGTTTTAATACCTTGTCCTCAGCTTATAGGCCTACCCGTTTTTCCTATTATATCAACGGTTTTTCGCACATCCCTCGACTGATCCCAACCTAAAATAGGGGCGATCCCGTATCCGTCTGTGGCTACGCCATTGTTTAGCAATTTCCGTACTCTTAGGCAAATTCAACTTAACGCAAACACATAACCGCAAACATCTATTTGGTCTCTCTGGGGTGCCCCTCCCCCTGGCTACTGGAAGCAGCTTCCCCTCTGTGCTACTCTAACGTGATACAAAAACTCAGAGGGAAACTGCCTCCCCAGCTTTTGTAGGAAGCATTTGCTTCCTCCCTCCCCCCATCTGTGGGCGCCCCTCAGGTCTCTAGGCTCGAGTTCCTCCCACTTCTTAAAAGGCTACCATAGGGAGGGTGAAGATACATGTAGCTGTTCCTCTCCACCCCAAAGTTTTCATAAAAGTATTCTTCGATGGCGCTACATAATTCGATATAGAGGAAGGTCGACGGAGAGTCTCACGCATTATACTATAGTTCTGGTTGACGTAAAAATATGCCTATGAGCGGTGACGTGAGGTTATAATTGAAATAATACGCACTTAAAATCAATATATCAAACTACCAGATGTCATTTGTCGCCATCTCCACCCCTCCTCGCCACCACATCCACCCAGAGGCGGATCTAGGGGGTGCAGGGGGGTACAGATGTCCCCCGGCGCCGAGGTGGGGGTGCCAAAATTTGTTTAAGGTGTTCCGCTAGGATGTTCCTTCTTTTCCTTGTGCGGGTATTCAGTTTAATGCGAATGGCCTGGCGGCTCTCTTTGGCCTTGTCCGGGCATATTCATTGCGGGCCAACCTTTAATTGTTTAATGAAGAATGAAGGGTCCCAACTGGGGGGCACTGGAGGTGCGATGATGATGATGATGATGATGATGATGATGATGATGATGATGATGATGATGATGATGATGATGATGATGATGATGATGATGATGATGATGATGATGATGATGATGTTAAATGATCGAATAGCATCTCGGATGCCAAGAGACAGGGATTAGGACATAACGCTTCGCCTGAACCCACCCGATCTCTTAGACGTCAGAGTTCGACTGTCTCGCGTAGACGATGATATATCACACATTGAGATGTCGACGCTACGTTGACATTTGCCATGATCCAGTTACCCCCTCCCCACTCTCCCATACCACCCACACCCCCTCCACTTTTCTAAATTCGCCAGAATCCGGAAGGATGCGTAACCCGCGGTGTGGGTATCGGAATTCGGAACCGTTTACATCTGGGGGGGCGGGTGTTGAGTAGGGCCTAAAATCGCGGAGAGTATAGGCAGGCAGGCAGGCAGGCAGGCAGCCTTTGCAGGCAGGCAGGCACGGCGGGCGGGCGGCGCTTGCAGGCGGAGGGGTGTTGGGGGCAGGCAGGCATGCCGCCGGCGCTGATTCAACGCTCAGGGCAGGCAGGCGGGCAGGCAGGCAGGCGGGCAGGCAGGCAGGCAGGCTGCAGGCAGCTGCTGTTAGGCAATCTGGATTTTGTTTTCAAACGGCAGCGCCGCTCGCGTCGTCAAAGAGTCGCTCGGCTTCTTCTTCGGCCGACGGCGGCCGGGGCGGCTGAACGCAAAACCAAGGATCGGTGAACGTTGGGGGCAAAAAATAATGGGGACTGGCTGCTCCTGATTCAACGCTCAGAGGCAGGGGCAGAAAAACATGATTTGGGGTGCAGGGACCAATCAATCCTGCAAAGCCGCCGTTGATTTTCTTGGTTAATCTGGATTTTGTTTTAAACATTATAGACAAAATAAATTGTTGTAGTGACTTCGAGAACGCCGCCTCGCGTCGTCAAAGAGTCGGTCTGCGGGCGCGGAATCTTCTTCACAGCCAGCGAGGCATCGAATTTTAAAATAGGATTCTTGCTGAACGCAATACCAGGTGAACGTAGGAAGGGAAAATTTAAAAAATAATAATAATATAGGTTTTCTTTCGGCAAAGAAAGTGCGATTTCGAACAATCGGAGAGCCCGGTAGATAGTTTTAAGGTGAGTTTATCGTTTTAAAAACTCGGTCAGTTGTGCGACCTCATCGGTGCAGGAGATAATCAATCAATCCGTCAAAGGTACGCGGATGATTTTCTTGGTATCGTAAAGTACAGGATTTTTGCCTGTTAAACATTATAGACGGGCATAATTTTTGTAGTGACTTCGTCGGTTAAGAACGCTGTAAATAATCATTAACATTATCTCCATATATATATATATAAGCCTAAGATGTAGATCCAAGCAGTGGCGTAGCCAGGATTTCCGGAAGGGGGGTTTTGAAAAAAATTTCGTCAATAGCCGCCAAGGGGGGTTCACCCAAAAAGTTGCCAAAAATCACCTAAAAAATAAAAATTGCATGGGAATACATTAAAAAAATTTGTTTTTCGCCGTCCAAGGGGGGGGGGTTAACCCCAACCCTCCCGTGGCTACGCCACTGGATCCAAGCATTTATGTCACTGACTGCAAAACAACAGACTGGATTGATAAATCTCGAAACGCGATATTTACAGAACGTTGCAGATTTCTCTACATGTAGGTTGTATACAAAATAGTACTTTATTTTTGTTATTCGTGCGCGGTTAGAGACCCACGAATGCCCTAAAAGGTCCCTGAAGGCATGTTTAGGGTCCGGTTAATTGTTTGTGGGGCAAAATTCGACTCCCCAAACTATGAATTTGACATCTATTGAAACTATTATAACGCCTAAGCATTATGAATGTCTATTTTTCAGTATATTTACTATTTGATTCTGTTGATGGTAGTTCTCTTTGACTTCTCTTCATCATTTTTCATCATTTTTGCCATCAGCTGTCATCATCATCATCATCATCATCATCATCATCATCATCGATTCATCATAGCCGGTTGTCTCAGGTGTAGAGTGATTCATCATTCCATATCTCAATAATTTACTGTCGGGCTTTGAAGTTAATTAATGTCTTGTCTCTGGGAAATCTAAACTCTCGATCCTCTACTTCGGACATGGACATAGGTCCATTTATTAAAACTCAACCCACCCATCATGATTCACACCCAACCCACCAAAGCAGTAGGGGGTTACTTGACCCATCCAACCCAACCCACCGTAATACATTACAATTTCTTAAACGATGACTTATTAGTCTTATTTTCTTAAATTCTTGCGCAACTCGACCCACCATAAACAAGGAAATTTATGACCCAACCCGTGGATGACCCGTGGATGACCCAACCCATGTATATGTCCGGTCTACCTACCTACAGTGTACTTGTGATGCATTTCTTAGCCATGAAATGAAACATCCATCGAAGTAAATTACCGGTACAGTCGGTACTTATCAAGCGACAATAATAAATAATAATAAATAATAAATAATAATAATAATAATAATAATAGTAATAGTAGTAGTAGTAGTAGTAGTAGTAGTAGTAGTAGTAGTAGTAGTAGTAGTAGTAGTAGTAGTAGTAGTAGTAGTAGTAGTAGTAGTAGTAGTAGTAGTAGTAGTAGTAGTAGTAGTTACTTACTAGATATTTAGGCATATTTGACTGTTTTACTGTATATTTAACTGTATATCTTGGCTATTCGAACGAATATTTTAACTCTAATTTTACAGTTTGTTCTCATTTTACGTTAGCGTTTCTTATTCGATCGCTTTTAGACGACCATTCGAACGGGCTTTAAACTGGCGATTTCGCTCGCTTGTCGTTTACTTAGGGCACAATAGCTTTGTTTGCGCAAAGAACTTGATAAAAATTACTCAACACTGCTAAAACCAGCTTCTATTCATCAATCTTTTGTCAATGCCCGCTTCTCCGTTGACTGCGCGTTGTGTAACCAAAGAATCCGAGCGGCTCTGAGCGTGGTCTCCGTTGTTCAACTCATGCAAAACAAACTTCCAGAAATCCTATCCGCAAACGGCGTGCATGTCATGCGCCATGCCGTGCGCTGTTACCTCTGCACGTCCTGCACTCTGAATGACTGTTTGTCGTGCGTGACTTGGAGTTCAGCGCGTCGACGTGTCACGAGAATCGTCTTTGCTCACCGCTCTCATTCGGGTTCTTAATCGTGACGGTCGGGGGGTGGGGGGGCAAAGTAAGCGTTGAATTTCATTATTTTTTTTCCTTTGTTGTGTTTCCTGTTTGCTTAATGGACACGGCCGAATGTACTGCACAGTATGTATGTACTGCGAATGAATGTATTGGAGAGGAGATATGGCGCAGATCTGAGAGCGGTGACTCGGTTTAGAGCACTCGACTTACGTTGACATTCAAGCAGCTCAACAATGGAGATAGCTTTTACTCTCGTCACTATATATAATAATTGCACTGAGTACAGGAGGAGAAAGTGTTGGGAAGAGAAAGAGTCGAGGAGAGAAAGTGTTTGGTGGTAGAGAAAGGGTTAAGAGGAGAAAGAATTAAGAAGAGAAAGTGTTAAGAAGAGAAAGAGTTAAGGAGGGAGAGAGAGATTGTCAGAAGAGAAAGTGTTAAGGAGAGAAAGAGAGAGAGAGAGAGAGAGAGAGAGAGAGAGAGAGAGAGAGAGAGAGAGAGAGAGGAGAGAGAGAGAGAGAGACGTAGGAAGAGGAAATTTTTAGAAGAGAAAGTGTTAAAGAGAGAGAGTTTTAAGAAGGGGAAAGATTAAAAAGCGAAAGTGTTAAGGAGAGAAAGTTTTTAAGAAAAGAAAAGGTTAAGTAGATAAATGGTCAGGAAGATTAACTGCTTTTTTGCCTTGGCGTTCGACTCGTGACCTATATAGTGAACGCAGATTTTTAGGGTTAATATATAATTGAAATTCGGATGGCGCATCAAAACGACCGTTTCTGAGCGCGTCGAACGTCAAACTTTCAGTGAAGTGAGTATGTTTCTGTCGGCGCGTATATAATGGACCCCATTGTTCGCGGACGGTGAATAATTATTGTGCCCAAACGATGCCAGGACACCAAAAACAGCATCAGCTGTCGCAAAACTATCAATTATTGTACGAAAACCTGCCGTAGGACTTCCCCTGTAACGTGCCGCGCAGGCGAGTTTCCAAAATTCGTTTCACATTCTCGGGTGGGACGCGGTGTTGAATGGCTACTCGATTGAGAGTAATGTTTACCGGTCGACAACAATTAGATCTGCTTTGCGTTATTTGTTTAATGATTATCTTGGCGTTTTGCACTGTTAGTCTGCGCGTGTCGCGTATGCTTTGCTAAGACGACCCGATGGACTTCAAAATTATTCTTTCACGTTATTCGGGTTTAATTTTTTCGTGCTAGTATTCGATTTGCTTGAAACAACGGGGTGTGGAGGTCTACTTTCAGCTAAAAATCGTTGTCCACATATAATGTTTAGACCCCTCGCGCCGACTTCGCCCAGCGGCGCGAATGGTATAAACATTAGCGTCATTTCACACTTTCTTGGGGGCGAGATAATTGTTTGGCCAAATTTTGGGCAATTCTTGGCAAATTTTTGACAATTTTTGGGCAAAACTTGTAAATTTTAGGATATTTGTGCAAATTTTGGGCAATTTTTGGCGATTTTTGTGCACATTTCACATATATTTATTTATTTAATACATTGTACAGTATTTCTTCATTTCCTTGAGGGCTGTGGCTCCCTGACCCCCCCCCACCAATGACGACACTGGGAATAAACGACAACCCCGCCATAGTGACCGTGGATTACAGTTCACAATTCCAGCAAATAGAGGTTTAATTTCATGGCATTGAAATATTAGCATGGTACTCGTTATCGGTACATAGAGAATCATTCAGAAATTCTTCTAACGAGATAACTAAGCATTAAGCCATGCACAAGGTTAAACATCCTATAGCTGCCTCCTCTTTATACCCTCATACAGTGAAACCCGCTTAATTGCATAGGTGCCGTGCAAGCCTTGCTTAGGCGATTAACTGGGCTATGCAAATAGCCGGGACGTCTGATACACAAAACACTGGTTCGGGTTTTTATGTTGTTATGCGATTATGCGGGTTATGCAATTAAGCGGTATGCGATTAAGTGGGATCCACTGTAGTTGTTTTACTACATCACTCTCTCCCTTTTCCTGTTCAGATTTTACGATCGGCATCTTTGGACGATGCTAGTCACGTCCAAGCCAGTATCCGACTCGGCACGGACAGCTGCAGCTACTCCCACGCTACGGGTTCATCATTCTCTGCAGTTGCTCCAGTGATTGGCTAATAATTTCCATGTCGCTGTCTTCATTAATGTACAGCCGCCTCTGGCCAGACCGTCCGTGTGACCGCTTGCCTCTGTCTGTCTGTCTGTCTGTCCCGGTGTTTGTGAGTACGATGCTGTTTGCCAGTGTCAATCATGCTCAATCTCTCTTCTCCCTCTCTCTCCAACTTGCGAGTCGCGTCCTGTGTTCACAGTTTTTCCTTGTCCACGCCCCGTTAGTGCCTACCCTCGTCTTCCCAGTGGGAGCTGCCCGGAGTCGCGCCCTGAACAGGTCATTCGCAGGCGCCGTCCCCCATCTTTTGAGTAGCAGTAATTTCAACGCTAAGGACCGACTGTCTACTGTTTCTACTCAGTCTACTGCTTCCTAAGTTCCTACTGGGGGCGTAGAATTATTATTAAGCGCGTCTGAGTACCGTCAAGGCAAGTACCGGTACTCCTTGCGTCAAAGGGTACTTTATTTCGAACGACAACGTCATCAAGTATTTCTCAACGAAACCTCGTTGCGACTTTATCGCTGATATGGGAATTTAATGGACTCACATCCCTCGTGAGAGAAGAGCCGCAGACAGTAAATACTTTTATACGTATGTTGTTTCATAGAATTTATGGAACCTTCGACAGAAACCCTGTATGTACACTGTGTACCAATGATATTGCTCGATATAGGCCTACCTTTTAATGGCCGAGAGTATCAACTCGATCATATTTGTAAATTGCAACGAATATGATGAGTATTTTTATGAACCAGTCAAGAGATTATGAGTGGCGTTTGCTTGTGCTAACTGTTCTTCGAAAACGTTTGAACGGCGACAAGGTTGTGCTTAGACGCGGCAGCATTGCTGATGTTCAACATTATAGATGGATAATATAATCTGCGTATGTGTTCGTTACGTGAATTAAAAAAATTCAGCGTTGTTGCAGGTTAGATTTTAGGAAATTTTCTAGAAATGCACTCAGTCATGTTGTTGCTGTTGTTAGAGAAATATTTCTGACATGCTTTATGCATAATATTATACGTATCATTTATTTTCGCAATTTAATCAGTAGCGTAGGTCGATCCACGGTCTATCTAGACTGTTAACGTTGAACACGGTAAGCAGCTGGCCAACTAAACAGTAGTCATTACGTGAAATTGACTTATTGCAGTGTTGTTATAAAGACTCGAGGCCTTTGAGGAAGGGGGGATTGACTTGGCTGGAGGGAGGGGAAGAGACACAATTCAATGCAAAAAATTGTGTCAGTGCTGGGATATGGGGGTTGGGGTTGTGGTTGGGGGGTTACTTAATCTCTTCTTATACGTGTCTTAAATAGAAAATAAGCCAGGACAGAAAGCATTAAAATAAAATTGCGTTTACAAAGAGTGTGTATTTTAGAAAATTCGGAAGTTTATGATTTTGCCTGATGGTTTGAAAATTAATGAATTCACTTATGGAACATTAACTATTCTAAGAAATACTTGCACGGAGAATGCATGACTCTCTATTCTCTAAGCCCGATAGTTACTTAATATAAGATTATTATTATTATTATTATTATTATTACTACTACTACTACTACTACTACTACTACTACTACTACTACTACTACTACTACTACTACTAAGCAAGTGATTCTTTCTGCTGATTAAACAAATTTGTCATATTCTAAAGCAAGTCAAGTGGTCTGTTGGACATCTATAATGACGACGAGTTTGACTTTTGCTTTGAATTTTGGCGTCTATTTGTTTTAAAATCTGAAGTGGCTTCTCGTTCACTGTTGTCCGCTGATATCAAGTGCGTCATCAGCCTAAACAGTTTAACGCCATCAAAGGGATATAGGTATCTTTATTATCCGGAGATGATGATATATGCGATATTGCCTGACATGTCACGATAGACCTAATGGCTAAGTCGCTTCCTGAGAATTATTCTCATTTCAACCGATCTAGTCCAAGCCTCTTTCACTTTTAAGTTTAAGTAAGTAAGTAAAATCTCGAGGATTTATATAGCGCTTTGGTAGGCAGCACAACAGTAGCCGCTTATTCGTACAGGCGTTTAGTCTTTCTTAAAATTGCTATGGGAAAGGTAAATGATCAGCCAGGCAATAATGACTGGTAAAAGTTTCGTCTATAGGAAAGATAATGCCGTGAGGCAAAAGCATTAGAATTCGCACACAACTTTGTTAGATTGCAAAAATTTCTGTAGATAAGTAAAATTCACGATTGGTATTTACGAGATTTATTTAAATGGCGGCGGCATTGACGGGGAGGGGGAGGGGGTGGCAGACGTTTCTTAAGTGGGCGAAGAGAGTTCCTTTCTTGTTGAATAATCACAACCCCCGCATGCAGTCAACCCCCATCTGTTGCTATTGTCTTGCTTTGTGGTCATTGTTTTTACGAAGCGGACGGTCATCATACCTCCCATGGGCGGACATCTTTCCCGGGGCGAGGGGCTTGTACTTCCAAACGTTGCCCGGTTTCAAGGCTGGCCGAGTCAGGCATCAATTACGCGATCCAAATGACCTGTCCCAAGGACTACTAGAATTGCCTGGACGCGTAACTGACGCGTAACTGAAAAAGGAGCCATATCAGGGGCTGGATAAATGCAGCCTTGTGCATTTGGGGACTTTTTCAACTTCCAATTGCTCAGATTCTGAAAGCTAAAATTATGAGGTATACACCAATGTTTTGCATTTTATCCTCTTTCAAACCATCCGTGCAAAATTTAATAACAATTGGGATAAGGGTCCACAATCTGGCCTGAAACAGAACCCCCTCAAAAAATTTTTTTAATGTTTCAAGCTGTGTTGATAAAATTTTTGAGTGGCAACCATAATGTGAACAGCAAAGTTGTAGGGAATGTAATTGGAACAAAATAAATCAAACATTTTGAAAATTGGACAATATTTGGTCGAGATATAGCAAATTATAAAAGAAATACAAGCATCGTTCTAAACTGATCGCGACAATTTATCGGAAGGAGAGTGCTCGGGGGTATGAAGCATATATCTCGACCAAATATTGTCAATTTTCAAAATTTTGATTTATTTTGTTCAATTACATTCCCCTATAACTTTGCTGTTCACAAAAGTTAGGCTGCCACTCAAAATGTTAGCAACACAGAACTTTGACCCTATCTCAATTATTATTAAATTTTGCACGGATGGTTTGAAAGAGGGATAAAATGCAAAACATTGGTGTATACCTCATAATTTTTTAGCTTTCACAGAATCCGAGCAATTGGAAGTTGAAAAGTCCAAAATTACATGCAAATGCACAGGAGGCTTTTATCCAGCCCCTGAAGTATAGCTCCTTTTTCAGTTACGCGTCCAGGTAGTCCTTGCCTGTCCCTACCGAATCTTTGTTGGGACTTTGAGGGCGTTCTGTGACCGGGGTGAAGAAGGGAGCGGACAGCCTTTATGACGGAACGCCTCGACCCCCGCTTGGGGGCCGGGGTGGGATGGGGGGGGGGGTGCGTATGGTCTTTCTCGTTGTTATCCATTTTGGCCGGAAATCTGAGCCAATTTAGTTGAGGGGGGGCGGATGTTACGCCCCTTGTTAATTATATTCGAATTTGCTTTTAATTGTTTGACGAAACTCGTTGACGCAAAATATCCGAATATATATTACTGTCTTAGTACGAAACGCTTGCGCCTGACGCCATTAAAACCCTATTAAGGGTGGGATGCTGTCGTTCAGCTGGCCTGACACCTGTCCTAGTCACCCCCAATGGGTCGTAAATTTCACCCGGATCGGATTTTTCCAGACGAAACTCGATACCGCCTGTATGTAGCTGTCCCCGCCCGTTGCTGACTGTCCATGAAATGGCGTGGTCTTGCTATAGGCCTAAGACAGAAGGCAATGGTGTTGTTGAAGCGACAATATTATTACAGTGGATCCCGCTTAATCGCATACCGCTTAATTGCATAACCCGCATAATCGCATAACAACATAAAAACCCGAACCAGTGTTTTGTGTATCAGACGTCCCGGCTATTTGCATAGCCCAGTTAATCGCATAAGCAAGGCTTGCACGGCACCTATGCAATTAAGCGGGTTTCACTGTATTATAAATAGCCTAAACATGCGAATCAGATTTAAAGTGGCGAAAGACATTTTGAAGATTGCGTGAAAGATTAGAGTGGAAATCCTTTTACACAAACCCAGTGTTTTAAAGTTTTCAGTTGACTGTTATGGACCGAAGAAAACGACTATTTTTGAAGACGATATATGTTTAATTCAACATTGAAGCATTTTTGCGAATTCGTCTGTAACAGACGGAAAGGCAGGGAATTTAATCAGTGGCGGCTCCAGGATTTATTGGTGGGAGATGATTCGAGAGGGCAAGCACCCTCTACTGAAATTGGCAGAAATTGATTGCTATTAAAGTATATTCTTATGACAATGGCATTTTTCTATGTCGTTTTGCCTATGGACCTCTAGTTGCTTAGGCCTATAACTTTTGATATATTGGAAGGAGCGACTAAATCTTTGAGTTATATGGTCCCGAGAGGCCCTCTTTACCGGGAAAAATAAGTTGACAAGCAAAAGAGTCATCCCCAGTTAGTTTTACTAGACTTTTACCCCAAAATAGGTTTCCATAATATGAACAATAGGTTTTCACAAGCAAAAAAGTACCGGTAACTTCGAAAGTCCTTTGGGGGATGCATCCCCACTCATCCCCCACGTTGAACCGCCACTGTATATCAGTATATGTGTACTTTGCTTTCTACTTTCCTGAAAGACACCGAGGCTAAGGATTAAGAAGATTTTACAGAAAATCGGCAGCAGGCTCCATCCCTTTGTCTCGCATTTCTGTCGCCGCTAAAATCTACGTTGTTCCGTCTCTGCTGTTCCTCTAGATTCTAGAATACTGCATTCACAGCCGGATACTCTTTAATCTCGGCGCCATAGTTAATGACTTTTATAGATCTAACGGCAAGCCGCCCATGGCTTTGTTGACGCCACTGAAGTTGGATTTCAGGCCTCGCATATATACCCGGTACAGACTGGATAAAATAGCCGTATTAATCTATAGACGCATCTGTTTTAAGCTGCGGTGCTGAATTTGGTGCGTTTTTGTAAAGACTTCGGAAGAGTTGTTCCTCTCTCCTAATAGTAATAACCGTAAACCTTGTGTAGGCCTTATAATAATGCATATTATTGTGTAAGCTCTCCACTTCACCTCATGTCCGGAGCACTGAATGGTCTTCACGTCTCTAGTTTTATCTGATTTCTAATGACATTCTACATAGATACGGTTCATTTGATATATAGATACTGTTATATATATATATATATATATATATATATATATATATATATATATATATATAATATATAACAAAGGAGATAAAGCACGTGAAAAAGTATCTATGTAGAATATCATTAGAAATCAGATCAAACAGTATAGGCCTATACAGTATATATGCATATATATACAGTATATATCAGTAGGCCTATATATATATATATATATATATGAATTCTCAGGATACCAACTTGCTGATACCTATATCAGGCCCGCCTATATATACGCCAGCGACTGGCTATATCAGCTCTTGTGGTCTGCGCTTAGATGACGAGACAACCAGAATTTTTCTCCGTCTTGGCGCTTTCATTTGCGAGCGGCATTTATCCAGGAGAATGGTTCCCACGGACTTTCCTGCAAGCTCGACCAGGTCGCCTTGCACGTCACTCGATGCTCAATGACGTGGTCTATCCTAGTACGAGCTGGCATACCATCGGTCAGGAACCGCCCGGTCTTCTCAGATCTGATGGAAAGAGACCGGACGGCATGACCATGATTCCGTGGCAAGCCGGCCGCTGCCTGGTGTGGGACGTCACAGTGGCAGACAGTCGCTGCCACTCATCTGCCAATGACGTCTCTCTCCCGAGCCGCTGCTGAAGACATCAGTGAGGAAAGTCGCCAACTGACTTGTCGGCAGACTATCGCCATTGTCAGACTCTTGGTAATCAGGCACTATCTCGAAAAAGAGTTGTCGTATCAATATTCTTTCCGGAGACAAATTTTTGCCGATATTTCGATGACGTTAATTGGCGATTGCTGACTTTCTCTGCTTCTGATCCGCAAGACGAGGCAACAGTATATATTTTCTATCGGATTTTTGCATATCCCTCGAACCGACTTTCTTCAAAAAAAAAAAAAAAAAAAAAAAAATATATATAATATATATATATATATATATAAGAATCTGATTTATAATGGTATTCTAGATACTTTTTCACGTGCTTTATCCGCCTTTGGTTAGAAATAGGTCTTCGACCTTTTACTGATAACGACAGTGCTAGGTGAGTCGGACATAGATTGACCTGCATATCGCGTCATATAATAGGCCTATCTCGAATGTTGTCTATATAACAAATTGCCGATAGAAACGGCGCTGATTTGACTCGTATATCGGATGGCATATCACGAGCCGACTTTCTTCAAAGAACAAGGAGAAAAGTATCTAAACTGCGTACCTATTAATTATTTTTTTCTGTCTGTCTCAGGCTCAGTAAAACGCCGATTGACTCGTATACATACGGAGGTTTTAAATGCGCGATTAATTATTATTATTATTACTGATTGGATTGATTGCCAGTTTACCATTCAATGCGCGTAACAGTTATTAAGTTCCAAGAAAGTCCGTGACAAAGAATGAAATATACTATGTGCATTTATGGTTAGTATGGAAGTGACTGTTCAAATTATTAGGCATACCTCATAATATCTTACTGGGAGTTTTTCTACTCAGAATTGAGAGTATGAACAAGTCTCTAAATTGCAAAAACAATGGAAACGACAAGGATCTCTCTCTCTCTCCCTCTCCCTCTCTCTTTCTCTCTCTCTCTCTCTCTCACACAAACACACGCACAGATCCGGAAATTTTTCTAACATCATTACGTTAAAAAAATAGAAAATTTGACGTTTTATTTGTACAGTATATCTTCTCTTTCCGTTCCATTTTGTTACGTTTGATTTTTATATTTATGGACCAAACGTGGCCGTTTCGACTTCTATTAGGCCTATTATCATCACCGCTTAGAATTTTACATGAACGTTTACATAAAATATTACGTGCAATATTTAAAAAGGCACTGTAAACTTATATTTATATTATATAATGCAATTTATACAGGGTGGCGCCAAAAACCGTGGACTATATTAAATGCAAATCTAAATGTGACTAGCCGGTTTTTTGCGCCACCCTGCATGTATTTATGCAATGCAATTAGAGGAGATGAGATGGAGTGAAAAGATTGACTTGGACTGTGCGGGTGATGATCAATTGTGGTGGGGCTGGCACGGCGAATGGCAGACAAGGGTCGATTTCTTAAAAGGGCATGTGGGGTGGGGGGATAGGGGCTACTCCTTACCAAGCATTTTCGACTTGCAACGGCTGGGAGTCGAGAGAGGCCGAGGGCCGAGAGTTTCAAATCCCCGCCGGGTGAGGAGTTCGGAGTGGGAGTCGAGAGTCTTCCACAGAGCTCGACAGCGAATCGAACAGGTCCGATGGAAAAATTTCCAGCAGATCTTTAATTAACCCCTTAACTGGGGACCCCGGATATATCCGTCCGTTTTACATTGAGTTACAGTTAAATACACGGTTAAGGGGTTAATTTCTCTTGCGATCCAGTTGTGTTGCAAAAGACGCTGCCCCCTTAGCCCCCGCCCCCGCCCCCCCCCGATACGTGTGCCGACGACGGCGCCCTATTCCGAGCGCCGCAGGGGAGCTGTGGGCGACCGGAAGGGACGCCCGTCACCCCCAAGCCTCGACCTCTAAGGACAGTTCCAACCGGTTTCCTTAGCATGCACTGACCTCTCGGCCTTTATTCGGATCATTAGAACGTCTGCATTATGTTTGTTCGTGGCAGTCAAGATATGCCTATATGTCTGCGTCTATCTATATATCTTAGATGGCAAATGTATATTCACGAACAACATGGGCGGATGGGGGAAGACGGGGATGGGTTGTTGCCAATTTCCGAGTTTCTGCCAGCAGCGAAATTAAACTGACTGCCCGCCGCCGCCGCCGCCCCCGTCGCTTTCTCGTTTTCTCCTCCTCGACGAGCCAGATTTTTCCGGCGATGCACCCGACTGACCCTGCGGCGGTCGTCTGGTTGTCCGTTCGTAAGCACTGATTTCTGTACGCAGAGGTTGCGTCAGACAGGACCTGCTGCTGCTGGTGCTCCTGAAATTGCCGCATGATTGGCAAATTACTATGATCGCCCTCAATGATCGTAATAATGATCGTAATAGCATCGGACTAGGCCTACGTTGTAGATCGGTTCCGTTTGCCCTGTTATTGCCGGAGAGGTGGTCGATGATTCGAATTTGACCGGGCGAGAATTTTGATTTACTAATAATAATCCTCCGGAATGATATACGCTAATCGGCTGTGAACGTTAGCGTTGGGACCATCAGTGCATACCGGAGTTATTATAATTATATTATCAGAAATAATCCCAGAATCGGTAACTGAGTCGGGTTCTTAATCTTCCTGTCAGTCGAATTTTAACTGGAGAGGAGAGGAGAGACTGACTGACTGACTGACTGACTGACTGACTGACTGACTGACTGACTGACTGACTGACTGACTGACTGACTGACTGACTGACTGACTGACTGACTGACAGAGAGACAGAGAGACAGAGAGAGACAGACAGACAGCGATATTGTCAATCGTGTAATGAATAGAATACCCAGGAAATTGCTTCAGACGGTTTTCGCGCCTTCATCCGAGTGACTCATTGAGGCATTAGCGAGTGTTTATAGCGATAGTTTATATTTATCGATCGACGCCACTTTTTATAGCGTCTGGCAAAAATCTAGAGAATTACAATAGTCGAGAAACGTCTATTCGATGATAAAACCCTGAAGGACGCGGCTAATTTGGCCGACTTCTCGCTTAACTCGAGTAAATCGTGAAAAATTTTCAGAACAGCATTTATGATATGCTCGCTGTTTGCTGAGTTTTAAAATCGATTGATTTGAAAAACTGGGGATCCCGGATATGTCCGTCCATTTTACATTAAGTTACAGCATTAATCTAAATTTTCGCGATATTGCGAATCTTAAGAAGTGGCGCAGCCAGGATTTCGTAACAGGGGGTATAGCACATCGATGTTTTCTAGTTAAAAAGGGAGGGACGACCGAAAATAAGGCCACGGAGGGTCGCTAATGAGTTTTTCGTGCATTCGCGTATATTCTCTTAGATCATGCTGTCTAGTGTCTGCCACCACCCCACCCCCACCCCACCCCCACCCCCACTCCCAAATAATTTTCAACGGATTTGCACAAATCTCACGACACGTCCCAGCCAATGACGTCGAGTTTTGCACTCCAGATGCGTACAGGACCTGTGGCAGCATTACCGGTCTCCCGGGTCGTCCTATAGTTATTATTTCTGTAACAGCTACGTATTTGGCATATATGGGCAGTTGGGTGGGTTTGGGTGGGTGGGTAGGTTTAAAAATGTTTGATTTTTGGGTTTCAGCGCATTCTTGCAAAAACAACTCAAGTATTTTTTTGTTCTTATATAATGATCATTCCGTATTTTCCGTTTAAAATGTCTTCCTTGTTTGAAGGGAGTTTCTCTCTCTGTTTGTCTGTCTGTCTGTCTGTCTGTCTGTCTGTCTGTCTGTCTCTGTCTCTCTCTCTCTCTCTCTCTCTCTCTCTCTCTCTCTCTCTCTCTCTATATATATATATATATATATATATATATATATATATATATATATATATATATATATCAGCGTGATAGTGATAAGAAAGGCATCCGTCCATACTGATTCGTTCTCCGTAAGGTCTTTCAGAGGGCGTTTTTACCGTTATCTGAATCCTCAGAGGTTCTCAGATTCCATCCGTTTCCGATAACGTCTGTCATTCGAAGTTCTTGGCGTCGGAGCACAGTTCTTTCTAAATAGTTCCGATTTGTCAGACACAATATTTCAAAGACACTGAAATAGTTCAAGACGAAGTCTGCAATGTTGTTTATTATATGCTATATAGCTCATTATTTTCTAGGTCACGTGAGTGACTTTGCATGCAAATTTTGTTGTCGGATCGGAAAATTCGCCCGGTGCAAATCACTTGACCGACTCTTACACGGTAAAAACCTTGGACACTAAAAATAATTCGTTGTTGAAATGTCGAAGTAACGTAGATTTTTAAATTAGAAAATGAGATATTATGTAATTTAGATTAGATTAATAGCTCCGAAATACCATAGACTGGGTGGGACCTTCCGTTTTAATAGAACAGTGGTTCTCTTTTAAAGTAGAGAACCAAGCCTGCTATTTTCGGTACTTAACGGTACTTCGGTACTTAACGGTACTTCGGTACATAACGTTAAAATATAAAATTTAGACTATATATATATATATATAGAGAGAGAGAGAGAGAGAGAGAGAGAGAGAGAGAGAGAGGATTTTGATACGGGTTCTTATGATGAAAAATTGGTTCTAAATGTTTATGCAATTATAATATCTGGACTTTAGAATATTCCGTAGCAGTGTAGATTGCAGATTATTGCCACTTTCGTTTGGTCATTATTTCTTTATTTGAGCGTCAGTAATTTTTGAAATTTTTAAAACCCACCGCATCGAATATCGAGACATCGCTGGTCACTTTCTCAGAGCTGCATGGCGGGCCGCCAGTTGCCCGCGGGGCCGCGGTTTGCGGACCTCTAGATGCTCGAATAACTACTTCGGGGATTGTCCAAAAACAACATTCGGAATTTACGCACTTCGCCCAATTCGTCGAAACCAGAAGAACAACTTTGAGACGATGCAATATAAGTAAACAACGGTCTGTTTAACCCCTTAACTGGGGATCCCGGATATATCCGTCCATTTTACATTGAGCTACAGTTAAATTCACGGTTAAGGGGTTAATAATTAACACCTCTGCTTTACGAGCTCGGTGTTTTGTGCGAGACGACAATATATGATCGTCTTCTCTTTCTCGTTTTATCGGCGGCGGCGGCGGCGGCTGACATGGCCGCTGAGAATGTCACCGACTCACCGTGTTTGTATGGCGTCTTAGTCGGGCGAAAATCGTTTTTGAGTTTATTTTGATAGTAGGGGACGCGAAATCCATCCATCCATCGGTTGCGCCTGTAAATTCACTTCTCTTTGCCATCGTTGGTTGGCCTACAGGGCTTCGGACAGAATTGACTGCATGCTGAGGCGTGTTTTGAAATGTTTGCCATAGCCTACTTTTCTTTATTTAGAACCTGCCGATTATCTTTGGAATAGATAGGCGCTAGAAAGAGGTCATAGTGGAAAAATGTCTGCTCATAAAGTCTATAGGCTGAATAGTTTTGTTTTTGTAGGCTATACTTTAAATCGCGTATTTCATATAATAGTGTTCATGAACTTCTTTCATGCAGAATTTTCTTATATTTTGCCCCAAAGTCGCAGCATCGGCGTAGCCAGGATTTTGGTCGGCCAACCAAGGGGGAGGGGGCAACCCCTAACCCCTAGCTACGCCACTGGATGCAGGTCGTGAGTCTGTCTATTAGACCTGCATTTATATATAATCACCAGCAAGTCCAAGCCATATAAGCCTATTATAGGTTGAAGAGAATTTAGTTAATTTCAGAAATGTATTTGAGTTCAGTTTTCGATTAATTGACGCAAGTCACGTGACAAATTCTCATTAGAATTTATTAGAAGTTAAACTCTTCTAAAACAATTAAACCGCAGACGTTTTTCTGTTTAAATTAATGCGCTGCATGCAAAATATGAGATCTCTGTGAAAGACCAAGAACTTATTTTTAATATTAGAACTATACAATAATGAAGCACATGTTAAGACCCCGTCTTTACCTACACAACATTCTTCTCTTCTTCTTTTTCTCTTCTTCTTAATCTTCTTCTTTCTCCTCCTCCTCTTCTTCTTCTTCTTCTTCTTCTTCTTCCTCTTCTTCTTCTTCTCAGGTGCCATGCATTGCACAGCATTACTAAGACGTAAACCTATAGACTTCCAAATCCCTTGACGTGCCAAACGGTTCTGTTCTATCAGCGCCCGTCAAGGTCACGACCCACTGGGGGGACCTCCTTACAGAAAGTGACACTTCATGACCGATCCCCTGGTCCCTTTCATTGCCACCCGTGTCATTTCCGTCATTCTGACATTCCTTATCGACTCTAATCGGGTTGCCATTTCTCCCTCTTCTCCTTCCTCCTCCTCCTCCTCCTCCTCCTCCTCCTCCTCCTCCTCCTCCTCCTCCTCCTCCTCCTCCTCCTCCTCCTCCTCCTCCTTGTCTGTTCCTTCCTTCTGTATTTTACATCTGCTAGTGTGCTAGTGACTGACGTGCATACGAATATAGTAGAGGCAAAATTATTATTGTACTGCATTAAATGTACGGGCGTTCGTTTACACTTTACAGGGTTATTTATTTCTATAGCATTCAGACACCTGCTGATCTATAGATTACGGTATACGCTGCGTTGTTTCCTCCTCCTCCTCCTCCTCCTCTGCGTGAATTTATATCACGACTTAAAATATTTTTTTGCTATTTTCAGATTTTTGCTGCTAGCAACCGATGTGTGTTGGTGCGGGCGTGCGTCTCTTTGTCGCTGTGCGTCTAGAGACAAGACTACATACACAGAGAACAGTGATACATAACATTGGTCGTTAAGTTGCGAGAAATCTGGCACGCTGCGAAAGACACAGCGTGTTACTGCTGTCTGATAAAATGACGCGATTACTATGGACAGTTGAAACTGTTAGCAACCTGCAGTTGACCCTGTTGTTTCTCAGTCTGCAATCGGGAGCAGTTTCAGGTAAGACTTTAAACGCAGTTCAGAGTGTATCTTGCTAAACAGTCCCCCTTTCGCTTAGCTAAAGAATTACTAACCACACCTTGTGGATCCAGTGGCGTAGCCAGGATTTCCGGAAGGGGGTTTTTAAAAAAATTCGTCAATAGCCGCCAAGGGGGGGGGGGTTTCACCCAAAAAATTGCCAAAAATCGCCTCAAAAATAAAAATTGCATGGGAATACATTAAACATTTTTTCGCCGTCCATGGGGGGTTAACCCTCAAAACTCCCCGTGGCTACACCACACAACATTTTAATCTTGGCGGATTTGCAAACGAGTTCTCAGTCTGTATTATTGTCTAGATTTGACGACTTTCATTTTTTTATATTCTTTTTTTACAATGTTTCATCTGCAATGTTTCATGCAATTTTCCATGCTCTACTTGATATAAGCATTGTCTCAGTACAGGCCCGCCGAGAGAAATTCCGGGCCCCTGTGCAGAACAAATTTTCTTGACGACCTTTTTTTGCTTGTCAGCCTCTTTACATCTTAAAATTAGCTGATGACCTTTTTTGCTTGTCAACTTTTTGCTCGCCGGGCCCCATTTTGCTCGCCGGGCCCCCTCTACTTTAGTGTTATGATTAATACTATTCTTAATTATACGTATTCATCATGGGCCCGCCCCCTACCCCCAGACCGCCGAACTAAAAGCGTAAATAACATTCATGGTTTCCCACAAAAAATCTTCACCTCTTATCGGAGACCCTGTTAAGTTAGATGTCTTTCTGTCTGTCTGTCTGTCTGTCTGTCTGTCTGTCTCTCTCTCTCTCTCTCTCTCTCACTCGCTGTCTGTCTGTTCCTTTAGTATAACAGATAAACAAAGCGTTCTTACGTATGACTCTGTACTGAATTCGCTATCGTATTCTCTCGACATTTGACGAGAGCCCACTGAGCGCAGAAGCTCGGATTCCGTAAATCTTCTAGCTTTAAAAAAGGGACTCTATATTTTTGAATGTTGTTGTTGTTATTGCTTTTGTCGATTGACGGTTTCAGAGACGGCAGCTGAGCTGAGTTGTTTGAACGTACTCTCTTAAGTCTTACTATTCCGCTTGCTTTGGTAAAACGCTTAAAACGGCTGTGTTGCAGGTGTCTCGGTCGGGGGGGGGGAGCCCCTTTGAGATAGAATTTGAAAATAATGTCACCGAACTTTGCAGACTGCAGAATTGAGGTCGACATGTGAAGGATTTAAATATACCACCGGTATCTCTTTACTGTTCCTCTTTCTTGTCCTCCTTCTCCTCTGGCTTCGTTTATTGATATCTAAAATGAATATATATATATATATATATATATATATATATATATATATATATATATATATATGTGTGTGTGTATATATATATATATGTGTGTGTGTGTGTGTGTGTGTGTGTGTAGGCTACTTGTGTGTGTTTCTAAGGCTAATATTTATAGTAAAAATATAGTCCTGCTTGCGATCATGGTTAGATATTTGAAAATGGCAGGCGATGATGATGATGATGATGATGATGATGATGATGATGACGATGTATAATACGTAGTGGGTTTGTGCAGGTGGTGTTTGAAACGAAGGCTGTCGTTTCATGGTGGGGGGGGTTGTGATTTTTCCATTTAAATGAAAGTGAACGCAACGTAAACGCGATGCCATGGAAACAACGCCGATAGCCTATATGCATCTACAGATACAGTTATGATCTCTCCGACTGGCGTATTGCATACGCGGATAGTGATCGGGTTCTGTATCGCTGTCAAGTGTATCATTTGCATCCTCCCGTCTTATCAGCGGTTCCTTCTTCTGCCAGTGTTGGCTTTTGTTGAGGTGTTAGGTTTGTACCGTTAACTGTTAGCGCAGTCATTTCAAGGCATTAGATGTAAGACATCCATATAGATGCTGTCCTAGATATGGATCTATTATTTTCAGCCATCTTCAACACCCTCCTCCTCATCTTCTTCCTCCTTCTCCTCTTCCCTCTTCCTCCTAGCTCTATGTCTTCTGTTTGTCTGTCTGTCTGTCTGTCTGTCTGTCTCTCTTTGTCTGTGGTTTTCATTCCATTCTTGGCATCCATTTTCGCATGCGGCTCAGGTATGGTAGACACCTGGAATAGTCATTAATTCTTCCGTCTTTATCTCCCGCCCCTACCTCCTCTCCTCCAATCTTTTCTCCGTTCTGCGGCATCACTGGACGGAGTGTATTTTTCCAAGCGTGGGCTTTTGTTTCGCGCCTTCGTTTGGCTCGGCAACCGCCAAACCGCACCGAGTCGTTGTCGATCTGACGGGGGTGTCTACGTAGGCGAGAATCTGGCGCTGTTTCTGGCAGAGAGAGAGAGAGAGAGAGAGAGAGAGAGAGAGAGAGAGAGAGAGAGAGAGAGAGAGGGGGGGGACTGTTGTGTGTAGATTATGGCTCATAACCTTCTGGCTCATGACCCTCGGTCTGGTTAAATCTACCATCGACTCAGGTGGTAAATGGCTTACCCAGTGGTGTTGTCATCTGTTACCTGCCGTGGAAATGACCGAGGTCATCACTTGTGGAGTCGATAAAATCTGTCCTAGTTTTTTTTTTATCAAACAGTGTATATACTGACTGCACTTTTAACAGGCCATTCTATGGCTGTCTATCTGAGCTGTTAACGTTGGCACATAGAAATATCATTGGCCTATTGTTATCATCATCATCATCATCATCATCATCATCATCATCATCATCATCATCATCATCATCATCATCATCATCATCATCATCATCATCATCATCATTATTATTATTATTATTATTATTATTATTATTATTATTATTATTACCCTTATTATTAATATTAGGCCCTACTATTGTTACTAACAAATATTAATACTACTATTATATTACTGTTGCCGTCACTATTTTAACTATCAGTGTTTATAGCTGTCGAGTTTATAGCTTATTATTGCCATTAAGTGGCCAAGAGTTACCGGTATTCCCGACATAGCAATGTTATCACTATTTTGTCGATGCTTAGGTTGCAACCAACTATTTTATATTTCCAGTGATTCTCACTGTCGTAGCCAGAATTTGATTGGCTTATAATTGCCATTAGTCGTATAAATCTTTAAAAACTTAATAATCTTAAAAACACATTGAAAATTTTAAGGTAGTCTGATTTTGTGTCTGCTGATTCTGTTTATATTTTTATGCGCCATCGGCTGATGCCGTAGAAGTTACGATAGTGGCGCCATAGAAGCATATTGATTGATTTAACCATATTAATTATTATAGCGCCTGTCTTGGCTTTTGTTTTTATCTGTTCATATTTCGTCGTTGAAGATTTTCCCCCCCCCCATCTACTGCTTCTCCTTTTTGTCTCTTTGTGAGTTTCCCGTTGTATAGTGCACGACAAATATTTGAACACAGTGCGATGCTATCTTGGCGTTATTTGCTGTCTTTGTGTTTCGACGATGAGCCGGGGGTGCCTTGGGAAGAGGAAGGACTCCTTCAGTCTGCATACATCGCCGCATGGGCCATAGCCTTGTTCTTGATTGGGAAATGATTCCATCAGCAGTATGGAACGAGACAATAATATATGAAGATGAAAGCACTGCTTAAAGTCTCCAGCTGCCAGTCGGTCTGAAATGAATGATGGAAAAACGGAGGGGTGATGCGATCTGTGGTCTTACTCAGTGGCGGCTCCACCGGGGGGGCCAGGGGACCGTGCCCCCTATTGAGTGCCTGCCCCCCCCAGTGCCCCCAGTTGGGACCCTATACTTAATGCTACATACATTAAACAACAAAGGGATGGCCCCCTGATTAGAAGTTGCCACCCCAACGCCCCCCCCACTTGCCAAATCCTAGAGCCGCCACTGGTCTTACGTGCTTTGAGACTCGCTTAGACTGCAGTTTTTCGTACTTGAGCACATTGAAGAAGAAGAAGAAGAAGAAAAAACGAAAAAGAGATTAAATTTCATAAGACACGTATTATTTGTGTCTTAGGACAACCGCATAATAAATCGTGTTGCGAAACTGGTGCACTTAGATTATTGCCAAAAAACGAAATTGAAGCTTGACTTGCCCTGAAAAAATACTTTGGGGAAATAGAACAGGCGTGTATAAAATTAAATTTCGACAAGTAAACGTGCCAACATCAGTGACGTCGAAGCAAAAATTCGTATTGGTTTTTTTCGTTGCCAGTCGGTTAAGCGAGTGGGATTTATTGCAGAAAGCGCGGGAAAATCGCTATCGTATGGGATATAAGCAACAGGTGTCTGTTACAAGCCTCTTGAGCAGACGGACTGCAAAATATGCTTTTACGAGCAGCACTTAATTGCTGCAAATTCAGTGCAGAATCCGGACGTTTTGCCGACTGATAGAAGCGCCCGGGGCGTTTGATCTGCGGACGATTTTTTCGTCTGAGGAGAAAGGGAGGAGGACTGGAGGATGGGGGGAAGCAGTAAACGTAATGCAAGCAAATTAATTTCGTTGGAAGTTGATTTTATTCATTCGTTCTCTTTGGTTTTTTTATGATGCAGCAAACAATAGTAAAACTTTTTGGTGTTGTGGTTATAGGTATTTAGCCTTTGGCAAACCAGACTAGACACACACACATATATATATATATATATATATGTATATATATATATATATATATATATATATATAGAGAGATATATATATATATATATAGAGATATATATATATATATATAGAGAGAGAGAGAGAGAGAGAGAGAGAGAGAGAGAGAGAGAGAGAGAGAGAGAGAGACAGACAGACAGACAGAGAGAGAGAGAGAGAGACAGACAGAGAGAGAGAGACAGAAGAGAGACAGACAGACAGACAGACAGACAGACAGACAGAGTGAGAGCTGGAGAGAGAGACAGAGACAGACAGACAGACAGTATAGTAAAATCTGGCTCACACTTTGATTCTGCAGTTAGACTCTGTTCTCTCTCTCTCTCTCTCTATTCTCTCTCTCTCTCTCTCTCTCTCTCTCTCTCTCTCTCTCTCTCTCTCTCTCTCTCTCTTTCTCTTTCTCTTTCTCTTGAAATTAATTGCGGATGATAATTGCGTTGAAACGAGTTGTTCCTGCTGCGAATGGTCGCTCCGCTAATCGGAAACGATCGCTTAAAAAGCCCTCGAGCGGTTTTCTATTTTTCTTATCTCGAAACGCGTCTGCCCAGGTCGGAAGTACGATTAGCAGAGTTCAGCCGAGCTGTCTTCCTTCCTTCTGTACAGATTTCGAAGCTCAGTGGGTTATCTGAGGCTCTCGTGTGCTTAGACAGACAGACAGACAGACAGACAGACAGACAGACAGACAGACAGACAGGTGGACGGTTGCAGAAAGGAAGATATCATTTAAGTACTTGAACGGTATTCCTTGTAAGCAGGTTGGAACGATAATCGTTATCATATTAAACGTTGTTTATAGTGAGATGGATAGATAGCGGGTAAGATGACGATACCCCGATATTGGGGTGAGTGGGGGTTATGAGGAGAAAGAAGAAGAGAGAACGCAAATTATGCTTATATTTTACCCTAATTCTCTTGGTTCAGACTTCAGACAGCATCTTAACCCCTTAACTGGGGATCCCGGATGCATCCGTCCATTTTACATTGAGTTACAGTTAAATACACGGTTAAGGGGTTAATAATAATCGACCTTAGGCTGTTAATGTGAACGTGTCTTCCTTTTCCTTCTCTGTTGTTTAACTTGTTTACCGTTTGTTAGATCGAGTTTAAATTCGCGTGTTTGTCCTATTGTCTGGCAGTGTGCGTCTTCTCCGGCGGTCGGCCTGTATTGCTGGATGTCTGTTTTAGCCATCTGTTGCAGCGGCAACCATCGGCTGCTTCGTGCCATCTGTGTTTTAGCCATCGGACCCAGGACTGCGCTGCGGGGGCGCGCTTACAAATCGTTTTCATGTATTCAACTCCATCCCACCTCCATCCCTCCTCTCCCATGCATGCCCGAAGGCAACGAAGTGGCCTCTAGGGTTGTGAAACTGCCAGGGTAGGGTCTTGGCAGCGGGAGAGGGGGAGAGGAATGGAGTGGGGGTGTGGGTGAGTGGGTGAGTGGGTGGGTGGAAGTGACAAATGTTGTCAACGCAGCAGGCTTTTAAATTAGACGAATTCATTGAAATCACGTCGTGCAGTGAAACGAAGTAACAACCATAGACATAGTCACATCATGGGCCCATGTCAAGGGCATTATTACTCAAGTGGCGCTATAGAAGTTCGATGATGATGGTCGCGGGAAGTCGTTTGCCTATTTTGGGGTCGAACGGAAGCAGATTCGATACATTTTCATGCGTTTTGTATACTGCACATTGGCTCAACTCAATGTATATCATGAAACACGGACTTCGAAATTTTCTCGTCAGCTGCTGCTGCTGCTGCTGCTGCTGCTGCTGCTGCTAGGAACAGGGCAGGGCCTTTTTCGTGTGCAGCGAATAAACTATCAACGGACCTGGGAGTTAATACGGTGCTAATTGCTATCCATCAACCGGTCCTTCGAGGCCGGTTAACTTCCAACGGGTCTTAGGCAGTCGAGCTCTGCGCCCGGCGAAAGTGCATTCGGCGGAGTTTCTTTATACGTGGCTGGGCCCGGCTGGCCACTGTCTTTCACCGCGAATCCTAATCATTTATAGCGTTTTCTGTGCACTAAGATGTTTCTTTGATGTTCGACTCGATGCTGGGGTGTGCGCTTTAGGACTATTAGGCAATCATTATTACTGTAAATAATATTTTTTTTTAAAAAATCGATATACAGTAGAACGTCGCTATAACGGACTCGATTATAAACGTATGCTCGGATTATAGCGTACCGCAATGAACGATCCCGTGTGATGCGATGTACTGAATTTTACAGACCCGCTAAGTACGTTATAATGAAGTTCTACTGTATATACAGTATATACATGCATAATTGTATATAGCGCAATAAAAAAGGAAATTTACATAAGGCTTAGTGTCTCAAGTGTTTGTTTATACCTGCCTTTTTATCTCTATTTTGCTGAAATTCAATCTTTTGGCACTTACACACACACACACACACATACATACATACATACATACATACATACATACATACACAATCGTGAAATTCTGCTTTATATTCACTCTGGCAAGAGTTCATTCATATCGTCGCATTAAACTCTTTGTAATAATATGTCATTGAGAAACGGACTGAAATGCTGGTTAGCGAATTGAGAAAACCCGTCATAGAAATCTGCTTAGCTGGTTAGCGAATTGTTAGTAATAGCGAGCTTTTTTTTTGGGGGGGGGGTGGTGAGTGAAGGGCAAAAATATGCCCTTAATTGATGCGAAGCTCGACAGAACTCGTATTATCAATGCGCTCACAAATATACCCGTCAAGTGACACGTCAAAGTGACATGTTGCCGGATGATTTGGAGTGACATCGGTTGACGCCTTCGTATACGGACCATAGTACTGGAAAGTCTAAGATTTGGGGCGGTACCGGTTTTGGTGGCATGCACTTTGGTCCGGTTAGAGGTGACCCTTCGGAGCATCCGATTTCTCCTGTATCCAGTGTCGGTCGAAACCAGGGACGGATGAGAGAGCTCAACTCTAGTACAGTATCTATTATAGACTTAGCATCCTTTAATCCATAATATTTTACTTAATTCACATTCAGTCAGTAATATTGCTTAACCCGGTTTGTCAATTATGGCTGTGCCCAGTCATTTCTAAATGGAAGGACGAAGCGTGTGGTCGACCACATGTATATGTTTAGAATGGTCTCGATAGGAAAAGATCGCGAATTTTTTTGAGGGGGCTGGGGTGGGGGTGGGGTGGGGCGACATTGTGGGCGTGGCCTTTATCTGGCACCGCCCCTGGTTTGTTTGACGCAGCAGAAACTGGAAATAATTTATTGCCCCTCTGTCTTTCTCTCTCTCTCTCTCTCTCTCTCTCTCTCTCTCTCTCTCTCTCTCTCTCTCTCTCTCTCTCTCTCTCTGTCTGTCTCTCTGTCTGTCTCTGTCTGTCTGTCTGTCTGTCTGTCATTTGGAACGTCTTTAATCTAAATTCTGCCTTTGTGGCTCCATGCGTGTTTTCCGTTGATAAATATTCGAGAAATGCTGTAGTGTTTACAGTGCTGTTCTCGGTTACTTATTTATAAATCGATTAATTTTTGTATATTTTTTGTACCGCTTCGTTTCTTTCTGAAAACGAAAAAAGCGTCAAACCGAACATTTCATCTCAAGCGCAGCGATAATTCCAACAAATTCTCTGCCACTTACGTCGACTGATAGCACTCAACGCCGGTTGGCACTTACAGGTATCAGTACTTTTCCTTTTCCCAGGTCACTTACTCTGCGTTTGCATGGTAGGCCTAATCTTCATCCGGGTCTCTCCAGGTGTTATTGCGTTATCTCCAACTCCAACTCCGCTTTGCTTATCTAGCGGCCATGCCATGCGTGGCGCTTTTTCGGGGAGAGGGGGTAGGGGATGTAAGGCGGGAGAAGTGGGGTGGGGTGGGGTGGGGGTAATTGTGAGGAGCTGAGGAGGGCGGGGGTGGGGTTGGTGCAGTTGGAATGAATGCGCGATTTATCTCTCGCGTGGCGCCGACAACAAAGAAACTTGACGCGAGGCACTCCGGTCCGTCGCCGCCATCTGGCGTCCACATTAGGATCCACTGTTCCCATGGACGCCAGCCACGGGTAGAAGAGGATCGTCTTGGAGCGGGAACAAGAGGAGGAGGAGGAGGAGGAGGAGGAGGAGGAGGAGGAGGGGTGTTTAGAAAGGCGATGAAAGATTAACGACGACGGTGTAAAAACTGCAAATGAGGAAAAACTGGAGCTATTATAGTGGTTTATAGTAGAAATCTATGGTCTTTAATAATCATTTGAATCCATGATTTATGGTAGAAATCTATGGTCTTAGCTGGGATCTATGATTTATGGTAGAAATCTATGGTCTTAGCTGGGATCTATGATTTATGGTAGAAATCTATGGTCTTAGCTGGGATCTATGATTTATAGTAGAAATCTATGGTCTTAGCTGGGATCTATGATTTATAGTAGAAATCTATGGTCTTAGCTGGGATCTATGATTTATAGTAGAAATCTATGGTCTTTGACTGGACTCCGTCCTATCAAACAGGGATCTGTGGTTTGTATAGCGAGTATCTATGGCCTTTATTATGAATCTGTGATTTTTTTTGTCTAATAGTATTGCTAAATAGGCAGCTTCGTGTGACGATGACGCACGCAGCCGATAGGCCATTTAGGCCAATTTAGGCCGTTAATTTCCTATCGTTTCCATTTGGCTTATCTCTGATGATAATGATATTTGGTTTATGCGTGATGCTGTTGAACGGAAGACAGAGCGACTCGCGCCCGTTACCTTCTGGACACTAAAGAGTTCCTGTAAACAGGACCTGTTTATCCAAACGAGAGAGAGAGAGAGAGAGAGAGAGAGAGAGAGAGAGAGAGAGAGAGAGAGAGAGAGGGTTGAGTGTTTGCAAAACCATCTTTCGTCGGCGGTTAAGCGCTTTCCAGTTTGTAGGGACTGGCTAAGGGCGCGAGTGCATTGCAGTCGAGTCGTCGATGGACTGGAGTTCTGCTATGGTTGGGACCTCCCTACGGGGTCACGTCTGGCAGCGCCGAAGTCAGACCCGGAGTAGTTTGTTTATATCGTCAGGTCTCGCGGTGGGAAAGCGATTCGAAGGTAATATAGTAGGTTGTTACGGAATACGCAGGGGCCATCCACATTTTCCGGTAGAAAGTCTAAGACGGGCAAAAACGATGTCAAGGAGTCAGTCCATCGCACATTCACGTATTCTCTTCGACAATGTTACCTACCCCCCCCCCCACCATTTCTCAACAGCTTCGCGCAAATTCCACGACCGGTCCAGGGGCTTACTCCGTCACACATCCACCATCGAATCGAACATTGGTTTACAAGTAAAATCTACTGATTTTGCTGAATCTTACATATATCTGCGATCTTTTATTTCCCACTGTCAATAATAATAATAATAATAATAATAATAATAATAATAATAATAATAATAATAATAATAATAATAATAATAAGAATAATAAGAACAATAATAAGCATAATAATAATAATAATAATAATAATAATAATAATAATAATAATAATAATAATAATAATAATAATAATAATAAGCATAATAATAATAATAGTTGGATTTGAGTGGTTTAGTTGGATTTCCCTTGTGTTGAACTCCCACTGTCGCTCATACATCCTTCTATTCGATTCCAACTTGTTTGTCCGCCATATCTGCTATCTTTGCCAAACTGTTTCAAAAAAATTCCATTCTACGTTTAACCTCCCAATTGTTTTCCAGCACACAAAGGTCGCCTGAGCCTCGATTAGAGCTTGATTTGTCGAAGACAACCTCGCGTGATTTATGGACGAAGGCAATTGTTCGACACCGTCTCAGAATACGGCAGTTTCGACGAGGAGCAGTTTCCCAGAGCGGCAAAAACGTTAAGCAGATGACCAAACCGATGTCAGCGTTGTTTAGACTTGTAGGATTAATTTACAAATGCGTACGTCGTCGTATTACATAGTTTCAGTTTTTTCTTCACTCTCTGTGTCTCTGTATGTTTGTCTCTCCATCTGTCTGTCTGTTTCCTTTCCATCTCTGCCTGTTTGCTTCCCTCTCTGCCTGTCGGTGTCTTTCTCTGTGTGTCTATCTGTCTGTATCCGTCTGTCTGTCTGTCTTTCTGTCTGTCTGTCTGTCTCTGTCTGTCTGTCTTTCTGTCTGTCTTTCTGTCTGTCTGTCTCTGTCTGTCTCTGTCTGTCTCTCTGTCTGTCTGTCTCTCTCTCTCTCTCTCTCTCTCTCTCTCTCTCTCTCTCTCTCTCTCTAACATTGGCATTGGATACGGATATAGAGATACTCCTCGTTCGGCGCCTGACTGTTTCGTCTATATTTCGTTGCGTTAATAGACAATGCATCATTGCTTGATCTTCGTTAGATGTTGAACTTTTTCGGCGCCGAGTTTCGTTCGATTTTCTCGATATTTTTTCCCGACGAGCAGAAAACCGATCAGTCTTTCTTTCTCTCTCTCTCTCTCTCTCTCTCTCTCTCTCTCTCTCTCTCTCTCTCTCTCTCTCTCTCTCTCTCTCTCTCTCTTCAAGCGCTGGTCTCGCTACGCCACTATACAGTACTGCATATCTACAGTAGCCTACTGCTCAAAAAATTGTGAACACACGTGGATTTCGAAGCAAAACGAAGTTTAAGGCTTGTTAAAAAACATTGAAATCACAACCAAGAACACCACTACTGTATGTTTTCATTAGTGATACTATTCTACGATTGATGTACAGAAGGCTATAGATATGCAAAATTCAAAAGACTGTTGAAACGAATTCTATCCACATTTTCTTGTGTCCCCATCTTCATTGCATCAAACCGTACTAGAATAATCAGTATAGTCGGTCTCAATTGTATCCTAGAGCGTTCGAAATGGCACGAAAAATGGTCAACTATTTTTGCATATCTATAGCCTTCTGTACATCAATCGTAGAATAGTACCATTAATGAAAAAATACTGTAGAAAAAAAATACTTTTTGCTTCGAAATCCACGTGTGTTCACAATTTTTTAAGCAGTACTGTACATCCACAGCGGGAATATTGCGCACGGAAAATGCTTTACCCTATTATTTCTATTGTAGCCCAGAATGGCGGGGGGAGCGAACTCTAACTCCTCGTAAATCGATCACGGGTTATCGATTATCGAAGGTCGCCGCTGACGTGAAATCGATGATATTGTTTAAAAGCGTTTATTGATTTTTCATTGATGGTTGTGGAGCGAAATGTTATAGTCACGAACGCAGCACATACTGTTTTTGGACTGCGATCACAAGAACTAATGCGCCGTTTAGAGCCTATGTATGTGGCTTAAAAGCCTTGGTCGACATTTTCTATTTGTGCCTTTGGTTGGTTCCGCTCGTTATAAAAGCACCGGACTTAGGCCTATCTTGTTGGATCTGGTTTGGGATTCGAAGTCTGCTAACGTTTTAGAGCATTATAATTACTTACTGCCATTCAGGAACTCTAGCGATTTATTATTATTATTATTATTATTATTATTATTATTATTATTATTATTATTATTATTATTATTATTATTATTATTAACTGGACAATTTATATAGCGCAATAAGCATGGCAAAATGGCCAAAGACAAAAGCGCTTTACAATAGTACATATACCCGATGGTGAATAGGTGAGTCTTAAGATTATACAGAGGGCGCTTAATTCCTATCGCTCACAAAAGAACCTTTTATTCTTTCCCGATACTAAGGAGACTGATTTGCCGTTGGACGCGACAAGGAATTCAGTTGTTTTAAAAATTGGCGTAGCCAGGATTTCGGAGTAGGCGGGGGGGAGGGGACATCGACATTTTAAGGTTTTCCGATGAAATAATTTGACTACCAAAGAAACAACTTTGTCCTATCAAGTTCCACCACTTTTATGCCTACTTCTTTCCCTCATTCTCGTTAAGTAACCTACCAACATTCCACCCCCACCCCACCCCCCAATTACGCAACCGTTTTGCACAAATTCCACGACCGATCCCAGCTCCGATAGGAGACCAGCCTCTGATATCAGACGTTGCAAAATTTCTGCATAGAGACGCTGTTGAATATCAGTTTGCACTGTGTATCCAAGTTAATCCAACTGACTCCACATATAGGTGCCTTGTCATTTATATTTCAACACGTATGCGAGCTTCAATGGCAAACGCGTGCAGCGCAAGGCGTTTGTTATCCTATGAGCTCATAATACGACGACACACGAATAATATTTAAAATCTATAATACAGTAGTCTATGAGTGTTTTTCTTGGCCCGGGAGAGGGTTTTGTTTGTACAAGAATTTTATGGGCAATCAACGTTTCACCTATTAAACCAAGAATCGGTCAGATAGAGACAGACAGAGGCAGAGAAGAGAGAGAGAGAGAGACAGACAGACAGACAGACAGAGACACAGAAAGAGTTATTTTGCAATACTTCTGTCGTTAATTTTCATAGTCTGTGTGTGTGTATGTTTGTGTTTGTGCGGGATGTATTATTTGATGTCCTGTTTGTGTTATCCCATGTCTACATATAGGCGTCCAGCAGATGATATCCAATCCCCGAATAGTCGAACATCCGGCCGATGCGTACGTCGCCCGCAACGAACCGGCGACGCTCAACTGCCGGGCGGAGGGCGACCCGCCGCCGGTCATCGCCTGGTACAAGGACGGGCACCCGGTGACGGCGACCGGCGACGGCCGGGTGATCGTCCTTCCCGACGGACAGCTGTTCATCCTGAGAGCCGTCACCCGGAGTAAGAGCGGAGAGACGGACGTCGGAGTGTACCACTGCGTCGCCACCAACACCGAGACAAACGGCAGCGTCGTCAGCAGGAACGCCTCGCTCAGAGTGTCCGGTAGGAAGAAGAATAATATACCCAAAGACGATCTGCCCCGGTGCCCCCCCCCCATTTGTGGTGTTTTTAATAGCCTACCCAACGGTATTGAGTCCCTGCTGATCTCACTCCCATTATTATTATTATTATTATTATTATTATTATTATTATTATTATTATTATTATTATTATTATTATTATCATTATCATTATCATTATCATTATCATTATCATTATCATTATCATCATAAGGCCTATTACCATTATTCTAAATTATTAGGCCTATTAATTTTATTTTAGTTACTGCTGTTTTTCATAGAGGCTTACTTAGCCTCTTCCTCCCCTCTTATTATTATTATTATTATTATTATTATTATTATTATTATTATTATTATTATTATTATTATTACTACTACTACTACTACTACTACTACTACTACTGCTGCTGCTGCTGCTGCTGCTGCTGCTGCTGCTGCTGCTGCCTACTAATAATGATAATACTATCTTAAAACGGCCCTGACAATGAGTCCGTACTGATTTAATTGCCCTCTGAAAACTCGGATGCACTAAAATTGCCAATGAAATCGAAGCGCCGAAGTAGTTCCGTCGCAGTGAACTGATTAAGACGGGTCTCGTTGGAACTCGAAGATGCAGCTGTCTGCGGACAGTTCTTCCATCCTTCCTATTTCCTGCCGATTTAATCGTTCGTGTCCGCGGATAAGTCTTCAGAACGGGTTCGTCTGTTGAACGCCGATAACAAAAGACGGCGTGTGAGTGAGAGTGCTTTGCCGGTCAACAGTGGCGGCTCCAGGATTTGGCAAGTGGGGGGTGCGTTGGGGTGGCAACTTCTAATCATGGGGGGGAGGCAAACCATTTGTTGTTAGGTATGTAGTATTGAGTATAGGGTCCCAACGTGGGGGCCACTGGGGGCAGGCACTCAATAGAGGGCACTGGCCTCCCGGTCCCCCCTGTGGAGCCGCCACTGCCGGTCAACCTTATCGGAGGCTTCCAGCGATCCTCTCCCGCCGCCAAAGACCCGATCGTCTCCGTCGACGGCGCTTCGCTGATAAAAACTCCGGCAGCGAACGAGAGTCCGACCGGTCGACGATTTTATTCTACGATCTCCAGTGGCCGCGGTCGACGCGTCCAGGATGTTTTTATCTCTCAAATGACCAAAGCATCTGCAGTTCTGCATGCCGAAACACGCTCTATCTCTGTCTCTGTCTCTCTCTCTCGCTCTTTACGTTTCGCACTCTGTCTGTCTGTCTGTTTCTCTGTCTGTGTGTGTCGCTCTCTGTTTCTCTATGTTTTTCTCTGTCTCTGTCTGTCTGTCTCTGTCTCTGTCTCTGTATATCTCTGTCTGTCTCTCAATCTGTCTCTCTCTCTCGTTCTTTTTTTCTTTCTTTTTCTGTCTCTGTCTCTGTTTCTGTCTGTCCGTCTGTCTGTCTCTGTCTGTCTGTCTGTCTCTCTCTCTCTCTCTCTCTCTCTCTCTCTCTCTCTCTCTCTCTCTCTCTCTCTCTCTCTGTGTGCATGCGATGATTCGACAAATCTAATCAACGAAGATTAGGATGTCGGCTGTTGTCTTTCGAGACCTCTCTTCTTCTTCCTCCCTCCCAAATGTGTCGATATCGTCTGCGCTGAACTCGAATTCTTTAGCCGACGAATTCCAAGGAGAGCTTATCCACCGCGGTCGGCGCGCCCATAGATAACAGAGACGGCGATCTTAAGAGAGAGCGATTGGCACCATCGCTGCCTTCATCCTCGACGGGAGCTTATTCTTCCTTGGAGTCATTGTCTTCCGCGTTCCCCTATATCAGGTCTGTATAAGAAGACACCGATCGTCTTCAAAGCATCCGGCTGTCTGGAATCCTCTGATAACAGCCGATCCGTACATCGTCTGCTCGGAATCACGTGGTTCCTAAAAATGGCCGTCTCGGCGCCTTGTTATCCGTGTCTTTGCCCCGAGGCCAATAAGAAAACAAACGATAGTGCACCGTCCAGTTAAGTGCAGTCTCTTCTACTGTAGTTTCCAGACCGCTACCTCTGTCTGTCTGTCTCTGTGTCTCTGTCTGTCTGTCTGTCTGTCTGTCTGTCTGTCTGTCTGTCTGTCTGTCTGTCTGTCTGTCTCTCTCTCTCTCTCTCTCTCTCTCTCTCTCTCTCTCTCTCTCTCTCTCTCTCTCCGTCTACATGATACAGGTGTACTTTATCGGGAAACGATTAGCATTACCGGCAACAGATCCTTTGTGGTACCGTCGGCGCGCCATTAGCAAGCGATATATCCTATGACCGAATGAGCGGAAAGCACGTGGCCGGTGAAATATTATATATATATATATATATATATATATATATATATATATATACGAGGGAGAGAGAGAGAGTGACTGTAAGAGTCGTAAAGTACTGTAGATACTATTACAGTATCACTGTAGTTCAACCAATCAATCTTTATTTCATTTTGCTTTTTATTTCATTTGGTCCGTTTTAGTTCATTTTGCGGGGGCGTATCCAGGAGTGAGAACACTTCGTATTTCTATTTTCCCATTCTGCCTTCGCCCCCTGTACTTTAGTGCATTCATTCTAAGCAGACTCGACTAGTCCAGGGTTCAGTTTTCAGGGGCGGCTCCACATGAGGGATCCGGGGGCGTGCCCCCTTATTGAGTGTCTGACCCCCCTGTGGACCCCTGTTGGGACCCTATATTTACTACTACTTACCAGCAACAAATGGCTGGCCCCATGCTTAGAAGTTTACACTCCAACGCACTCCCCAGGATTTACCGCGCGTAATCTAGTCCGCTTCCGGGGAAAAGAGGAATTATCCCCCGGAAATTTCAAATTCCTCAGAAATTTTGGCATACAGTACTACATCAACTAACAGCAGGCCCTTAGCTGACTTCCCCCCGGCCTTGTCAGTTTCCCCCGAAGTCCAGAGTCTAGATTAAATTAAACACTGCCTCTTATAAAAAATTTGCCAAATCCTGGAGCCCCCCACTGCCCCACTTTATAAAAATGGCCAGCCTCCATGGTTTATAAAAAAATAGCCGGCCTCCATTGCCACCCCAACGCCCCGCCCCCACCCTCACCCCCTGGAGCCGCCACTTGCCAAAAAAAATCCTGGAGCCACCATTGCCCCGCCCTCACCCTCCCCACTTGCCGTAGGTTGGACTGTCTGTCTGTTTCTCTGTCTCTGTTTCTCTGTCTCTGTTTCTCTGTCTCTGTTTCTCTCTGTCTTTGTATCTCTATGTCTGTCTCAATCTTTTGCTAAAAATCACAATTCGAACGTAATTACTCTTCTGATCTACAAGACGTCTATATAATGACCCACACACCATGTACACTGTAATTGAGTATTCGCTGGCGGTTTTGCACATACGGGCATTGATTTGTCTCTGTCGATGGCACCCCATCATTCAACCGATGATTAGCCACTGGCATCCGCTGCTGGACTTCCGCTCCGACGACGACGCTGGTTCCCCGATTGGCAGACGATGGTGATATACTGGTTCTCCGTTGACCGTCTGACACAGCACTTCCGGTTTCGTGGCAATTTCGATGGCGGCAGGCATTGTGCCGTCTATGGTGAAAGATGGTTAATATAACAGTTAGGCCTACTATTGATTGCTTACTTATTTACATCATATTGATATAGGGATGTCTTTAGCTCGGGGTGCAGGAATTTTGGGCTTCAAGTTTTCGCCACGGAACATTTTTGTTGCTCAGTGGCACTAGTTGTGGACCAACCCCCACTCATAGTCGGGAAAAATATTGGAGTGTGTTATGTTACGACCGAAGTCTAAATCTGTTTGTTATAACAGACTCGATATTGATCATTAGTATTTATCGATTTATATTGCTCTTAGATACCCTTCTTCTTTTGTTAGTTTCTATGGTAGGTAGATATTTTCCCATCTTATCCAAAGGCAACTATTCGCCCAGTGGCGGTTCCAGGATTTCTTGGTTGGGGGGGGGGCGGTGAAATGAATTCATAGGAAGATGGTAGGGAGATGAAAAGAGAAGGGAAAATTAATATACTTAATACTTTGTCGAAAAATGCTGACAAAATGGAATTCTTCCCTAATTTTACTGCACTTTTATCTAAAAATAGATTGACAGGCAAAAAGGTCATCCGCAGTTTTTTACCCGTAATTTTACTATACTATACTTTTACCCAAAAATAGGGGTTTCACAAGCAAAAAAGTCCGGTGGGGGGAATGCATCCACACTCATCTCCCACGCGGTACCGCCACTGTCTTCACCTACGGTGCTGGAGAGGGGAGGGGGTCGCAAAAGAAGTAAGACGATCTCCGTTGACTTGGTTTGCACTGATTTTGAGCAATAACGTGCCCCACATTTCTTAGCCCCTTTTCCACAGCTGGGCGCTCTAATTTCGCGAGCTTAGTAAGTAAGTAAGACGAAACCGAAGAGATTATATTTTCACCCCGTTGGTCAATCAGGTCGTATCTGTCACTTTCACAGCCCACGTCAGATTATGGTCTCCGTTTTCTTGTCCGTCTGTCTGTCTGTCCGTCTGTCCGTCTGTCTGTCTGTCTGTCTGTCTCTCTTCGCGTTTGCCTGATTTGCTCTGACCCGTGTCTCTTTCCCCGCTCACTCTTCGGCTCCTTTCATCAACTGGCTGCCTTGGAGAGTTTACTGTCGAGACGGTGGGGTGGGGTGGGGGGAAGAAGTAGGATTTATGGGACGGGAGGAGCCACTGATTATTTCCTTTAAGGGGGTAGGATAAAGCCTACCTAGATCGCAGTGTTTATGACGGATTGTTCCAGTAGCCTCCAGTTGCGCCGACATCCAGTTTGGAGGACGAGCATCAGAAGAGGCAAATCGTTACCTACCTGGCATCGCGGCGTCTGTAAAATGCGGCCGGTAGACATCAAAGGCATTTTCCGACAGCGGCCGGAGCTTTAAAGTCCTACCGGGCCGTGGGGTGGGGAGGGGGGGGTAGTTTCCTCTGTCCGCCCGCCCCTCGTCTATTGCTCATTATCCTTAATTATCGCTAACTGTTGTCGAGATCGAGCGCTTTTAGCCGTGGACCTACCCAGCGTCGGCACGTGACCCGCGATTTCCATTCCAGTCGGGCTCTATATAAATGAGTATGAACTCGAGTGGCGCGACTGAAACTGACATAAAACATAACGACTTTTATCCGGTGAATCTAATCGACCGTTGCGATGCCGATTTAGAGTTTCCTCTGTACTTGTAATTACAAAAAAAGTATAGAAGACAGAAATATAAAACTATAGAATACATTCAGAAGACAGAGGTAGGCAGAGGGACCTATGGGGCCATATGTGGGGAAATCCCATGCACTATGTCGTTTAGAGACCTATTACTACTATTGCCCGTTACTATTTTTTTATAATGTTAATAAACTTACTAGTGCATATTATTTACTATACTACTACTACTACTACTACTACTACTACTACTACTACTACTACTACTACTACTACTACTACTACTACTACTACTACTACTACTACTACTACTACTACTACTACTACTACTACTACTACTACTATTTACTACTACTACTACTACTAATATTTACTACTACTACTACTACTATTTACTACTACTACTATTTATTATTATTATTATTATTATTATTATTATTATTATTATTATTATTATTATTATTGCTATTACTACTACTACTTCTCCTGCTGCTGCTACTGCTGCTGCTCCTGCACTACTAGGCCTACTGCTACTACTACGACTACTACTATTACGTCATCATCATCACTGCTATTATTATTATTATTATTATTATTATTATTATTATTATTATTACTACTAATATTGTTGTTGCGTGTTTGTTTAGTGATGAGAGATGAGTTTCGCGAGGAGCCACGCAGCGTGGCTGTTGGCGTCGGAATGACCGCAGTGCTGCACTGTGTCCCTCCGCGCGGCGAACCGGAGCCTCGCATCCGCTGGTTAAAGGACGACTTGGTCATCCAGCCGGGGACAGGATGACCATCGACGACCAGGGATCGCTGAGGATCCGGGAGGCCGAGAAGGAGGACTCCGGATCATACGTGTGCATGGCCTACAACGCCGGCGGGGAAAAGGAGAGTGCCCCGGCCGAACTGTCCGTAAGAGGTATGCGAGAGGGATCGCAGCGATGATACCTGATCGTACCCGTCTGTCTGTCTGTCTCTGTCTCTCCCCCTCTCCCTCCCTCTCCAGTGGCGGCTCTAGGATTTGGCAAGAGGGGGGGCCGTTGAGGGCAACTTCTAATCATGGGGGCCAACCATTTGTTGTTTAATGTATGTAGCATTAAGTATAGGGTCCCAACTGTCTGTCTGTCCCTCTCTGTCTCTCCCCCTCTCCCTCCCTCTCCCTCTCCCTCTCTCTTCTAGCACAAGTTCGCTTAGCCTAATTCAGTGCATCTCAAATTTAACTTGTAAAACTGTAAAAGAGAGATCTCTCTTCAAGACTCACTTTGGTTACTGATTTTGGCCGCTCCCTTTCTTGTGGAACTTCCTGATCAACCACGGCTGAAACTCCTGAACACTTCAGGAGCTTAAAACGCATCTGTTTGGGTTGGCAGATGTTAAAGCGCTTTTGTTGTGGGCCTCCACTGTGGTCTGAAATCGTCAGAATGAATGAATGAATGAATGAATGAATGAATGAATGTAAAATTTAACGGCCAGTGGCTGCTTTTGGCCGCTCCTTTAACACCTATCAAGGGGAAATGGGGGTGAGGGGCAATGGGGAGGTGGCAATCTTTCTCCCACTGTGGTCTGAATTTCAGATGCCACCCTGACTAAATTCATTATTTAACGGCCAGTGGCGGCTCTAGGATTTGGCAATTGGGGGGGGCGCCGTTGGGGTGGCAACTTCTAATCATGGAGAGCCAACCATTTGTTGTTTAATGTATGTAGCATTAAGTATAGGATCCCAACAGGGGGCCACTGGGGGCCAGGCACTCAATAGGGGGCACGGCCCCCCTGACCCCCCGGCGGAGCCGCCACTGTTAACCTGCTCGACGTGGCGCTAAAGAAGTGTTATGAATGACTGAGTGCATTGTGTTCTGCAGAGAAACCAGTTATCGTCGAGGTGCCCCGGGACACCACGGTGCACGAGAATTCCGATGTCGTTCTGCAGTGTCGGGGGACATCTGGCGATCCTGCGGACACGGCGGTCATCTGGAAGAAACTGGAAGGACAGGTTCCTTACGAAAGGTCGATTATAATTATTAGGCATATCTGTGAAAAATATTTTTCAAGAATTTACTGTTATCAGATGACTTTTTGAAAAATCGAATTAATTGTAATTTTTGTTATAGCCTTCAAGAGGAAAGTTATACCTTACACTTAATATGTTATGTGTTTGTGCGTGATTAAGTTTGGTGTGGGTCTGTGACACGTGCTTATTATAGAGGTTTTAGTGAGCTTTCTTGGTTTGCTTAATTTGCAAACAGTTATTTAGAAATCTTCTGTATAGCGTGTCGAGATTACGTGAAATGGTGAGGTACAAGTTTGATCAACGGCCTACATTGGTATCTTACGGTAAAAGTTACCGTGGCATATAAGTTACTACTATCCAGATCACATTTGTCAGATGGCATTTTGAGGAAGCGTTTTGAACTAATGTCGTTTTCAGAACTGAAATTCTTGACGATAGAAGTCTGAAGATCCTCAATGCTCAGGTTACAGACGACGGTATCTATGTCTGTCGTTTAGAAAACCCGTTTGGTTGGCAGGAAGCAAGAGCACGCATCACTGTTCTCTGTAAGGCAATAATAATAATAATAATAATAATAATAATAATAATAATAATAATAATAATAATAATAATAATAATAATAATAATAATAATAATAATAATAATAATGTCACCGTTATATTAAAATTGACCAACGACGTAACAAACGAGATACCGTTCTTAATTATTATTATTAACCCCTTAACCGTGTATTTAACTGTAACTCAATGTAGAATGGACGGATATATCCGGGATCCCCAGTTAAGGGGTTAATGGCATTGGCGAATGGAAATGTTGCCGTGTCCCCCTATTTCGGAATTCTGGCTGCGCCCGCTGCTTACTGGATTTCTCTGAAGGAAAACTTGAGCGTGAAACTTTAATTGTTAAGTCTAAAGGTTTTTTTTTACTTATTGACGTTATTTGTCAAATAATTTATTGCGCCCGAATCGCCGTTGTTGTTGTTGTTGTTGTTGTTGTTGTTGTTGTTGTTGTAGCGAAAGACCTTTACTTTATTAGCTTCATTCTAATACGCCAATGGTCCATAGTATGGTTTCTTCGGGGGCGGAGGAGTGACACAATGGTTTTGCCTCACTAGGTGACACCTCTGGTATATTAGTTAGTTGCTTTTTTTGTGTGATGTAGCTCAGCCTTCGTTCATCGCTACTCCGCGGGACAAAGTGGTGGGGGCGGGAAGGCGGGTTGTCATTCGTTGCGAGGTCGTTGGCAACCCACCGCCCACCGTCTTCTGGAGCAAAGCACCGAGCCAGGCGAGGAGAAAGTTTTCCGAGTATTTGGGCGAAATGCTGCAAAATTAAATGCAGACGATAGATAGGCCTAATGACAAGTCGAAAAGCTTTAGTTTTGCATAATTTCGTTGTTCCTGTATCATCATCGTCATCATCTTCATCGTCGTCGTCATCATCGGCATCATCATCATCATCATCACCATCATCGTCGTCGTCATCATCAGCATCATCATCATCATCACCATAATCATCATCGTCATCATCATCATCATCATCATCATCATCATCATCATCATCAATCATCATCATTGTCAGTTAGTCAGTCAGTCAGTCAGTCAGTCAGTCAGTCAGTCAGTCGGTCAGTCAGTCAGTCAGTCAGTCAGTCTGCCGACCATTAGTTACCACTGTTATTTTGGAAGTCTAGTCTATGATTGACAATGTTTCCGTTTTCAGCATTCAGCATTCAGCCATGCATCTTTTGATCAGTTTGTGTTAGCCTTTTGTATATTAAATGTAATTGTTTTACTTCTTTCTTTGCATTTCCTCTGGTCCTCCCTTTCCAGAGTCTGCCTCTTCTTACTCTTAATTCTTTTGACGTCTTCTTCGTCTTCTTCTTTTCAGACGTTTTTTGCAAACGGTAATAACGGGAGGTTTCGCATATTAGAAGGATCGTTGGTCATCGAAAATGTTCAGAGAGAAGATGCGGGCGAATATACGTGTCAGGGAGTGAACACGGCTGGCAGTGCTGCTGCCAAGGCACGGCTGGAAGTGAGAGGTTTGTGACATCGTCTCAGACCCGGGTGTTCCTTCGTTCTGTGTCCAGAGATGACGCTGTTAATTTCCTTTATACAGATCGTATTCGACATGTTTTTAAAAAAATATTTTCTATAAAGAGGATTGAATTATTGTTCAGTTTTCTTAATGTTTTCTAATACTGCTCATATAATTTGAACATATTCCTATTTAATAATATCGGAATATATTTGTATATTCAAGTTTTGAACGTTAGATAGGCCTACTATTGCTTAATATAATAACGTGATTTCGAATTTTCGAGTGGTTTAGGAGGCTATGTCAGTCTGTACGAAACCTGCTATAACTAGAGATCTATGCTCCCAACACGTAATAACCCATTTCTTTGTTAACTTTTGAATCCACGAACGAATGCATCCAGTAGTCCTGGTTCTGTAGTTTTCTAGTAGCCATTTTCCCATGCTTTGCACTTATGGGCGCCCACAGAATTTTTTCCAGGCGGGGGCAAAACATAATTAGGTCATGGCTGTGCCACATAAATTTTTCCAAGAGGGGGGGGGGCGAAACACTTCTTAACACAATGGTCACGGTTAATATTTTAGCAAGGTTTTCAAATTTCACTGGGAAATATTGACATTTTTATTTTGCTCCCTCTTGCCCCAATGTGCGGGCGCCCATGTTTGCACTTGTCGTTTTCACTTGCACTTCTCACCAGTCAGCATTAGCGTCGCCACGGAGGGGCAAATGGGGCAAATCCCCCCCCCTTCAACCTGCCCCAGACCACCTACCAGATTCGCGCAAATCCGGTGAGAAAGTTTTCTGTGGAAGGGGGGACGGAGTGAGGGGTGGGTAAGGAATCTGACACGCTAGCCCCTTTTGCCCCCTCCCCCCCCAACTAAAAATTCCTGGCGACGCCACTGCCAGTCAGCATAACCGAATCGGAAGCCCGTAACAATACATGCATGATCGAACGGTTTCCCGGCAAGCCAGCCAGCCAGCCAGCCAGTCAGCCAGTCAGTCAATCGGTCATAACTGCACTGGACCGCGACCGTAAATGGCGCTAGATGATCCGGTTGATTTGATTCGATTGGCAGACGGTGACATGAGGCCACCGCCGATCATCTATCAGGGACCGGAGAACCAGACCCTGCCGATAACGGGGACGGCAACGCTGTCGTGCCTCGCCACCGGCGATCCGTCGCCGTCCACCTACTGGATGAAGAACGGAGTCGTCCTGTCGCTGAAGGATTCGCGGCTCAACATCCGGGAATCCGGATCGCTGGAAATATCCGGTACTGGGTTGTTTCTATAGGATTGTATTATCGATTTGGGGTGGGGTGGGGTGTCGGTAAATTCTGGGGTCCCCTGCAAAAAGTATTGGCAAGCAAAAAAAGGTCATCCCATAGCTGAGGTGGGGGTGCCGGTCTCAGATTGGGGGTTGTTGGGGGTCAGAATATCCCTTATCCTCCGGTAAGACGCGAAATGTTGCCTCTTTCGATTGATTTTATTTAATTCAGCATAAATCCATGTAGCCATGTTGCTCGAGGAGTAGCCTATTAATATACAAAAGTCACTTCTTCTATATTTACTTGAATTTTATTTTAAAACAGCCTCGTTTATGATTTGCTCAATATGCGTTGTTACTGGCATAGCCACGGGGGGGGGGGTGGGCCCCTCTATTATGGCAGGAGTGGCGCAAAACCGTTGAGTAACTTTGGGGTGGGTTTGGTAGCATGATCAAAGATTATACGTGAACGTGCAAAGAACTCCTTGACCCCGCTTTTGGCTCGTCAGTGACCCGCCCCCCCCCCCAAATGTCGATGTGCCTCCCCCATAGTATGGTACCCTGGCTACGCCACTTTACGTTGTTAATTAAGATGCATGCACATTTGAATTTGTGGCGAATTTGATGAATTAACATCGAATCCTCTATCTTCAGATGGGGCTCCACTGTGGGACCTGGGGGCCCAGGCCCCCTAGTGAATGCCTGCCCCACCCCCAATAGCCCCTGTGCTTTGGTGCACTCATTCTAAGCAATTCAACAAGTCCAAATTTATGAAAATCGTTGGCCCCGTGCTTAGAAGCTGCCTCGCCGAAGGACCCCTCCCAGTGGCGGCTCTAGGATTTGGCAAGTGGGGGGGGGGGCGTTAGGGTGGCAACTTCTAATCATGGGGGGCCAACCATTTGTTGTTTAATGTATGTAGCATTAAGTATAGGGTCCCAACTGGGGGGGGCACTGGGAGGGCCAGGCACTCAATAGGGGGGGCACGGGCCTCCCCTGGCCCTTCTCGGTGGAGCCGCCACTGACCCCTCCCACCCTACTTGCCAAATCCTCGAACCGGCGCTGTTTTTCTTACGACTTATGCAGTGTTTATTCTAGCCCCCTTGACATGGGGGGGGGATTTTGAAATGTTTGGGGGCGGGACAAGGTTTGAGTTTCCACACGTTTGGGGGGGGGAGAAGACATTTCCATTCCCCGAGCCAACATCTAAAAAAATTGGGGGGGAAATTTTCAAACACTTTGGGGGAGGGGGAATTCCCCCCCCTAAGAAGGCCTAGAATAAACACTGGACTTATGACTTCCGGTTGTTGTAATCATCGTGCACCGTTCGAGCAGAGCTGCGCCGATCGGACACGGGTCTGTACACCTGCAAGGCCGTCAGCGAGACCGGGGAGACGGCGTGGAGTGCGGCGCTCGTCGTCGAGTCGACGGACGACCCGCTGATCGTCTTCCATCGCACCCCGGAACCGTCGACGTTTCCCGGAGCGCCGGCGAGACCCCAGGTCGGCGACGTCGCGGACACGTCGGTGCGTCTCGGCTGGAAGGCGAGCGCCAACCAGGGCGCGTCTCCGGTCCATTCGTTTTCCGTCGAGTACTTCAGCCACGACACCGGAGAGGTATAGTAGGCCCTGTATAGAGTTTCCGCTATTAACCCCTTAACCGTGTATTTAATGTGTAACTCCTCAATGTAAAATGGACGGATATATCCGGGATCCCCAGTTAAGGGGTTAATATTCAAGATTCTATTTAATTTAAGGCAGTGGCGTCGTTGCTAGGCGTGTGTGTGTGTGGGGGTTGGTGGGGGTGGGGGTGGTGGTGGGAGGGGGTGGGGGTGGGGTCAAAGTTACGAGTCCTAAATACAGATCAAGTCCTGGTTGAACAACTTGAAACACATTGGCTAAGGTCAGAGTTGAACCCGCTACCTTCCGATTGCGTGTGAATAATCCTACCGCTACTCCACAGTCTCCAAATACTCCAACGTTACGTCTCCAAGTTCTCCATCACGCTCCCTTTATTTACATTTATTGTATTATCTGTGCTATTTAGACTTTGAATATCGATAGTTGGACTATGCATTAGACTTTATTATATCTGGGATATTTAGGCCTAGGATTGTCCTTGATGCTGTTAGGCCTAATATGTTTTGCATTTATGAACAACTGTCTTAGGGATGGATAATGGCGTCCGATGAGATCAGAGAACAGACCTACGTCGTTCGAAATCTTCAACCCAATACTTCCTATTTATTTCTGGTCCGGGCGCGCAACTCCCACGGCCTCAGCCTTCCCAGCCCCGTCACGTCCCCTGTCAAGACTAAAGGTCGGTCGAGATGCTTTTTCAAAGATAATGGTTTAGTCGCTTTTGCCATAATATAAGTTTATTTACCATTTTATGACAACCGCATTCTGAGTAGGATAGGTATAAATGTCGATTTAACAGAAATAAGTTTAACCCCTTAACCGTGTATTTAACTGTAACTCAATGTAAAATGGACGGATATATCCGGGATCCCCAGTTAAGGGGTTAATGCTGCCGATTGTTCATAATAAACCTCATTACTATAGGATAATAGGATACTAGATTGGAAGGGTACATCAGCGCTTCTCACACAGGGCAAACCCTCCTGAACCACTTTAAACCTTACTATTATTATTATTATTATTATTATTATTATTATTATTATTATTATTATTATTATTATTATTATTATTACTACTACTACTACTACTACTACTACTACTACTACTACTACTACTACTACTACTACTACTACTACTACTACTACTACTACTACAACAACTACTACTACTACTACTACTACTACTACTACTACTACTACTACTACTACTACTACTACTACTGCTGCTGCTGCTACTACTACTACTACTACTACTACCATGTAGGCGATTTCTTGTCTCACCCGCCGCGGCCGACGCCGCCGTCGATCGACCCGAGTGTCGTGGCCGAGAAGCTCTCCGGACAGACGGTAACCATGCTGCCGGCCGAAGTGCTCAGCTCCACGACCGTCATACTCAAGTGGGAGCTGCGCAGGAACATCGTCCGCGCCGTCGAGGGCTTCCACATCAAGTACCGCGTCTCGCCCGACTCCTCCTCCTCCTCGGCGGAGTCCGGCGGTGCCGACCACCGGGGCCCGGAGTACGTCGTTCGGACGGTCCAGTCGCCGACCGTCGTAACGTACGTGCTCGGCGGGCTGCAGAAGTACACTCGGTACGAAGTGACGGTACTGCCGTACCACGGAACGTTCGAGGGAACGGAGAGCAACGCAGTACAGTTTCGAACCCTTGAAGATGGTTGGTATCGTGGTGGGGTGGGGGTGGGGGGTAAGGGATCGGGCCCCTCCTATTCAGTGGTTAATCTAGATTCCTGGACTCCGTGGGGATGGGGGTACTGACAAGGCCGGGGAGTCAGCTAGCGGGCTTCGGGGAGCGCTGTAAGTTGACATAGTATGCCAAAATTTCCGGGGTGGATTTGAAATTTCCGGGGGCGGGCAGTTCCCCCGGAAACGACCTAGATTAAACCCTGCCCCAGTGTTTAATCTAGACTCCTGGACTCTGGGGGGAACTGAAAAAGCCGGGGGAATTCTGCTAGGGGCCGCTGTTAGTCCATGTAGTATTCCAAAATTTCTGGGGGAATTTGAAATTTCCGGGGGGGAAAGGGCAATTTCCCCCCGGAAACGACCTAGATTAAACCCTGCCCCTATTCGGGCGGGGGCCGATCGTGGGAATTTTGGAAAGTCGTTGAAAACTATTGGCCCACAAGCAATGTGCCTGTACATGAAATCACGAACATTCCATGGTATGGGAAACAGAGATAGGGTAGAGATTGCTATCATGGTATGGGCTTCATGGTTTATAAATAAATAAAATCAGGTTTGGCATATTTCGATATTGTGCTGTAGTTTTAATCGATTTTGATTCAACATTAAAAATAAAAATGTCTGCTATCACCATGGGAACAGTTCCCTACCTTTCATTCTGGTAGAAAACCCATAGCACCAGGATCGAATGCATATAACATGTAGATGCATACAGTGTTTATTCTAGACCTTCCCTGGAGGGAATTTCCCCCAAAGTTTGAAATCGCCCCCCCAAATTTTGACATTTTGTCAAGTAGTATGACCTCCCCAATGTCTGTTCCCCCCAAAATTGTTTAACTTCCCCCCAATGTCTAGGTGGCTAGAAGAAAAACACTGGATGTACAGTATATCTTGACAATTTGTGTTTCTTTCCAGTTCCTTCGGCTGCCCCTAAAAACATACGTGCCTCTATGCTGGAAAACAATACTGTCGTCGTCAGTTGGGAGCCGCCCGCGAAGCAACTTCGCAACGGTATTCTCAAGGGCTACCGCGTGAGAGCTTTTCCATGTCTGCTTGTGATATCTGTTTGTATCCAGTTTCAATTTATTTTAAGCTGAAAAATTACCGATTTAAGTGCTGCGTTTGGGAAGAAAAATTGGCTGCAGTTATTGGCGTAGCTATGGGTGCCGTGCCCCCCCTACCCCCTATTTGGACTGGGGCCGGTGGTGGAATTTTTGGAAATCCTTTCATTAGTTTGGGGTGGGGTGAGGTAGTAGGGGACTTGACTCTGCTACGTTTTTTTTGCTCGTTAAGAATTTTTTCACTCGAAAATTTCGATGCGCTTCCCCCCCCCCCCATTCCGGAATCCTGGCCGTGCCACTGGCTACAGTAGCAGATTAGCTGCGGTATGTTCAGCGGCGGTGCTGGGGGGTGGGTCCGCGGGTCAGGACCCACCCAGCCTTGGGCAGGGGCTCCCAAGCAAATCGTGCAAATGCGCAGATAAATTTTGATTGGGGTGGGGTGGGGGGAGGGTGAGGGGTAGTCTGAGCCGGGTCCTGGCTGTGTAGATTGCATTAGACCCACCCAGTCAACAAAACCCAGCGCCGCCCCTGGGTATTTTGCTGTTTTTGATTCGTCCATCTTGGTATTGTTGTCTTTAAATATTATGCATCAATTTATAAAATCTTGAAATTAGAACTCTTGTCAGTTTTGAGAATGTTTTCATCTGATACAATGCTGCAGTTCCATTTGAATGATTTTTTATGATTTTCTTGTTGAGAAAGGTAGAAAAAGTGAGTAAATAGTGCATGACAATTTGAGACAACACTCACATTTATAAGCTTTCATCAGTGGCGTAACGTGGGGGTGGGGGAGCGGGAGAGCACTTTGGCGAAGCCCCCGGGAGAGGGGGGCCCCCGAAGAGTGGTTTTTTTGCTCGTCAACACTATAAACGTGGACGACGACGACGACAACCTTTTTTGCTTGTCAGCCACTGGGGGCCCCGTATCAAGGATGCCCTCCGGGCTCCCAAAAGTCACGCTACGCCACTGGCTTTCATTGAATCTGGTCGAAACTGATGTGACGATCTATCGTACAAAGTGCTTACCTGATTGCTATATAATGCTTTGATGTTTTAGATCTACATCCAGGGTAACGAGTCGAAATTCGACAAGATTGTCGACGTTAACGTGTCCATCGAAACGGTGCACGTTCGCAATCTGATAAGGGACATGTCTTATCACATTCAGATGGCCGCCTACAATCGAATGGGCGAAAGCGTCAAGAGTGAGCTCATCAGGTTTGGTAAGAGAATACTTAGTGTGTTCGCACTTCTTTCACAGAGTACTTTTATATATTATATGTGAGGTACTGCAATATTTGCCTTATACTACAGTGTATCCCCCTTAATCGCATACCGCTTAATTGCATAACCCGCATAATCGCATAACAACGTAAAAACCCGAACCAGTGTTTTGTGCATACAGTTGATTATCAGACGTCCCGGCTGTTCGCATAGCCCAGTTAATCGCATAAGCAAGGCTTGCACGGCGGCACCTATGCAATTAAGCGGGTTTCACTGTAGTAGAGCAGCAAGTATGTTTTTGATTACCCCAAATTGATAATCCTAGAAATAACCCTGATCGTCGTCATTGGAGTAGCCAAGGGGAAACGGGATCTATGGGGCTGTCCATTAGTTATGTGAGTAATTTGTTGGAATTTTTTTAGAAGTTTACGCCTATGTCTACCGCTGGTTCCTATACATTATACAAGTTATTTATTTATTTATTTATTTATTCCCGGCTAATATCAATAACAATATCAATGGCCATGCTTGTACTTTCGTTATCATCGTTTGCCTCTTCGTTCATTTTCAGGACGTTCGGCGTCCGAGACGAGCGAGCCTCTGTACGACCAGCAGTGGTTTCGCATCGCGCTCATTGTTATCTTCGGCGTCATCCTTTGGATCGTCTTCTGCGTCCTCAGCATTTGCATCTATCGTAAGCGAAGGGCTCTGCGCAACAGCGAGGAGAAATCAGGTATTTGTCGTCGTGGGTGCTGCCCACACACATCGGGGCAAGAGGGGCACATGCCTCCCTTGGAAAATGCAAATCTATTTTTGTAACTAAGTGTATTTTGGCTTTCAATCAATATGTTCACACTAAGACCACTATTGATACACTAAGTGAAATTGAGAAACTTAATTATTTTAACTAAGAATTGTGGAATTGAATATCTTTAAAACTATATTGACTGTGACCATTGTGTTTTGCTCCTGGTAAAATTTCTGTCGGCACCACTGGTATTTGTGTATTGTTTGTGTCATTGTTGATCATTCTGAAGATCTCATTGTTCTTACTGCACTTCTCCTTTGTGTGACTGCTTTACATAGAACAGTATTGTTTTACAGTTGGAGACTTAGGGGAGAGTCACCTAAGATGGGACTAATTTATGTAATCGTGCTAACTGTCCCATCTTAGGTGACTCTCCCCTATTTACGATCACCGGTAACGTAATCTAAGTTTGTCTTTGTCTTTATTTTTCAGGAATTCAAAAGGTGGAAGATATTCGGTGAGTAAGATATATGAAAAGTAGCCCAAAAAAATTATGACTACAATAGAGGTGTCATATAATATGTAGTAGAGTGACACGGTAACCATGGTAATTACCGCGGTAATGGGGAATGTAAATCCAGTTACCCCCTTGGCCAAGAAGTGCAGTTTTACTGCGGTTACAGGTTCTTGTCATGCGGTAATACCGTGTGGACAGGGACATTTACTACGGCAATACCGCGGTAACGGTAACAGTATTATCAAATTGATAATAATAATAATAATGTTGACGACGCTACATAGGTGTTCTTTTTCTGTATGTCGAGTATTCAGTATCCCAGTAGGTTATTCATTTAGTAGGTATGGGTGTAAATTTAAATTAACACTTGGCGCTATAGCAGCCGACTGACTTAGCAATGTGCCCGTTGTACTGCCTAATACCATGTATCCTTTTCGCGTGTCTCTTTTGTCTTGTATTGTTTTGGGCACATGGCTCATTATTTTGCATCGTTCGAAGTTATAAATGGAAAAATGCGACATCGATGAATTAATAATAGGCAAAAGTGAGCGAATGTCTTTCCAAAAGTTAAATGATTAATATTAAAAAAGAAGTTAATTTGTATTTTTGATGTTTTCCAGGTCTTTCCAGAAGTCAGGTGAACAATCCAGCCATTCGCCACTTCTTGCGGTCAAGAGAAAAGAGACTTCTGGAACACCAGAAACGACTGGTCAGCCGTGCATGGCCACGTGTTTCTATGAGAACGAGTCACCCAGCAACGAAGACTTGAAGGCAAATGGAAGCCCTTTCTGTGGTCACACTTATCAGACACGTAGGCAATCTTTTTACTCTCTTGTTATTCTCGATTATGTATGCAATGTAAATTGAATTTTTAATTAAATGTGATTTATAGCACATAGGTTATGCTTATAGCATAGGTTCATAAGTAGGAAAGTAAGTAAAATCTCGTTAACTTCTATAGCGCCTTCAAAAGAAGCGTCAAAGTAGCTCCTTATTCCTATGCGCTTTATAGTATTTTGGTTACCGCTATGGTGAATTCCTTTATTTAGGACTTATCTTCAAGCAGATTTTTGCATATAATGTAAGTTAATCTGTACATTTTGCATTGACAAGCTGTTTAAATTTCAAAATATCGATATCACAATTAGCTATTTCCGTTTACAAATGTTTTGTCTGTTAACCCCTTTACCGGCCGTGACGCACATATGCGCCCATTTTACATTATGTTACAAATAAATGGCCAGTAAAGGGGTTAATAATAGCGCGTTCGTTGTCAGTTTTACGCAAACGATCGAACTCATTTGCTCCTCTTATCTTCGATTTTTTTATTTCTGTTGTAGTAGAAACTGTACAGAACCGTGAAAACCTTTTCCACTGTGATTACGACGCGTCGATGCAGGGCAGCATCGGTGGTGGTATGACGTCGATGGCTTTACCATACGCCACAGCCACTTTAGTCAGCGGCGCACCCAACCGTGCTTACCCCGGGCACGCCAACATTCCGAACCCCCAAGCGTACATGATCTACCCGACAAGCGATTGCGCCAGACAAGCGACTAGCGTCAGTACCTCGAAAACCGGAAGCTCTAACAGTAACTGTAAGCAATTTCAAGTGCGGTATTTGTGCATTTTTAACAGAAAAAGTTTAAACTTTTTAAGGTTCTAAACATTTTGAGCCACTAAGAGGATGTTTCTTATAAATGTTTAGACTTTAGGTACCTGACTAGGGGGTTTGAGGAAGCATTGAGAGCTCCCCAACTGGACCTGAGCCTGCCAACATTAAAAAAAATATTAGATTCAAATCTTGAACTTTGGGACAATTTTGAAAATTATAGGATGACTTATTGCCCCCCCCTTTACTAAAAATTTCTCATAATTTTGGCACGAATCTCTCAGCTAGCCTTAGGATTAATATTGGGGCCGGGCCTCCTGTGTGTCGCCCTTGTGGCTGCCCTAACGATCGGTACAATTGGTTGTTTTTCTGTTGCAGTTGGAGGAAGCGAGTGCCAGATGGCAGCCTCAGGTTCTGAATCCTGCCACCGAACCAACCACAAATGTCACCAGACTCACCATCATGTGCCTCATTACGACGCTGTGAATTACAACCAATCGAACAGGTACGGCCTTGATCTAAACAGTCACAGTTTGATAGTGACAAGGGGTAGCGTGAGCGGTGTTGGAGTTGCCGGGGGGGTTGGGGGTTGAACCCCCCAGCTAACTTTGCAACCTTCCCAAAAATCACATATCGGGTACATGCAGTTTCTTTCTGTCATTCATTGAACTTCAGTCCTCAACCGCCCCCCGCCCCCCCCAGCTCAAATTTCACAACTCCAAAACTGAGAGTGAGTCAGTATATTCTTAAGAACTGTGGAATGAAAACCACCATGAAGAGACACCCTCAAAATGTGAGACTCCCCAGAACAGCTTTCAAATTTAGCGCATATTCACAATTTTTTCAGATAAATAAAATTCCCTCGCTCAAAATTGATAGATTTTTTTTCTTGTTTTTTTTGCAAGTCATCTTAAATTTTGAGCAAAAATTATTAGGCAGTTGATCTGAGTTGCATGTACCTAACAGGCCTGTTTTTCTTTTATGTATTTCTTGACCTTATCCACTTTTTCCAGAGATGTCACAGAGAAACAAAGTATCGAGTAAACTTGAACACTAAGCAAAGTTTAAATACTGCTGCTGTCTCTGAAACTATGGTTAACCTTTATAATGATCATATCGCTGTTTGTCTAAAATGTGCAGTTCTGAAGATTGCCAGAGACACATAGAAAACTACCAACTGTGCAGTAACGATCCCTATGCTGCAACTGAACAGCTACAGCCGAGATGCTTCACGCCCGTCTCTGCGTCGACCGATTCTGATCTGAGAGGCAGGCAAATGGATACTTACTTTTTAAAAGCGTGAAACACACTTTTATTCTGCATGTTTTTGTCATATATAATTATCACTGAGTGCGGTATTTGGATGAGGGGAGGGGGGAAATTCCTGGTCACTGCTCAAAGGTTTCCCCTCCACCGGTCCACTCCATACATAGCATGGGGTGAAGCGTCATGCTTTCATTAACTTATTTAGCTAACTTATTTAGCATAATGAAACAATTAAAAATTCTGTGTCACACCGGTATGATCCTTTTCCCTCCGCTGTTCTGAGCCAAATACCATCGTTATCACTGAACTTCTATGGGTGCCATTTTAGTAATGTCCATGACATCAGTCTATGGTCACTCCTTGATTTGAATCGTAATCCCCCCCCCCCCATTGTATTCATTTTTATTCGACGATGGATTGATAATAATGAAATGGTTAAACCGACTTGCAGACTGCAGTCAGACCGCGTGGCCGAACACAACCGACAACGACTCTGACTGCAGCGTTGTCAGTTCCTGTGGTGCCGATGTCAAGTCGTTCGTGGCGAATGCTGCCAGTGCCGCGACAAAGACCGCCGAGCTGTCGGGATTGTCGGCGGTTGGCTCGACCGTTAGTCCCATGGTACCCAACGGACAGAAAGGTACGTAGAGAGCCTTGTAGTTAAGAATATGCTATCGCTACACAGTGAAAAATTACTTGTAGCATTTGTAAAGTTTCACGACTGTGTTTAGTTATATTTTGACATGTCAATTACTCTAACGCAATGCGCTCATTTGTATGTGTTGCTATGGTAATCATGCTCTCTGTTAAGAAAGACATATTTTATATATTGAAAATGTATAGTGTCAAGAATTTCAAGTGCAGAGCAGTTAAGGGGTGGACAACTTGCCCAAAGTCGCTACGCAGTGGTTAGGGTATGGTCGGATTCGAACCCGCTACCCTCCGGATGCATGGCAAAAATCCTACATCTACTCCACCTCCTCCTCCTCAGCATATATGCTCAATTTTCTCAAAGCTACTGCTCTATTATTGACTGAGCACATCTTTGTACTTAATCAATTATTATATTCTGATTACTTTGTTTTAAATCAGTTAGGAAATCTTGTCATCGAGCGAATAGGTCTGAGAGTCCTTTCAGTGCCGATGGCAGTTGCAGTGCCGTGCCGCAAATGCCGAAACCAGCGGTAAAGTCTGACCGTATGAAACCGATCGGGGAGCAACACGGCCTTGTTCTCGGTGGCATTCTGCAACCAAACAACAGATTGCGAAGTCAGGCTGGTCAGTTTCAGCTTTACTACAAAGAAAACCTAGTCGTGTTTTTGACTAAGAAATCTGGCTAAGTATCATTTATACTGGAGACCAAAGACTGAGAGTGTTATGATGCATCGACCAATATTTGTTGCATCAAATTAAATCTATCACAACGTAGTTTATTCTAGTACAATAGATTTCTAGTTTATGCCGACACAACAGAGTTCATAATAGCACCATAGAGTTTTTAGTTTATTCTAACGTGGCAGGAAGTTAGCAGAGTGGTAACAGCGCCGGACGGGTGGAGCAGAAGGTCGCGGGTTCGATCCCCGCAGGAGCCCTAAGGTCGACTCAGCCTCACTCGCTAGAGGGTGCTGGTCAAATGAGAAGCAGCGTTAAGCTGCGAGGTAAAACATGGGTCTGGGGAAAGTAATGGCAACCTACCCCAGATTAATGGTCTATACCACCTACATCGCTGATTGCCTTAAGACCGGAGATAAGCACCGGAACCCAACGCTTGGACTCAAGTACGGGACCTTCCTTTGCCTATAGCACCGTAGAGTTTACCCGATATTTTAGCACAAGTTTATTCTAGAGCAATAGTTTTCTTCTGGAGCGTCATTAACTGATGTCAACATGCAGAAGGGTTTTATGTAATTCTCTATTGAAAATGTTTCAGACGATATTCCTTTAAAAAAGACGGCTGCTCCATATTTGTCGGCCAGCAACACCAGGACACAACCTCAGGCAAGCAGCAACAGCCTTGCATTTCTTGCAATCTAGTGACCCAAAATCCTCATTGTCCTACACTTTATAATGCATCAGGCATATGTAGCTACCTCAGCTGAGTCGATAACTAAGCGATTTCAATGTTTTTATTATTTTCTTGTCGAAATATTACCTGTTGCTTGCATGCACATTTTTTGTTTGTTCCAGTTCTGATTGTGATTCTTACCAACATTCACAACCTAGGGTTCATCCATATAGTACGTACGCAAAAAAGGAATTTTTTCAATCCTCCCTCTCCCCTGTTTGTGCACCGTATACGCAAAATCTACTAAATCCAATCCCCCTTCCCTCAGTGCATACGTGCTATATGGATGGACCCCCTATTGCAGTTATTTCGAGTTTTCAATTTGATACGTTATGTTAGGGAATGATATGTATCTTTTTTTAGAAATACATATAATTTTGTTTACGTTTGGTTTGCATTTGTTGCTTTCAGACGAATGCGGTGTGAACGTTGGAATTCGATGAATTTCGATTTGAAGTGCCAATTCATTTTGTCAATCCCTCGACACCTCAAAGGAGTGAACTGTACGACTGCGAGACCGATCACACAGTTGTCTTTGCAGATCCGTCATGTCAGGGATAGCGGTCAAACTTACTGCTGACACTGCCTTGTCTACCTCTTGCAGACATGTGATTCGACTCTGACGTCACGCCGTGCGACTTAGACTTCACGACAACGGTCACGTCTTGTGCCAAACAAACATAGATGCTACTTGTGTATATGGAACCAAATTTCTGCTAGTCAGTAAGACATCTACATGTGATAAGACTTAACAATACTTAATTATATGTAATGCTACTTACCCATACTTAAGTGTTGGCCAACAGACTTATATACGTACGAGACTTGCTTCGGCTGTTGATTTACTTGGCTGTAAATTGTCAGTGGCTTTGATAAACGATATATAATTATTCTTCTGATGATAATTAATTTTCGTAGTGTAGGATATTTTCGTGCTGTTTGTCGTTCTTTTATTCTCATGTGCTATTTCACAACGGTTCTACAGTGTATTTAACAATTGATCGGCTCTGCTTGAGTTCAGATTAAAAGCATTGCTACCGAACATTGCTCCCTTGTCAGAGCGGGCGTAGTTGGTGTATATGTACATGATGGTGCCCTACCCCTGTTTCTGGGATCCTGGCTATTTCTGCCCAATGGTTTTAATTACTGTATGTGTACTTGTTTGACTGGATTTGCATGAATTTTCATAGCCAGACTAGTTTAGTATGCAGAAGATGCAACTGCAAATCACATGCTTCCTGAAAATACATTCCTGGCCATTAGCGATTTCTTTTAGTATACCGTGGTGATGCTTCAGGTGGGGCGGACAAAGGCAACCTATACCTGAGAAGACATGTACATATATTTAATAGTTTTAATTTAACCATTACAATAATTTATTGTAACTCCAAAAAATTCTCAGACAACTATAACAGATATCATGGCCTGGCGAACGGCTTAAAATGGGCCTGATAATCTCGGCTTGCAAAGCTACAACATTTTGAAATTACTTCTATGACAACATTTCTACAGCACTGGGATCATAATGCCTTGGCACATCAGCCAGCACTATACTTTACTAAGCCAACGTAGTAACAGGTCAGATCAGGCATATTCACTAATCAATGGGATTTTTTTAAAATGTCTTAACACTTATAATACAGCTCTAATACATAACTACTGGTGCTTTATACACACATCAAATAAGAATATATCAAAATATCAGATATACTCATCAGGGAGATAAAGAATGAAGCTAAGCCATAAAACAGATAAATCTTCAAATGCAGCCCAAAAGCAAGCAGGTTATTGCAATGTACAGTGTAACTTCAATATCTGAATTTAAATCAGGAGGATTGTCAAAATCGAGATCCTTGGTCAATAACATAGACTATACAGCACAGATGGGTTAATAATAGGCCATTGCATATCGATAGCACAATATTGAACTGTTCTTTGCAACATACAGATATTTGGTTGACCACTTCGATGTCATTTTGCCCGTTGTAGCGCATTGCGTCAGTACTGGGGCATGTCATAATAACTACAATGACAGAAAATAATAATTAATCGTGGTGCTAGTTTCACATGTTAGCATGCCTACATTAGTCAAGGAAAACAATATGTTCAAACTCAGGTGAACAGCTTCGTACAAGCTGCTTTTGAAACGAGTACAGTAGTAAGAATATTAACGACTTTACTACAGAAAGAGTAGAACGTGGACGGATTTCAGCGGACGGCTTGTGACATATGAACGGGATTAAGCATAAGTTCAAATGCCGCGCCCTTCAGGTTCGCGCCTCGGAGGTTGGCCTCCTGAAGGTCGCACCCGCTGAGGTCGCAGTTTTCAAGGTCGGCCCCGGCCAGAACCGCGCCTCTCAGGTCGCAGTTCTGCAAGTTGGCGTTCTTCAGAGTTGCCACGCGAAGGTTCACCCCGGCCATGTGACTGCCCTCGAGGTTGACGTGCTTCATGTTGGCGCCTTCCATGTTGGCCCGGCTTCCGGCGGGATCCTCAAAGTTGCAGGCGTGCATCGACGCGGCCTCCAGGTTGGCGCACAGCATCTTCACCCCGAGAAGGTTCGCGCCGTCGAGCTTTGCGCCGGCGAGGTCGGCGCGCTCGAAGTTGCAGAAGGAAAGGTTGGCGCTGCTCAGGTTGGCCCTGCGCAGCACGGCGTACTTGAAGTTGACGTGCCGCAGGTCGAGCTTTGACAGGTTCGCCTCTTCGAAGTTGATTCCCTGGCAGCGCAGCTCCCAGTCGGGAGGCGTGGCGATGAGCCGCGAGATCAGGAAGTTCCGGCTCAACGGAGAACTGTCCGTGCACGGCTGTTCCGCCTGGATGCGCGCTTCCAGCTGCTCGACGAGACAGGCGAGTCCGTAGAACTTCGCCTCGGCCAGAACTCCTCGACAGTTCACCCCGCCGTCGACGATCAGCTCGCCGCTCCGGAGGTAGTTCAGGATGGGTTCGAAGTAGGTGGGACTGCGGTCGATGAGAAACGCTCCGTGCTCGTCGATCGCGCTCTTCCACGGACTGGAGAACATCCTCGCCAGCATGCTTTCGGGCTCTTTCGATGTCAGCGTCACCCTCGACGTCATGAACTTCTTGCCGCCCACATTCAGAGTTATCCAGTCTTCTTCGGAGGCCGTGGGACCGGTGGTCGCTACGACTTCGAGCCTGTGCATCGGCACGATGAACGGCTCGCCGCACGATGCGTATATAAGGTCGCCGGCCTTCAGCACCGACGCGTCGCTTATCACTTTTCCGTGACAGTCGTAGAATGTCTTTGTGCTCATTGCCAGAATTTCGTTCAGCTGGGCAGCAGCTCCAAGCAAACACAGAGGAAGATCCATTCTGACCCCTCCAGTTACACAACCGTTCTTAAACACCACGACGTACTGTTGAGTTGACATGCTGAAAAGATGTGCAAAGTTGTCCTACAAACAATGCTTCATACTTACTTTCATAAATAACAAAATTTTGACTTTCAAATCAGTCTTTGCCTCATGCCCACTTAATTTTGCTCAACCTGAACAGTTTTGTCATGGGACATAACTCCTTGATAACTAGTAGATTTCATTATTGTAATTCTTTATACAATGGTATATTGCAAAATCTAATGTTAAAATGATTTGGAATTCTACTGCTCAAGCCATCACCAACAATCGTAAGCATGATCACATTAAACATGTTCTTCAACAGTTGCACTGGCTGTTGGCAGAATAGACATTCCAGACTGCAGTCCTGGCTTATAGATTATTGCAGTCTGGCCAACCTGAATATGTCTGAAATCTACGTTAGATTATCCAAAACATTTTCTTCAACAAGATTTGCTGATTCATTGTTAAAATTTAATGTACCTAGAACCAACACTGAAACTTGTAAGAGAGCCTTTCCTGTATCAGGTCCAAAAATCTGGAACTCACTTCCTTAGATCTTTCCACCAACCCCAATGGGTACTTTTAAACTACATTCCGAACACATCCCTTCCAAAGTTATGGGTTGATGTTCTGCAGGGTCAATATTTTGACATTAGTGTTCGGGGTTTGAGCAAGCGGAAATAATATAGAACGCTAAAATACAGTTTTACCCGATATTATATTGAACATTCATAAGAGTCTGGCGACTGGTCCTTCTGACAATGTTATATAAGTGCCTTTCCAAATAGATATTTACTGGCGATATATAAATCAGTCAATAAGCATGTTGTAGCGAGCAAATAGTATGCACGAGAAGTAGAGCTGATTTTTTTAGTAACCCATAAAAGTCGTACTGTAAGAAACTCTGTAAATCGCTTCGCTGTAAATTAGTACGTTACTTTAATCGCAAAAGACAGAATTTTAGTTCAGTCCATGACTGAAATTCGCGATCTAAACTGCAGCTGGCGACGACAAACAGCACACTGTTAACCATAGAGTTAATATACATAAAGCTCTATGTTGTCAACCTTTTAGGCCGACAATGTCAGACTTTGAACAGAGGTCATAGACATTCACACACGCAACCTTTATTATATATATATATATATATATATATATATATATATATATATATATATATATATATATACACCTCAAGGGTCTTGTTTTATGTCCATGTATTCACATCTGATCCACAACAGAACCTTTAAAAATTTGTTGTCTGAACTATCAACTACTGTATATGCTGCAAATGCTATTAATACTATATGTGTACTGATTTGTGCAAAATTTCTTTAAGATCACCTAATTATGGTTGCAAGTACTAAATTAAAAATCCAAACAGTCGAACAGAACTTTTGAACTTTCAGCAGAAAAGACAACATTCAACTCAGAAATCAATCTTCATTTTTAAAATGCATATAAACTTATAAAAAGATTATTGCAATATAATGAAAGAAAACATGCATTGCACTTGAACATTCAATAAATATAAACACTGTTAAACAGATCTTCACAAAATAATGGCAAGCAAATAAGACAAAAACTTTTTTTTCGGTCTAGTGTTCTCTGCATCAGTGTGTAACTAGTATTTCTCATAAAACAACAACTGCAATTTTAATGTTAAGCCTTTCTTCTTTTGGAGAATAAATTAAACCAGTAATGAGAGTTGTTCCTTTTTCTAGTTTATTCAATTAGACTCGCTGACGTCTCCATTCTCTAAAATCTGAAAAATAAAAGAATCATATAAATTTTAAACACCAACATCTTCCACAAGCAAGTTTGTCAAGACTTTCATATAACAAGCATTGCAATAAATCAAATAGATCACAAAATTGTCAAAAAGCTGCATTATAATGCCATATACAAGTCCTTAATTCTTGATAACGGCATTACAACATATAATTAAGGGCTCATCCACATAGTACGTACGCAAAAAAGGCATACAGTATTTTCAATCACCCTTTGCATACACAATCACACATATATACATACATACATACATACTACACATATACGTAGATACATAAAATCTCCAAAATCCAACCCTTCCCTATCCCTCAATGTGTACAAATTTTATGGTGGACCATAACCCCATATTCTAATAACACATTATTATAACTGCCAGCATTGTCATTTCATGTTCACAACTACCATTAATCACTTGCTTCAAACAACCAAGGAACAGCATCAAACAGGCCAATGACATTGCTGTAAACAATGAAGCCAACAATTCTAAAAGAGGCAATACATTTAACTTACTTATTGAAAAAAGCACCCTGTCCACGGAGGCCGTCGGCAATATCGTGCGCAGCGGAACGAGATGGCCTCGATCGCGTCTGGTTTGCTGAAGCCCGTGGTGCATGTAGGCCACTGCCAGACATGACAAATGGTTCACCTAAAAATAACATACAGGTCAACAGAAGCACAGACAGATAGATACACATACTACAAACTTGTATAATGTATACGGTAACTGAAAGGCTTGGGAAAAAAACGATAGCAATTTTACTGAAAATCACAGTTGAATTCACAAAGAAATTTAGCAAATTTTCGTGACTTACCGGTAGACAATGACAATAATATGTTCAACGCACAACTAAGAAAATATAAAAATGAATTATGCCTAATGATCTTTAGTCCGAAATAAAATAGTACAGAAAAACCAGAATCAGGGTCCATCCGTATAGTACGTACACAGTGAGGGGGATGTTGGATTTTCGAGATTTTGCGTATGTACGGTGTGTGCAACAGTGGGAGAGGGGTTCGGAAATATGCCCTTGTTTGCGTGCATACGGTATGGATGAGCCCTCTATTGATGACATCCAATACCAGTCTTACCATTCATTGGCCACTAACAAAAAAAATGTATCGAAGGACATCAGAATAAAGTTAAGAGATACTACATGGCCATAGGGTCAAATGTAGACCAAAATTTTAGGCTAAGGGTCATATTTTGGGCTGAAAGGATTCAGAAAGTCAAATCAAATCTCTTATCTAATCCACAGACCACAAAGTTCCTGAAAGTTTGCCAAAAAATGTACCCATATATGAACATGCTCATTGTAACTCATTTAGTATTCCAACTATTTCAAATTTTGAAGCCAAAAACTGTGAAATAATATTAACAATAATCTAAATCAGATATTAAAGGGCTAAAAACCATAACAATATAGGGAACAATGTAAACTTGCCTTTGGAGTTTTACCCTCCAAAATCACTTAAATACTAAACAGCAAGTGGCATAGTGCTGGCACCTTTAACCCCTTAACCATGTATTTAACTGTAACTCAATGTAAAATGGACGGTTATATCCGGGATCCCCAGTTAAGGGGTTAACTCAATGGTCAATAATTCTTGAACATGTATGTGATGCTTGAGCTAAAACCAATGATTTCTTTATTTGGCATCATAAAGTGTTTCTAAAAACCCCTCTGGAGCAAATCTGAGACACTGTGACCCCTATAACCTTTCACAGGAGGCGTTCCAATTGGCCAGATTAATTCAAATGCATCTAAGATCTTCACTCACTCGCTACTTTCTGACCAGGAGGCTGCCGGTTGGCCGAACTGCTATTGTGTGTTCTCTTGGAATTTTTCTTCGAAGACTGTATCGGTGTTTGGGTTCTTGCTTTTTCTGTGTTCTCGAACGAAGGTTCAGCCGGTCTCTTTGGAAACGACTCACCTGCCTACGTTCGGATAACACAGAACAGAATCTCACGTAAATTTTAAAAAAGTAATTTCCCATTGGTATAATATATAACACAAAGACAGAAATGATAATGATTCTGAATATCTTTCGACAATAATAAAGCCAGACATTTCCACGGCAACGTACAGATGTCACGAGCCAATGTACCTGAAGCGCTCACCTGTCCATTCTCGTAGTTCCTTGGCCTCGACGCACGCTTTTGCCTGGCGGCCGAAGGCACGTGACTTCCAGAACTCGATGAGGAGGACAGCAACTCACAGGCTGCAACGTGTCTCAGTGCAACTGACTTGTGATACTCCTTCTCACACCACGGACAAATTACATACTCTGGACACACAAATGCCAAAAACCAACATCAAAATCACATGAACTTGTATGGTAAAACAAGGGCCAGGGGCTAAACGACCTACTACTGGTTTTTTATATGCTGTCTGAGAAGGGATCTATACAACCTCCTACAGCTGTGGTTCTTAACCTTTTTATGATTACATACCCCTGAGACAAGTGGGTGAAGTACCCCCTACCAGCCTATTTGGTTCTTAACCTTTTTATGATTGCATACCCCTAAGACAGTATAAGTAGGTGAAGTACCCCCAACCAACCTACCCCATCTGAAGACTAAAGTTCTTATGTTCTGCAATATATTGAAAGAATTATGCTGCTACACGTATATGTCACAGATTGTGCACATGCCAGAAAGTGGTATATTACTTTTAGATTTTTAAATTTAGTACAAAAACTTCTACAGAATCTGTACAGTGTACAGAGTACTTTTAAGCAAACATCTTTATTATACAATGTCATTCAAGTACCCCCAGTTAAGAACCACTGCCTTATAGTATAACCAATAACACTAATTTTTGTACAAATAAGTAAGTAAGTAAGTAAGTAAACACAAAATTTCTATAGCGCTGCCCGAAAGAAATTTAGTGTTTACTTACTTACTTGCTTGTAGCAAAATTTAGCGTTATTGGTTATACTATACAAACCAGCTGAGCTCGTTATTTGTACCGAAAGCAACAATACAATACAATTCCCCCTCCAACCCTTCTTGTGGCTATTTATGGCAAGAGGGGGTAGAGACAGAACCATCATGGGAGATACATAGCAACATCTCACCGCTTTCTTGCTGCTGGTCAGAGTCACCAGGAGACTTCTGAGGTGCGTGTTGACGTGGATTTCCCCCACCGTTTCTGAAATTTGAACGGGCCGAGTCTCTCTTGCCACCGCCCGTGGCGTCTCGTCTCGGCGCGTTCTTGCCAGCAGACGACGGATATCCAAACGAATCTTGCTTTGCGTTGCCTTTGTCTCCATAAAATCTCTTGCACAGTTCCTCGTGAGCGTTCTGTGCAGTCGTCAATACAGCGCGCATGTATAGCATACATACACAGTACAACACATGTCAACTTATTATACAAAATCTGCAAGGAAGTAAGTAAATTCACCCTATCAGTGTGCCGTGGCGAGACAGTAGCTAATGAAAATCAGTTAAGATTTTTGTTGTTTCTAGGTGTTGGTGTGTGCAAGTGCTATTGTAGAATATACACACATACAACAACACATACAGTTCATTAAGGTCACTTTTAAGTTAGTTGGCTGCAATTTCTTACCAGATCTCTACCACTCATTTCTTTTCCACAGTAGATGCAAGGAAATCGTATATCAGCCAGATCATCTACAAAAACATCAACCACCTGTCACAAAACTGTCATCCACAACCATTACCTATACAAAAGCAGACGTTCAACAGCAGGTGTTACCTAATCTCAGCAACACAGACAAGTAAGGATAAAGTTACAAGAACAAAGAGAAAATCTGGTCTTTACGCGCACCGAGGCAGAATAACTATACATTAAATAATAAACAGAACAAGGTAATATTAGTAAAAGGCATCAAAAAGTCAATGTACAATGCAGTGGCGGCTCCACCGGGGGGGAGGGGCAGAGGGGCCCGTGCCCCCCTATTGTGTGCCTGGCCCCCAGTGGCCCCCCAGTTGGGACCCTATACTTAATGCTACATACATTAAACAACAAAGGGTTGGCCCCCCAATGATTAGAAGTTGCCACCCCAACGGCCCCCCACTTGCCAAATCCTAGAGCCGCCACTGGTACAATGTACCAAATTCAATCAATTTGCTAACACATACCTGATTTCAATCTCAAAAACTAACTAAAGAACTACTGTAGTGCCAATTTGGACTTTCCAGTGAAAATGTCAATACCCTTTGTCAAGTTTTAGCTAGAAAAGAAAATTTCAATAATAAAAAACTGTACCATCACTGTCTTCGAAAGTTGAGAATGGGTCGTCACTTTTATGCCGAAACATAGGAACGCTCCAGTCCCACATGTCTGCCAGCGTCGGTCTGCGAGGCGGTCGCACTGGAGGCGCCCTTGCCCGCACGCCAAGCAGGTTAAGGAAAAATTCATCGTCCAGAAACCCACCGCCTCCTCTAAACCTAAAGAAAGGCGAATCACCGAGCAAGTCGCTGAGCAGGCGGTTTATGCTGGAGAAGTGCTTTCCGAAGAACGAATCAAAATCGCCGAAGACCGGATCTGCCTGGAACGCGTCGTTCCACTTCTTGTCCCAATCGGGTTGTCCTCCAAAAGACTGGTTGGCACCACCGGCCGCTTTAGCGCGCTCGTGCCACGACCGGCTCTTGTTCCTGCTCTTACCGTCGTCGTTGTTCTTTCGTCCAATGTTGGCAAAGAACCTCAAGAAATCTTCGTTTTCGTCATCTTCGCCGCCGTCGAATTTTGCAAACGTGAAAGTCTTCGGGCCATATTTCTGTCCGGCGGACCTGTGCTGGGACGAACCGGGCCGTGGTGTCGAGGCGCTGCGATGAGCCGAATGGTGGAACCTGCTTCGAGCATTGGCCATCCTCTCTTCATCTCCCGCTCTTTGCATGTCGTACAGCTGGCGCTTGTCGACATCCTTCAGAAGGTCGTACGCGGCTCCGATCTCCTTGAACTTTTCCTCCGCATCCGTAGACCTGTTCTTATCCGGATGGTATTTCTTGGCAAGATTTCGATACGCCTTCTTGATTTCATCATCCGAAGCTTGGCGATCGACGCCCAGTGTCTTGTACGGGTCAGACACGGTCATTTCGATGGCATCTGAAAACAAAACACGATCTAAAACCAGTTCTAAAACATAATTATCAAGAAGACTAGCCCAGCTATTGACAGTTAACCCTTTTGCAGCAGCAATCCATATAACAAATATGTCATGCAGCCGAAATATTGGTCCTATACGGCCAAAGGGTTAAAGCAGTTTTACGAAATGCAAACGGTAACACAAAGCCAGCAACAGTTCTCCCTTTGCTGCAATAATATACACATGGACATAAGAGCAGCTTGGGACTAGTACTGGTTATCAAACAGTCAAATTTCTGCTGAGTTCTAACACTCCAATCCAGTATTTGCAAGTAGACAAAGATAATTGATAATTATCCAAAATGCACGTTTCCCAACCAGTCCTTGTGAAATTAATTGCATCACTATTAACCATAAAAAGAAAAACAGTAGTGGCTATGATGACTGACAATAATAAAAAGTTATTAAATGTGCTGATTATGTCTCAGAGATACCTGGATATCATAAACGCTTCTTTAGGAACGGGATTTGCACCAAATGACCTTAAAATTGCACTACAATCCAAATTTCATGTTAAACTTATAAAACAGAATAATGCAGTAAAAGAGTCCAGATTATAAAATTTAGGTTAAGTTACAGTTATCTAGGAATGAGCTGAGATAAAGTGATAATTAGAATGGATGAATTATTCATTCAACAAAGCATTCACATCACCATAACAACAACAAACAACAACACTAGAAACTTAGGTCAATGGAAAAACACAGCCTTTGTTTAGTCTCAACAGCAAGGACTTGCTCTGGCTCAAATAAAAAAACTCCTACTGCAAGGTATGCCTGTCTACCGCTCTCAAGCACCCAGGCCAGACCAATTATATTATTCATCAGACAGGAACATTGCCTTAGCAAAAACCAGATGCTGCTAGATCCCATGTACACCGGTACATGTTCAATAGTCTCTATAGAGACTGTCTTGCTGCCTGTATTTATTCTACCAAACAGTTAGTACAGAATTTTAAAATTTCCCATCCACAAACCAAGTTTGCCCAATGCCTTCAGAAAGATGACTGCCTACTAAAGCAATAAAATTCTAAAGCAGCATTTTCCTGGGGCAAAAACAGGAGCCTATAACTGAAATGGCTTATTTTTTGTGAGTTAGACCACAAAGTCCTACAGTCAACCACAAAGTCTATCATCAAATTTATAATTTTCCATGAGAACTGTAATTTTTTTGTAGTAAGTTTTGGCAATTATGCAAAATGAAAAGGCATTTCTTGTAACAATTAACTTGTCCTTCAGACCCTGAAGGCAAGATCAACTCAGCGGGAAAAGGTCATTCAATGTCTGTCCACAGATAAATTAATAATCTTCAAAACTTTCACAACAACTATCAAATTTCCTAAAAGTAAAACAAATATAAATGCTATCCATAAGACAAAATCAAACCATGCTTAGACAGTTATAATTTTAAAGCACATCATACACACAACACTAAAGTATAAAAACCACGCAAGAAAACCGTCCTATTTCCCGTCAAAAAGGTGCTATAAAAATGCCTTGTTACATTACATTACTTACCGGTAATTTGTCAAATTCACAAGATGTTAAGAGATAGTTTAACTTCAGCGACGAGAAAAAAACCTATTGTATATTGGCTGCAAAGATAAAACTAACATTAAAAAGTATTTTTAGAATGTCAAATATTAATTGTAAAAACTTTCCAGTCTACTACGCAGTAATTCGCATCTGGAATCAGCAGTCTCACAAATGTAGATATGCAATTTGTCCAACGTCTCTGAGACAGTAATTAAACTTGACGAAACGCCTTTTAAATTCTAAATTAAGAATAAAATTGTCGAGAGAATCGATTCTATTGCATATCTACCGCATTACGCAGCCGGCGAAACCCCCATTCCGACTCGCCCAACCTTCGCTTTTCCCGTTGAACACTCCAGGACGACTGAACGGCAGTGAACGCTCACAGCAACGAAGGGCGTTTTTCACTCGCTAGGTGGCGCCTTTGTCTCAGATGACGCAGTATCTATCTACTGTGGATAGCGCTCGTTGATCGCATCTCAGTGGCGTAGCCAGGATTTTCGGAAAGGGGGAGGGTTGGTTTTGATCGTAACCAACTTCGAAAAACTTTTACACGCAAAAAAGAAAGGTCATCATCATCTTTCCTTCTTTCCTTCTTGTATTTTTCCTTTGCAGATGCTGACAAGCAAAAAAGGTCGTCACACCTTACTGGCACTTAGAAATGTTGGGTTGGGTCGGCAGCCAGCCAACAGTGAGCCAAGGGGGGTTTGACCCCCAAAACAGCGTCCGAAAATAAAAAAATGTATGGAAACGCATAAACAAATTAATTTTCGTCGGCAGCCAAAGGGGTTTTGACCCCCCAAATCTCCCTTGGCTACGCCATTGTCGCATCTTTAGTTTTTATAACAAGTTTTAAAGTCGTTCGGATTTTTAAATGAGCGCTGTCGATATATCGAAATGCATTAGGCGGATTTAGGCCTATCTTCTTTAATTAAGTGCTGTGTATTTCTACGTTAGTGACAGGGCTTTTTATGCTAAACAAATATTTTCCGGAACGCAATAGAAATTTTCCGGAACGCAATAGTCAGAAGTCAATTGTCAACATGACGTAGCGGTCGAACAGTTACTATAATGATTATAATCAATAGGCCTACAGCATTAAATTCATGCATAGAAAATTAATAAATAAATTATCAGTTCTAAATTTTCCATTTATGAATTTAATGGTGTAAAAAATACCAGTCTTCAGATTTTCCGGTTCCGCCTCGTTCCGACGCAAAAACCATGGTTGGCGACCATGGATTTTCGCTTTGTTCGATCATGACCCCTGGCTACGCCACTGCATAGAAGCATCAACCGATGGCACACCAAAATGCATTCACACAATATCCAGTTCAAATCCTGGATAGTAGGCCGTTCCATGCGTAGACCTAGGCATATATATATATATATATATAGGCAATAGGCCTAATCAAGTAGACATCGTCTTGTGGGCCTTCACTCCTTCAGGTCATTTCTCGGCTTCTGACTTCGACTAGGCTAAGTCTTAACCCCTTAACTGGGCAACTATTTGTAACTCACTGTAAAATGGACGAGCGTTACTCGGGGCACCCAGTTAAGGGGTTAATGCATTTATTTTTTTGCGATTTGGTCTCGTAGAAATACCAGCAGATATTAATAGCTGGTCTTCTATCGTTAATTAAGTAGACGAGGAAATCTGTGCTGGATTAATTATCAGCAGTGGCGTATCCAGGATTTCCGGAAAAGGAAGTTTGAAAAAAGGTTGATAACCGCCAAGGGGGTGGGGGTACTCAAAAATCGCCAAAAAATTGCCTCAAAAAATAAAAATTGCATGGGAATATATAAAAAAAAATTATTGTGCCATCCAAGGAGGTTTTAACCCCAAGGCCCCCCCCGTGGCTACGCCACTGATTATCAGAATCAGAGACAACAGTGGAGTTTTATTACTTTAAATATATTCAGAATGTAGTTTTAAAATATGACAAATCCTAAAAGTAGAACCACATGTCACGAACGGCGTAGCCTATACACGCAAATGACTCTATATAGTTTAATATTTAACAATATTGGTTACTAAGTTACATAATATGGGTGAGAAACTGCGAAATATGCAACTATCGTAAAATCTCCCGACGTTTTTTTTTTGAAATTGAAGGGGGCTCCCAGGGGCCCACCCCCGAAGTTCTGCACAAGGGCGTCAAAAACCTTGCTACGCCACGGAATGGTTTAGTAACGTTCCGCGACCCTAATCATAGCATGCAATATAAAAAATGTATTAGGCCAACTGGCCAAGGTTGGTTGAGAAGAATCCTTTGAGTTTTGAATAAATTGCAAACAAAAGCTCTGATTCATTTCGAATGAGAATATGACGAATATATTAGGCAGAAATATTTATATTTTTGTCAAAAAATAAGACAAAAGGAGAGAAATAAATATGGAAATTTCTTGAAAATTATCTTTTTTTAATTTTGCCAGCAACATACCTTTGTTACGCGTCTTGAAAATCTTATGAGTATGGCACAATCGCTTAACCGATAGGACCAAACCATTTGTAAGTGGAGTTTCAAAGCAAAATGGTTGGAATACGCCTTCCTTGCGTTATTGAGAAATAAAGTTAATTTTAAAAGTAGGCCTACTATAGGCCAGGGTTTCCCAAACTGTTGGAACTGCGCGACTCACTTCAGCGGCTTTGTGTAGCATGTCGCGACCCTGCAAACTCAATGTCAACTAAAATTGGATAAAACACTAATCATTTTAATATGAACTGTGCATGGAGGATTGCAGGCATAAATTTCTTATAACCTAAGCCTGCTTGCAACTTTAAAGGGTTGTGACATTGTGGTATTGGTTAGAAAAATTAATGACACTTTTGAATTTAATTAATTTTCCGCTACCCCGTGACCCAATATAGACTGAGCCCTGCGCCCCACTTTTGGGTCGCGACCCACAGTTTGGGAAACACTGTCCTAGGGAATATCTCCATGAAATATTTAAAGGGGCTTCGTACATGTATATCGGGTCCTGTTGGTCTGTTATAAGGTCGTGGGAGGTTTCAAAATTAAGACGCAGTGAGGTATAGTGGGCGGCTTTCATTGGATGGAGTGGGGTGCGGGGTGGCGGGTGGGGTGTGTGAGAGATTACGCCTGGGACTTCATTATGTTGCTGCTGGCGAAGAGCCTTAACGTTGAAACTATACGAGAAAAACCATAAATTTCGATTTCAGAAAATTTACCGCGGATGAGAATTTACATGGTACACGAAGAAACGACGGGGTTGAGGTTTGGTTGGGTGGGTGGGTGGGGTAGGGTGGGGGAGGGTATGGACTGTGAAACCTTGGCGTTTAACCTAAGTGGTATTTATTGGAGAGAAGAGGACGCGTCTTTCCAGTTAACCCCTTAACCGTGTATTTAACTGTAACTCAATGTAAAATGGACGGATATATCCGGGATCCCCAGTTAAGGGGTTAAGCTGTGATCGTCGCGGACTCGCAGCGTGGTTGTCGAACAAACACAGATATAGGCATAAACACATCTTAACCCCTTAACCGTGTATTTAACTGTAACTCAATGTAAAATAGACAGATATATCCGGGATCTGCAGTTAAGGGGTTAAGCTCTAAGACGATGCAGCGTCTAGACTCACTGCCCGCATTAATATCCGACCGGCAGGGGCGTAGCGACGGGGAGCTATATCGGTATATATCTGATTGGTTGACTATTGGTAGACGGTTTAGACCGTTTAGTCCTTACGTCGCGATGCGTTGGCGGACGATGTTCGAAGACGACGTTGCTATTGGTAACAATTGTTCGTAGAACCGGTTTATCGTCATTGCAGCATCAGACTGGGCGTGCGACGACGTTGCTGTTGGTAACAAACGCACAATTTTAACGTATATTTGAGCGTACACAAAAAATACGTGTAAGCGTCACAAATGGCCAACAGTTGCGTGATTTTAACGTAACTCAAGGCCTAAAATACGTGGCGCAGAGCTATCCGGCGATCTGCATTGAAATGTTGTTCAAGACGATTCAATGATTGGCTAGACTCACTGCCCGGATTAGTATTATCCTGCCGTGCAGAGCGGAGCGCGAGCGAAGCGAGCCTCTTTATAGTATATATATATATATATATATATATATATATATATATATATATATATATATATATATATACCCCCAAATCAGGCTACCTTAACAATTTTAATGTGTTTTTTAAGAGTTTCGAAGTTGTTAAAGATTTATATCCCCAAAATCACATTCTACCCGCCAAATCAAATTCCTGGCTACGTCCCTGCCGACCGGACCTACCAATATACGCGCACATCTTTGACCAGCGTTTTCTAATTTAACCGTGAAAATATGGTATTTGCATTTTCCGAGGTCGGGGGGGGGGGGGGGGTGGTGGGTGGAAGTGCCACTTCCTGCCCTAATGTGCGGGCGCCATGCATGGCGTCTACTCTAGTGGCGAATTATTCCTGCGTTGCTGCTGCCGCTACAGATTGGTGGTTCTGGCTCCGCCGTTGTCGCTGACGAGTGACAGGTACTGCGTGTTCTCCTTGTCGGCGGCGGCGGCGGCGTCGGTCCGCTGACGTTTCGTTCCTCCGCGGCAGAACATTCCGCGGAACGTTTCGCGGAACTGGCGGCTCATCCCGCAGTAGATGAAGAAGTTCACCGGATAGCTGAACAGTATGAACACGTTGATGAACCACGTGGCGATCTGACCGGAGTTCCGGTCGATCAGGTCGAGAGCGAACGTGTTCTGGACGATCATGATGATGAGGACCACCGCCAGAGGGAACTCGACGAGCAGGAATACGCCGACGACGTGGACGAGCATCATCGTCGTACAGTTATTCTCCGACAGACGTCGCGACTCCGATCTTCGGTTCTGCTTCAGCAGCTGTTCGCGCCTCGCCTGCGCCCGTCTTCATGGCGTTCACCAGGAGCCCGTTGAGCAGGACCAGCGACGTGCAGGGAACCAGATGGATGAAGACGACGCGGAACCAGTAGTAGACGTTGAAGTAGACGTTGACGTTCTGCTGAACGAAGCGTCTCATGATTGGTCGGCAGCCGGTCACGTGACGCCAGTCTTCGGTCCTAGAAGTCAGTTCTATGGGCTCGTACTCGAACTCCAGAAAGCGGGAAATCTGTTCATTTCGCCCAATCACAAAATACAGTAGAACTATTGTATAGCAGTAACACAGTAACCAGTGTTTATTCTAGACCTTCTCTGGGGGGGGGAATTCCCCTCAAATCTTGACATTCTGGCAAGTAGTACGACTCCCCCAATGTCTGTTCCCCTCCCAAAAAAAAAATTTAAACTCGCCCAATGTCTAGGTGGCTAGAATAAACACTGCACAGTAACGGATTGAGGGCACTACCAAGTTTTGTGCGTGTAGATGTAAAGACAAGAAGTCAAGCCTACTAGATACAAAAAAATTGACAATGCACATAAAGATCATGTTTACGGTGTTTATGTTTATCATGTTTAATATGTTTATTGTGTTTATGTTTATTATGTCGACGTTTATTATGTTTATTATGGCTATAATACAGTATTTATTCTCCGGAGGGGATTCCCTCCCCCCGTAAAAAATTATATGTTGGATGGGGGGATGGAAATTTACCCTCCCCAAAAGTGTGGAGACTCACACCTTGTCCCCCCCCCAAACATTTCAAAATCCCTCCCCTCCCCAATGTCAAGGTGGCTAGAATAAGCACTGCTATAATATGTCTATAGACATATTGAAACAGGACCTAGGCTACACCTAGCCGGTGTCCGTCGTACCTGCGACAGGAACGCCAACAGGAAAATGCAGACGATGACGCGAACGAAATTCGGTATCGTGCAGATTTCGCGCGCCCTGAGCGCATGACAGACGCAGACGTATCTCTGGGCGGCCAGCGTCACCGTCAGCCAGATGCTCATCGTGTGGAAGGCGGTCGGCAGGTGGTCGGTCAAGGACGAGTAGGCGAAGCACCAGGCGTGCGGCAGTCGCGGTAGTTCCCGGCGGAGTAGAAGAAGAGGAAGGCGGGAAGGGGCCAGACGCCCGTCAGCATGTCGGCGCTGGCGATGGCTACCAGAAGGACGTTCGTGGGGCTTCGCATGTTGCGGCGCATCAGGACGGCGCACACGAGGGTGTTGGTGACGAGGGTGACGACGATCAGGACCGGGGAGATGTAACCGTTGACGTAGACGAGAAATCCGCTCGACACCAGAAGGAACCCGGCCGGGTCGGATTCGTTGGCGACGGTTTGTCGACCATCGGCGGTGGTGGAGAGGTTGAAGTCGCTATCACTGAACGCTGTACAGTTGTTGTCGGTTTCCATTGTGTTGTTGTTGCTCTTCTTCTCGAAGCAAAGCAGGATATCGAAAACGATGTTCTCTTTCTCCGTCTTCTGGACAAATTACGTGCTTAGCTTCGATGATGTCTGCTTTGGTCGCGCGATGGTTTTCTATTATTGCCTTCTCTGAAGAGTTAAACGAGATGAACTCTTTAAAGTAAAAAGTATTCGGTCAGATTACTCCTAACAACAGTGTTT
>CM030855.1:3152714-3180214 GCA_018105865.1 Metaphire vulgaris
GGGGTATGTCGAGCTTGGGGTGGATGTAGTTGTCGGGGAAGTGTAGCAGTGGGGGGATGTAGTGGTGGGGGATGTAGCAATAGGGGGGATGTAGTTGGGCAGAGGGGAAATCTCCTTCCCCCTACAAATCGCGCCCTGAGTAAACCTCACATTTATATAGCGCCTTGATTATAGTGAACTAGTCACCAGCCTAAGGTGCCACGAAGACCATATCTGTATCCACGGTAAACATGCGAGTTCCCTGTATCGAACCCGGGTTGACGGGCAGAGGCGTAGCCAGGAATTTGACTTGGGAGGGGTATGATGTGATTGGGGAGGCGGGGGATAAATATTTAAAAACTTCGAAAGTCTTAAAAAAATACATTTAAATGTTTTAGGTAGCCTGATTTTTGGGGGTATATATATACCGATATACCCCCCGTCGCTACGCCCCTGCTGACGGGGCCATGGCTGAGGCCCTAAACAGACGATTGGAGTGTGTTTTGGAGACCATCTGGTTTATTTCGGCCGTTAAATTCTGTCAGCAAGTAAGATCTGGCAGCAAGATCTGACTTTTATTTGATGCAGTTCAGTCTGATAAAAAAACAGACACCGAAATGAAAGGGAGAGACGGCGACTTTGAGGAAAAACACGAATCAGGGGCGTAGCCAGAAATTTGATTTGGGAGGGTATAAATATTGGGGGGGGCGGGTATAAACCTTAACTATAAACCATATAAACTACATATAACCACATATAAATCACATAAAAAACTTTAAGGTAGACTGATTTGGGGGGGTATATATACCGATAAAAACCCCGTCGCTACGCCCCTGAAACGAATCTCGTCTTACAGGCATGATGCACCTTGTTACAGGCTGTAGAAGTGATACGATTGTGATGGAAAACGTCCAGTCCTCGCAAGTAATGGAGATTCAACCCACTATGCCCCACCCCACCCCACCCCATCCCCGTCTCCGCCGCTCAAAGGGCCGGAGACTGGATAAAACGTAATCCCTTTCTCGTTCGTTCGGCTGTCAAGTTGGTCTTTGGGATTCCGATAAACTAGAAGTAATCTGTGCTTAGGAAAAAAATTGAAAACCAGACGAAGGGGGGAGGGGGAGGGAAGGGGTGTAGGGGAAATGGAGAGACTGACAAGATGTTGAAAGGATCAATAGCAGAATAACAGAACGACAATTGGATGGGACAGGAACAGACAGAAAGAAACAGACAGACAGGCAGATAGAGACAGACAGACAGATAGAGAGACAGACAGACAGACAGATAGAGAGATAGACAGACAGACAGATAGAGAGATAGACAGACAGAGAGAGACAGAGACAGACAGAGACAGGGATACATAGAGAGAAAGAGAGAGAAAGAGAGAAGTCATCCTGGTCTATACAAGGAAGATGAACTGTCAGATCGTTAAGACGTTGGAGAATAGCGTTTATTAGATTATAGGAATCGTGCAGACGCAAAAAAAATAAACAGGCGCAAAATTAAAAATTTATTCGGAATGTTTGTCAAAATAACCGGTGATTCTGAACTGCAGACTCAAAAGGTCATATCCGAACTGTATTGTAAGTTGTGACGCTTAAATACATTAGTCGAAATTGCACGACACACATAAATGGTAACTGCATATATATATATAGAAATGTTCACACAAGCGATAAACAGGATACCAGACAATCGAACAGGTTTCCTGACAATAGCTGTCTGTCTGCGTAGGCCTATAACTAGACCTGGAATTAATTTATACGCGTATATATATGCATCCGCGCCAGAAGAAAAACTATAAAGATATAATTTAATACTGTTTTAGAGATAATATATATTTTAGAATATATATATATATATATATATATATAAATCTGTTATGGTTGTTATGGTTGCCAATTTCTGCCAAAAGCCTTTCTGTACTTTACACTGGCCTTTATTTCTGATCTGCGAGCTTTTCTTCTTGTAGATTTATCTGACCGGTCGGCCACGCAAGTTTTTTTTTCACCGCCTCATCAAGATGCGTGCATACTTACTGACGAACGAACGAAGGCGCCCGGAAATCTAATAGAGAAAATGGCGTCCTGTGTTTATCCGTCGAAGCAGAAAGCAATGTATACGATCCTTTGCAATGCGACGCAGTGTGATGTTAGGACCGGTAACGGCAAAATCCGGAACAATCTTCGTTTTCTTCTTCTTCTTCTTCTTCTTCTTCTTCTTCTTCTTCTTCTTCTTCTTCTTCTTCTTCTTCTCCTCCTCCTCCTCCTCCTTCTTCTTCTTCTTTTTCTTTTTCTCCTCCTCCTCTTATTCTTCTTCTTCTTCTTCTTCTTCTTCTTCTTCTTCTTCTTCTTCTTCTTCTTCTTCTTGTTTTTGTTGTTGTTGTTGTTGTTTTTGTTCTTCTTCTCCTCCTTCTTCAGATTCGGCGAAAACTACAACCAGGGGCGTAGCGACGGGGGAGGGTATATATATATATATATATATATATATATATACACTCCCAAAAATCAGGCTACCTTAAAATTTTTAATGTGTTTTTTTAAGATTTTCGAAGTTTTTAAAGATTTATGCTCCCCAAATCATATTATACCCCCTCCCAAATAAAATTCCTGGCTACGCCCCTGACTACAACAGTTGCGAAAACTATTTCCATCTTACACACACACACGAGTTATACAGAATATATAAATACTGAATTCGTGAATATGCAAATATATACACATAGGCTTTAATGTGTCCATTAACCATCTAAGTCGTCTACGTATTTCGCTGTGCATTTGGAACTATAGACGCCCAAGCTAATGGCATTTAGCATTTCCATGATGTCATTCCTATAGGTCCTTTGTCATTCGCGGTGTATTAGGTTACAGCTATACGCGCCGTGCTAAGAATCGCATATTGAAACCTCTGCTGCGTTCTCTCGCTATTCGTCATCGCGGACTTTCAATTTTCTTTCGGGGGCCCCTCGCCCGTCGTCGCCTGCTCTCGAAAAACCGTCGTTTCGCGATCGTCCGTCATTCCCAGCAATTGATTCCCAGCTTCCTTTGGCGCCAGTTCCCGTTGTCGTTGGGATAGAAAGCTGGAGCGAAGAGGGTTTATATTAAGTTGTCAATGAATCTGATAGCTGCATAGTTTTCGTCTAACGACAAACAATATCTTTCGCAAAACACGCACACAAAGCAACGTTTGAAATTGCATCGTCAGCCGACGCAGTTGAAGTGTGCTCTTAAACCCTTGTTTAACCCGCAAGTTCTTCACACAAAAGTCTGCATTCGATATATACATGCACTGCGGCTCTGCCTTTGGCATTTTCTATGCATAAGGCGCTATATAAATTTCTGAATAATAATAATAATAATAATAATAATAATAATAATAATAATAATAATAATGCTACTGGAAGATGGCAGAGTGGGTTACGTGCTGGAGCGTCAGGCTGACGGAGCGGGTTCAAGCCCCGCTAGTGCCCCTATAGTGGCTTTCACACAGGCAGTATTGCCTTCTAAGCCACTTTAAATCGTGCTAGGTTAGGCTGGGTTACTACTACTACTACTACTACTACTACTACTGCTACTGCTACTGCTGCTGCTGCTGCTGCTGCTGCTGCTGCTGCTGCTGCTGCTGCTGCTGCTGCTGCTGCTACTGCTGCTGCTGCTGCTGCTGCTGCTGCTGCTGCTGCTGCTGCTACTGCTGCTACTACTGCTACTGCTGCTACTACTGCTACTACTACTACTACTACTACTACTACTACTAACTACTATAATAATAATAATAATAATAATAATAATAATAATAATAATAATGCTTAGGCGTGTCTTGTTCGATTCTAATCGCTTCTACGCGAGAAATTGATGTCAATATGCTTTATAGAAGAACTACTCAAATGATGTAATATTCTTATTTTATTCGTTAGAGTTTATATGTGATCAGCGGTCAAATTATATTATTGAATATCCATATAGCGATGCAATTAGCGTAACTGCCTGTGTAGTGCGTCTAGATTTTGCCAATTTTGACTTATCGGGCAAAAATAAGATTATCCATGGGCGTCCGGAAGGCGGTGCAAGGGGGTGCTATGGAAAAAGTAAAATTACTTGTTTCTTTCGTCACAAAACCTTGTTTTGCACCCCCTGAAAAATTTTTTATTTCTTTCGTCACATGACCCTGTTTTGCACCTCCTGGAAAAATTTCTGTGAACGGGTCCATAGGGTTAAAGTCCATCTCTTCTTGTTGACTTTTCCTCCATAGGCTGTCTTTCTCTTTCTCGCTGACTCGTGAAAGAGCGATTGCTTCTTTGAAACCTGTTCCCCTCTGGTGTTTTATTCAATATAAAATTTCTTGCATCTCTGCTCAGGCTAATAATTTAGTATATTACCTTGCCATAAAGCTTGCCATAAAGCTTCGGGTCCGGTTACGATAAACGTTCATTATAGAGATGATAGAGATCTCGTCATCTTAACGTGGTGCATGCACAAGACACTCTGTAGGCCCTAATTGCAAGCAATGTGTTCTTCATTATTAGATCTCTTTAGAGCCGTGTTATCTGTCACTTAGGTAAGTATTCGCGTTGAGTTGAACCTATTTTCCATATTATTATTATTATTATTATTATTATTATTATTATTATTATTATTATTATTATTATTATTATTATTATTATTATTATTATTATTATTATTATTATTATTATTATTATTATTATTATTATTATTATTATTATTATTATCATTATCATTATTATTATTATTATTATTATTATTATTATTATTATTATTATTATTATTATTATTATTATTATTATTATTATTATTATTATTATTATTATTATTATCTTTATTATTTATCATTATCATTATCATTATCATTATTATTATTATTATTATTATCTTTATTATTTATCATTATCATTATCATTATCATTATCATTATCATTATCATTATCATTATCATTATCATTATCATTATCATTATTATTATTATTATTATTATTATCATTATCATTATCATTATCATTATCATTATCATTATCATTATCATTATCATTATCATTATCATTATCATTATCATTATCATTATCATTATCATTATCATTATCATTATCATTATTATAACTTTCATGTATATTTTACAAAATTAAATTTCAAATTCTTCGTTATTTATCTAATAGAATATCTGGTTCTTACATAGGGCCTACTCCAACGAATCGGTAATAGAAGTTACAGCATAGAACTTAATTATAGCGTATTTAGCGGGTCTGTAAAATTTGGTACGTTATATCCGAGGTACCATGTATTCAACGCCATCCAGTACGGTAGCGCACCACACAGTAAATCATTTTCGTAAGATAAAGCCAAATATAAGTTATAACCGAGTCAGTAAATTTATCTCAGAGAACTGCACCGTATACACTTCCCTTAACAACTAAAACATGGCGAATATTTGTTCACGCTATTTGGCGCAATGTCCGAATATCATATAATTATCGGAAAGCAGAAAGACAATTCTTTTTTCGTTCGAATGATTGATTCGCTGGCAATTATAAAGAGTCAGTTCGCACACTGGGGAACGTTAAACGCCATAAAGAAACTGTGATGCGGCGTCTAAACGCGTCTGTTCATTCCCACTCAGTCACGCCATAGAGGGAGTTAATCTGCTCAAGGCGTATGAAGTAAATTTCGACTGATTTTTATCCCATATATATATATATATATATATATATATATATATATATATAGTCCAATAGTGGTTGTAATCCAGATAGAGCGGGTGGATGAGTAGAGCAAAAACTATGGAAATGCGTTATGATAATCTCATGGATAATAATAATAATAATAATAATAATAATAATAATAATAATAATAATAATTATTATTATTATTAGTAGTAGTAGTAGTAGTAGTAGTAGTAGTAGTAGTAGTAGTAGTAGTAGTATTATTATTATTATTATTATTATTATTATTATTATTATTATTATTATTATTATTATTATTATTATTATTATCATCATCATCCTTATCATTATTATTATTTTCCTGTGACTTAGGTGCGACAGAGAATTAATCGGCCTATAAGAGAAGTTAGTTGTTCAACATGCAATTAAGATGTCTAAATAAAAACGCGCGTTTAGTAATATTTCAGGACAGTTGGTTGTAACACTTGATCGCTAACTAGAAATTATGCTTTTAATATTTACTAACTTTTCTTCGACTTGACAGTCTTGGCTTATTAATAAATACTTAACACTGCACACTCAGTGCACAGTATGTAGGCCTAATCCTACGCTATGTTAAAATCGTTTTGGAAACTACTTAAAAAAATTTAATTCTAAATGCCGAAGAAATTCACGGCCATCGGCATCGCAAAACTTTCCCGCCCTCGTCAAAATTTGTGCCCATCACTGATCTATACGATTCACAGCCATCGGCACTAAATATCCCGCAGTCGTGCCAGATATTTTACAGTCGACACCAACAACGAAGTATACTTTAATATTCCGTAAAATGTAAACACTATTGCAACGAAATCCTTGTTCTTCCATCTGTAAGTTTTTACACAGAGCGTTCTTAGCATGCAATCAATAGGCCTATATATACAGTATATTTATGCAAATGCATTACATATACATTGACGTATACAGTATTCGACGACTAAAGTATAGAGACTACAGCGACATGTACGATCGAAACCCTTATTTGCATATACTTGCTGTTATATTTGCTTCAAGAAGTCCTTATACGTGACTTAATTTTTGTCCTGCCACCGTGTCTATTCGAAGGAACAGATTTATTGGCCAAAGCAATTGAGAACCTTATGTACACCAATACTTCCTATCGTGCTTGGCGAGCAATCATTATATAATAATAAGCAATCATTTAATAATAATAATAATAATAATAATAATAATAATAATAATAATGTGATTTTAAGTGGTTTAGGAGGCTAAGTAAGCCTGTGTGAAAACCACTGAAATTATTTATTTTTATTTATTTATTTGAAAAAACCAGCTTCGCGACATGATCACGGATTCGAATCGTATATATACAGTCATTAAGTCGCAGTTCTATTGAAGCGCAGTAACTAGGAAATCTAATTACCTTTAATAGTCAGTTTAATAGTAGGCTAATCGAAGTGCTTGTAAAAGAACCATAGAGATTGAAGAATCAGATCAACCATGGAACCCTAAATAAGTATCTAGATACAGATGGCCAAGATTCAGCCGATGGACACAATGTGCGTCGATATATTATAATCAGGGCGCGATTTGTAAGAGGAGGAGGAATATTCCCTCCACTGCCCAACTACATCCCCCTACTGCTACATCCCCCACAGCTATATCCCCCCACTGCTACATTTCCCAACAACTACATCTCCCCCAAGCTCGACATGTTCTCCCCACTGCTCCAGGTCACAAATCGCCCCCTGTATATAATATATAACTCTCTCTCTCTCTCTCTCTCTCTCTCTCTCTCTCTCTCTCTCTCTCTCTCTCTCTCTCTCTCTCTCTCTCTCTCGCTGGAGACATAATGTTGGAGACCAACGTTCCCTCTCGCTTAGAGGGAACGTTGGGTGTTATAGGGGTGTAAAAATATCCCTGGGCGAATATGAGTGGAAATGTGCACTTATCTGTACTTGTACTTACTGTACAGACGGTTGGTGTATATACGCTTGGTGTCGGTTCATCGATTTTCCAATGTTTTCAGAAATATTTCGGACCACGAAGAACAATTACAATAATATTCTTAGAGATGTTATCAAAGCAAAAGCGACTTTCGGACAATCGATTTGAATCGAATCGTTCAGACTTTCGAAGGTGAAAAACGTTTTCCGATAGCATCCCATCGATCAGCGACAGATTAAAATCAATAGCCTCATCTATATTCTTATTGTTATATCCGGACTTCCTTTTAATCTCATATTTATTGTCTGCATGCATCCAAACAGGCCCTTTCCGTTCAGAATGGCCGACGGGCCCTTGAAGTCATAATTTTTTCTTGACGACCTTTTTTTTTGCTCGTCAGCCGTTTATAAAGTCTTGACGACCTTTTTTTGCTCGTCGTCTGCCGTTTATTTAGCACTTTTGAGCTGACATTTTTAACCATTCTTTAGTGTTATTATTCATTTTATTGTTAATTATACATATTCATCATCGGCCCGTTGTCCCCCCTGCAGTTGCCCCCTGCCCCCTTTGCATCCAAACGGTTGTTCAATATTGAAATATCTTTTGTGATTTTTGCACTTGTCGTAATTTCGCTGTTGTCCCAGTATTTGGCATTTGTATATATATATATATATATATATATATATATATATATATATATATATATATAATATATATATATATATAATATAATTGTATTAAAAATACGAAGAGCTGATATTTAGTGTGCTCTGCTTGGGAAACTGCGTCTGTCTTTTTTGTGGAACCAAGGTAGCAGCTGAAGAGCTGACAAACGGAGGCGGGAATAGATGGATGTATGAGTAACAGTCTTTTTCTCCATATGGCCTATCTCTCAGGGGCGTAGCCAGGAATTTGATTTGGGAGGGTATAAATATTGAGGGGGGGTATAAATCTTACTATAAACCACATAAACCATATGAACTACATATAACCACATATAAATCACATAAAATAACTTTAAGACAGACTGATTTTGGGGGTATATATACCGATATATACATCCCCGTCGCTACGCCCCTGCTATCTCTGTCTCCCTCTACTCTCTGTATCTCTCTCTGTCTGTCTCTTTCTCTTTCTCTCTGTCTATCTCATCTATCTGCAGAGATTTTCATTCACCCCAGCGGTGGTGGTGGTGGGGTTTACACCGCCGTTTTGTGACAGACACCCCCTACATCTGCGCCCCTTCCCAGGGGTGGTGTTGACCATCACCAAAACAGACTGATGTTAAAACAATTAACTTAAAATTCTAAAGGGAAATAACCTCTGGAAATTAAAACTTGAGCATGCACTATAACTGACTTCATGCAAAAGTTCGAATGGACAGTATGAAAACGGAAAAGATGACAACGGAAATCAGTATTTTGACTTACATTTTCCTTTCTTCCCGCATCGAACCCCCGTCACCATCTTCACCCTCCAATTTCTGTTCGCCTCTGGGTCCAAGGAGCCTAGACGAAACACTGGGTCACATTGGCAATTTGGCACCCCTGCAACTATATGGGACGCTCCCGGAATGCAGATTCCTGTCTCTCTGCATCTTTCTGTCTGTCTATCTGTCTGCCTGTCTGTCTGCCTGTCTGTCTGCCTGTCTGTCTCTCCATTGTCGTACAGGTTACAGAGCCGTCAAAAATTGCGAACGAGCGATCAACCGCAAAAGAACGCCACTGCGACCCGCCGCTCTGACATTCAATCTCGCGTCCACCCTCCCCACCCACAGAAGACCCCACTCCACCCCACCCCACCCCACTGACACCAGACCGCCGTCGCTGGCGATAAATCCGGGGTCGCGGGGCAGCGAAGAGGAAGGAAATCTACAGTGTACGGCGCTGACCCGATGTAAAAATGCCTCGAGTCGCGGTCGCTGGAGAAACGCGCAACCGTTAACAATGCCACGCACAACGGGGCAATAAGAATATAATCATCGAAGAAATGAAATCGAAATGTTCCACTAGAAATAGAATTGTTTCAGCCTTCTTCTTCTTCTTCTTCTATGCCCGTCGCTAGATTGTAGAAACAGGACCATGCACCGGGTTTCTCATAGCACGAAATAAAAATGAAATAAAACGGCGTCATTTTGTCGCTAAAACGATTAGGGTTCGGGATGGTCAGGATTTTGGTGAAACTTGTCGGTAAGATTCGCTGATGTCACCGGTACTTGCGACAAATTTGAGAGAAGAATTTGCCGAGATCAACGTAAATAAAAAGCTGGTTCTCTCCCTCCACTGAGTAGCAAGTGGAGGGAAAGTATCAGAAGTTGAACACAAGATTGTAATGCTGGTTTTCCTTGCAAGTCGTAACGCAAGAGTCGTCAAAACGATGTGATAGCTTCCTAGAAGTTTTAAAATTGAACCCTAAAAATCACATTTATTCAATCAATCAATTTATACGGCATATTGCAATTGGAGCCTAGGAAAGCACTCGCACTAAATGGAACCAGTTGCTGCTAAGCTGTAATTTAAATTACGAAAATCTTGACAAATAATTCAATTAATCAGTTTATTAGTATCAAAATCAGGACCAAAGATCATTAATAATAGAATTCAATATCTGAAAAATAGTTGTAAAGACAAATGCAAATATACTCATACAGATATTTCTTACAGAACCCGAATAATGAGCGGGGCTTCCCGAATAAGGGGCATGACCCCCTCGTGGCTAAGCCAAAATTCCTCTGAGCGGTAAAGTTGCCTAACATTTAAATAATTATTCATGATAATAAAATACAAAATATAACACGTTTTCATTAATAGAATCAGCTGTGCATATTAAGCCTACTACTGCTGCTGCTGCTGCTGCTACTACTACTACTACTACTACTACTACTACTACTACTACTACTGCTACTGCTGCTACTGCTGCTGCTGCTACTGCTACTACTGCTGCTGCTACTGCTGCTGCTGCTGCTGCTGCTGCTGCTGCTGCTACCACTGCCACCACCACCACTGCCACCACCACCACTGCTGCCACTGCTGCTGCTGCCACTGCTGCCACCACTGCACCTGCTGCCACCACCACTGCCACTGCCACTGCCACCACTGCCACCACCACCACCACTGCTGCTGCTGCCACTGCTGCCACTGCCACCACCACCACCACCACCACCGCCACCACCACCACCACCACCACCACCACTGCTGCCACCACCACCACTGCACCACTGCTGCCACCACCACCACCACCACCACTGCTGCTGCACCACCACCACCACCACCACTGCTGCTGCTGCTGCTGCACCTGCACCACCACCACTGCTGCCACTGCTGCCACCTGCTGCTGCACCACCACCTGCACCTGCTGCTGCTGCCACTGCTGCTGCTGCCACTGCTGCTGCTGCTGCTGCCACTGCTGCTACTGCTACTGCTGCTACTGCTGCTACTGCTACTACTACTGCTGCTGCTGCTACTACTGCTACTGCTACTACTACTACTACTACTACTGCTACTACTACTTCTACTGCTATCACCACCACCACCTGTGTGATTTTGCAATGTAAATATAAGCTTTTGAAAACCTGTTTCTGAGAGGAATTGTCAAACTAGGCTGAGCAGAGCAAAGTCTAGTCAAGTTGTATCCAGTCTTCAGACGAACAGAGTTCGATTTGTTCCAGACGACGGCGATTTCAAACGACCAGCGAAGAAGACAGAGAATAAATTCAAGACAAACCGTTCGTATCTTCTGTAGAATTTAACAATCAGATAGTTTGCCTAAGTCGCAGTCCCCTCCTCCTCCTCCTCCTCCTCCTCCTCCGCTGATCCCTGCTGTCTGCATCGAAACGCGGGTAAGTCAAGGAACTATTTTGCACGGCGCATCGCCTGCTCGATCAATCGCCGCTGGGCGAAGGGTGGTTCGCGGATGATGATTTCTTGCTATGGCCCTTTTACACAATGATTTGTAGTAGGGCCCGCTAATCTGGGTAATAGCGTTATTATTATTATTATTATTATTATTATTATTATTATTATTATTATTACGAACATTTATAAGGCGCAAGTTCGCAGTGCAGCAAATGCGCTAAAACTACGATTTGAATTTTTTTAAATGAGGAGAAAGAGAGGGAGAGAGGAAGGGGAGAAGGGGCCTGGATTGAGTGATGCATCATCGCCTGTCCTCCATTGTATGCAGTGGCGTAGCCAGGATTTCCAGAAGAGGGGTTTTTGGCTTTGACGTTTGACCGTAACCAACGTTCGAAAAATCTTGACAAGGAAAAAAGGTCATCCTATATGTATCTATCCTGTGTCTTTCCTTCTAAAATCGATGCTGACAAGCAAAAATAAAAGGTCGTCACGCCTATGGCGCTTAAAAATTTTGGCCAGCAGCCCTAAGGGGAGGGAGGTGACCCTCAAAACCGCGTCCGAAAATTAAAAATGCATGGAAACACATTTTTTAAAAAAATTCGTCGGCGCCCAAGAGGGGGGGGTTAACCACCACTTGGCTACGCCACTGATTGTATGAGAAGTTCGAAGTATGAATTCCTTCCGTGCGTTGTCTAATTGGCCGTGCGGTGTCCGTGACGACAACAATGCGTTTGTCGGAAAAGTTCTTCGGGCGTGATTGACTCTCTTCCAGTGGCGTAGCTACATTGGTGCAAACCGGTGCAATTGCACCGGTCGGACCGCCCAGGGCAACTTGTGCAAATCGTGTAAATCCGATGAGATTTTTATTGGGGGTGAGGCAGTGGCGGCTCTAGGATTTGGCAAGTGGGGGGGCCGTTGGGGTGACAACTTCTAATCATGGGGGGCCAACCATTTGTTGTTTAATGTGTGTAGCATTAAGTATAGGGTCCCAACTGGGGGCACTGGGGGCAGGCACTCAATAGGGGCACGGGCCCCTGCCCCCCGGTGGAGCCGCCACTGGGGTGAGGGGGGGTGAACCTGGTATTGTAGGTTCTACCAGACTGCAACTGGTTGGTTACAACTTACTTTTCGCGCCAAACTGGCTTCTCCAGTCGGGCAGGCTCAAGCTGTACTGCGTTTAGTCTCGTCGTTATCGCATAGCATCTGGCATGACCCAATGGAATGCGCCGATAAAGATGGCTGCCAGCCCCTACTATCTCAAGTTCGGAGCAGAAGATCCCCGCTGTGTCTGCTACGATGACACACACAAACACAATAGCTACATATTCCTAGTTCAGGATCCGATTGGCATTGGTTTCAGTGTTTCAGTTGGGGAGGGATGGTTTTCCGACGTGTCACTGCTGATCGTTCGAAGAGGGCAAAATATCCATTCTTCTGACATTCGTATTAAAAATGTCCGATTTAGGCAATATAGTATGCCTCAGGCAAAACTCTGAATGCCAAGCACTTTTGATGTACAAGAGATAGTGGCCTAATTTTTGAAAAAAAACGTGATTACTAGGTCATCTTCACTTGCCTGTCAAAAGTGCTAGCCATTCACACGTCTGCCAATACCATTCTCTGTAGTTTAGAAATGTCAGACACGATTGCAGACTGTCTCGATAGGTGTCTTCATTCAGTTCGTGAGCCATTCGCCAGGTGGCAGGAGTTCGCTATTCTCGGCGACATAAGATAAAACGGTACACAGTGGTTCCTTCAATAAAATAGCCATACAGCGCGCATTGTTTATTCTAGGCCTGTTTGGGGGGGACCCCCAACTTTGAAAATCCCCCCAAAAATTTCTATATGTTGCGTCAAGGTTTTTGGTCAGACAAACCATCTCCCCCCCGAACATGTAAAATTGCCCCCCAATGTCAAGGTGGCTAGAATAAACACTGCATACAGCGAGATTAACTTACTCTGCGACCATAACGCATGATCTCCAATGGTACAGTAGGCCTACTACTGCCAATAGCTCATATACATTGAAATCTGCATAATATTTGTATTTTCTATAACAACGGCTGATGTTTATAGGCATCACTATAACATAGTAGCGCTATAGATTTGAATGACTGATTGGTTCATATAAAGGAGAGCATCGGAATTATACGCAATAACTCCTTTGCGTCAAAACTTTGTAATCTTTCCAAAAAAATTTATGACGGAGAGTAGATTTTTGTCAGACTGTGTACAGTATATAGTGTGCGGTTTGAAATGGCTGAGACGTGTCGCATTTCGAGCGCTGTGGAATAAAATAGAGACAGAAAATATTAAAAATCCTTTAACGATTTCACGCATTGGCGATGGGGACACAAGGAAAACTGTTGCTAATTCGAGTGTTTCATCGATACGCTGAAAGTTTTGCATAATGTATGAATTATATGTTATACTATACATATACTGTACAGCCACTCAGAGGCGGTTCTAGGCCTAGGCCGGGTAGGCCATGGCCTACCCAAAACTTTGTCTGGCCTACCCAAAAAATTACGTGGCCTACACTGTGGCTGGCCTACCCGAAAAAATATGTGGCCTACCCACAGTATAGCTGGCCTCCCTCCAAAATGCGTTGTGTGGCTGGGTAATTAGTGCGTATGGCCTACGCTACGAGGCTGTCGAGTGTAGTGAAGGCCAATTTGAATCCCCAGCCACTCATCAGATACCTTCTTTTCCATTCGGTTTCCAGATGTCAAGTCTCAAGAAGCTTTATCTAATTGATCAACCACCACCGACTGATCAATGGTCGTTCAACGGTCTCCGCACATATTTTCTTCCCACCCTCCTCAGTGTCTAATTTGTTTGATGTACTGTCATTGGTAGTACTTACCCTCCCCCTTCCTCATCCCCCCGTATCCCCACAGAATTACCAGACTTCCAGGCGAGTGTTGCAGAGTTTAGGGGCTACTCTCAGGCGTTTTCGCCATGGGAGTAGTTCCTCTTGCTGTCCATAATTAAGTTCCCTCTAATGAATGGCCTTATCTGACGGTTGATGACATGGATGACATGACTGTTTTGATAATCAATTCTCAACGTCGTCGGACATCTGGTGTAATCTAATGTATGTTCTGGTTAACAGAACAGAGATGGAGAAGCCGCAGTAACTATCGTGTAAGACGGCGACGCTAAACTAAGTGCTGACATTCAGTCCGTTTAAGATTGCGGAATTTGCAGCTCATACAAGAGACAGTCTATGCCTATCATACAAATTACTATAGCACTCTATAATATTATTATAAAGTAGAGATGAATAAATTTCTGGTTAAACGCGCTCGAGTTAGTGGTAACGAAGAAGTAGAGTACATGGTGACTGACGATTCAACTGGACCTACAAAGACAACTGTCGAATCTCAAGACGTTCAACATCACTCAACGAATGTTACGGGATGTAGCCTAGGCCTATCAATTTCACAAGTAGCACCAGTTGACTCAGGTGGTCTGCGTAAGTTGTCATACTACTGTGGCTGATATCAGCAAGGATTATAAAGATCAACCTGTGCAACCTAAACTGCAGGTCTTTCCAAAATCAAAATTTGGTCAGCGTTTCACGAGAATTTAACTCTTCGTTGCATGACAGGTAGGCCCCTATCATTTCTTGGAATATTCAATTGCAAGCAATGCCATAGTTTGTTTTTTGTGCCGTCATTTTTGTCCACGATCAGGATACCAGGAATGAAGAATCTGCTTTAACGGAGACTGGGTTGCGTGGTTGGGAAAATATTGACAGCAAACTATCGAAACATTTCGCAAGCGTGATGCATTCTGATGCTCTTGCACAGTGGAATACACAAAAGTAGCCTACACTGATGCAACTGGCAACACGGCAAATTTTTTGTCGGAGTCTCAGCCTAACATGCTACTTTGTCAAGTTGACCTTCTCCTGACCTTGAACCCTTGAACATTGCAATGCACATAGTTTGAAAGCACTCATTTTTGCATGTTTATTCGCACTTGATAATATTCCACTTATATTTGGTCAAAGCTAATAAATTACAACTTGGTGATTTTACAGATTTTCCATACTTCAAATATATATATATATAAATATATATATATATATATATATATATATATATATATATATATAATTCACCGCACATCCCTATTATTCTGCGCTATTGTATTTTATAACCACAGAATTTCGGGTGGGATTAACCTTATGAACTTTGATACATCGACACGGTCCAAGCTTGGCCTACCCAAAATTTTCATGGCCTTTGACTGGCCTACCCAAATTAAAATTCCTAGAACCGCCCCTGCAGCCACTGTAACAATAGTCCTTCCATTGGTTAAAGAGAATCGATGCTAAAATATTGTATCGTCTATAAAACATGTGATACAAGGAACCAGTCAGTGGCGGCTCCACAGGGGGGACCCGGGGGCATGCCCCCTTTTGAGTGCCTGACCCGCTCTGGCCCCCTGTTGGGACCCTATACTTAATACTACATACCTAACAACAAATGGTTGGCACCCCATGATTAGAAGTTGCCACCTCAACGCCACCCCTCCCTCCACTTGCCAAATCCTGGAGCCGCCACTGGAACCAGTTATCTTACTTAAGACACGGTTCATCTGGCAATCGACTTTGTAGCCATTTAACCCCGTAACCGTGTATTTAACTGTAACTCAATGTAAAATGGACGGATATATCCGGGATCCCCAGTTAAGGGGTTAACTCGATGCTCGCGGCAGAAATCTCTTTTGTCAGATGTACCTTGCACTCGTATTGTCAATGGCAGTCACTATAGTTGTTTCCAAATCAACAGTTTCCGGAATTCATCGTGAGACCAGCGCAATATTAGCGTTTAAATTAAGTCATAAACTGTTCCTGTTTGTCCCGTCGGTCTTCGGATGAAGCCCCCCCCACCAATCATACTGCCCAATTAATCGTCACCATTCCGCTATTTATCGATTGAGAATCGACTGCATGTACGGTGCTTTAATCATGTCGTTTTTCACTAGACACTTGTCGCCGAGCAATAACGAAAACAACTAATCATAGATATGTCAAATTAACCACCGGTTCGAATGCATATATATATATATACTCTATGCGGCGGCGACTCGATGCGAATCCTTTGCACCGCGTGACGTCATTCGACCGAACGCTGTGACGTCATTGTTTGTATTCACTTTGCTCGCATCGTCTGCGATTTCAGTACGACACTCAGAGATGAGAAGCGATTGCAGACGATTAGGAGGAATAGGAGGAAGAGGAGGAGGAGGAGGAAGAGGAGGAATAGGAGGAAGAGGAGGAATAGGAGGAAGAGGAGGAGGAGGAGGAGGAGGAGGATGAGGAGGAGGAAGAGGAGGAGGAGGTGGAGGAAGAGGTGGAGAAGGAGAAGGGCGTGTGGCTTCGGTTCGAGAGGATGACGTAAACGATGACGGAAGCACGGAGCAGACGACGGTTGTTGTTTGTCTTCGTCTGCTTCTGATTGACTAACGATGTCACGTGGGCGACCGGAAGGACGTACGGAGGGCGCTCTAGTTCCGCCTCTATCGACTGTGACGTCATCGAACGTCATCGCTTCGACCGCACTTTACGATTGGCCGGCGAATTTTATGATTAAAGAGCACAGAACAGCATTTCTTTCATTTTTATAGCGCCTGTCAGTCGCAAAACACAGTTTGACGGATTTTAACGACTTCATTTTTAAGTTAGTAATTATTATTATTATTATTATTATTATTATTATTATTATAAGTTAGTAAGTAAGTAAAATCTCTTAAATTTTTATAGCGCTTTCGAGAGCAGGTGACCTACCGTACAGTAGCTGCTTGTTATTCCTATAGGAGCTTAACCTACCGTTTAAATTAGCCGCAGACGAAGTTTAGTGGTTTGCCGGACAAAGTTAATTTCATCTTTAGCTTTGACGTCGTTCAGTGCTAGAATTGTCAAAGATTCAGGCCGACGCTCTTAACCCCTTAACTGGGCAACTATTTGTAACTCAATGTCAAATGGACGAGCGTTACTCGGGGCACCCAGTTAAGGGGTTAATTGACCACGAATTTACCGTTGGAAGTGCGTTCAACTGATAGGCCTATGCATTTCAAGCGAAGGTCTTATAAATTCTTGCGAAATGGTCGTAGTTTAGACCGGACCAATCCAGATTGTAAATTTTTATCAATATCTGGACATTGGACAACATCGGTCGATATAAAGCATCGCCGTTTAGGATTACGGCTTATCGCTGCGATCGGACGAAGCTCTTACTTCTACAGTGTATGTACTGTACAGCGACACATAAAAGCAACGCCATAAAACATACGATACATGCGTAATACACCCGGATTACGCTGGATTTACGAGGGATGTAATCGACAGTGGTTTTCAACACAGGAGAAAGCCTACCAAGCCACTTAAAATCCATATATTCTTCTTCTTCTTCTTCTTCTTCTTCTTCTTCTTCTTCTTCTTCTTCTTATTATTATTATTATTATTATTAATATTATTAATATTATTATTATTATTATTATTATTATTATTAGTAGTAGTAGTAGTAGTAGTAATAATAATAATAATATTATTATTATTAATATTATTATTAATATTATTATTATTATTAGTAGTAGTAGTAGTAGTAGTAGTAGTAGTAGTAGTAGTAGTAGTAGTAGTAGTAGTAGTAGTAGTAGTAGTAGTAATAATAATAATAATAATATTATTATTAATATTATTATTATTATTATTAGTAGTAGTAGTAGTAGTAGTAGTAGTAGCCTAGTAGTAGTAGTAGTAGTAGTAGTAGTAGTAGTAGTAGTAGTAGTAGTAGTAGTAGTAGTACTATGGTTATAGTGTTAAGACCAATTTTTATGGTTAACTTTTTAAAACGACGATATTATAACAATGAATGAGCACAAAATGCTACTCTGAGTAGTGCGGTCGTCCCTGGTTCGATGGTTCGTCCCTGGTTCCCTGCCCCCTCCCCGCTGCCGCGAGCTCTTTTTTCTCTGCAACGACCGGAGAAAACCTTGGGGTGACGGGGTCGTGAGGCCCTACACCGGGTCAAAAGGTCACGGGCGCCCCCGTAATGGCTGACCGCCGTTTTTTTTTAAATTTCCTAGAAAGCGATGTAGGCCTAATCGTTGTCCTTGTCTGTGAAGGGCAGGAATGAGAGAACGTCAATAAATCTGCGCCGTACACTATACTTTCGAAAAGCGCTACATGAATTCACGAGAATCTACTTACTTACTCCTTTTACGATTATTATTGTGGGCACCCCTACACGGATTACAGGGGCGTAGCGACGGGGGAGAGGCAGATCGGTATATATACTCCCCCAAATCTGTATATATAATACAGTATATATATATATATATATATATATATATATACACATGTACATATATAACATATATAAATACATAAATAATAAGCATATATAATACATATACACAATATATGTAATATACTATATATGTAATATATATATAACAATATATGCCCCCAAATGTATGCCCCAATCAAATTTCTGGCTACGCCCCTGACCGATTGATCCAATAATACATAATTATAATGGGTTTAAGGTCAAACGCGTAAGGCGCTGCTTTTTATGAATCATTTGTTACTCTTCGGGAGATAATATCAACTGCCCTTAGCATACACGGGTTCTCCTCCCACTCCTCCTCCTCCCCCTCCTCCTCCTCCTCCTCTTACTCCTCCTTCTATCATCTCATCCTGTCATCCTGTATCCACGCACAATCCAAGTAGGACCCCCCTCTACCAGTCCCCCTTATGCAGAGGTGGGAATAATGGGGGAAACAAGCACAAATGTCACTTCAGATGCTTATCAGTGACGACAGGGTTGATGGTGCAAGAGCTTTTAAGGCCCTCTCTTTCCCTCTTGAGGTGTCCTTAATGTCAAGGTCGGACTCTGAAGTGTGTGTGTGTATGTGTGTGGAAGGGGGTTGCAGCGATCCAGTCGGACGTTGAAACCGAGACTGCAAAAAGACGAATCGCATCGGGTACGGTAAGGTAAATTACCACGGCGCTATCTATAATTAATTAATTAATTAATTCAACGGACCGTCACTGGAAATAATAAAATAAGACGAAGTTGTTTTTAAGAAACAAGCAACCAGAAACCCGGAAATACAAGTCATTTCATTATCGACTGTGGAAATAAAGGAGGCATATGCCAAGATAAAAGGGATTATTTCACTGGGGCAAGTTTAAGCGTCGAAAATTCCTATTCACATTAAATTCTAGAACAGTTAACTTACTTATAAATCCAGAATAACTTCTCAATAGATTGCGGTATTTTTTCTATCTGTCCGCATCCGATGTTATTGTCTCTTTCCTCCCGTCGTCGTCGCCGTCGTCACAGGAAAGCTTTCCAGAGGCGGGAAAGTTGCACCGGGTCCCATGATGATGGTGACGATGACGCGCGCTGGAGAAGGGGGGAGGGGTGACAATGAAGAGGCTTTGTCACTCACTGATGGTGCCAGTGCCGAGTGCGGCTATGATGTCAGTAGTGTCTGATGCGTGACTTCATTCATTATGCGCCGCTTCGAAGCAGAGAACGCCTACAGTGAGCGATAAAAGAGGACGAGTTCCTGCGACGAAGCGCACCGCAGTGAGAAAAGGTCGTCCGAAACAGACCTGGAATTCGTCTTGGTGTATTATATATGAGACGAAAAGAGAATTTTAGAGAAACCGGTGAAATTTTCCAGAGCATTTCGAATGAAATCGAGGCCGCAGTTCGTCTGGGCTTCCTGTAAGCGATCGCCTGTGCGGTTTTTTATGCTCCGCCGAGAAGAGCAAGAGCAGGCCTAAGGTTAGAGGACGACGATCCGTGTTCGACACCGGATTCGAATGACATCGCGCGACGAATTTCCGCATGCGTCGGCTTCGTTATTAAGTTTCTTGACGAAAGTTGGCGCTGAAGACGCGCAGACGACCTTTTGACGAAGATGGCGGTGGCAGACGACGACGTCGCGGCCTACACGGTGTCCTCCGACTTCGAACCCCCGTCGACAGGCGATGTCGTCGTCACGGTGAAGGACTTCGTCGAATACCAGGTGTCTGTATGGCTGATGAGCTACCTGGCACCGCTGATAATCGTCGTCGGTACCGTGGGCAACGGAGTCAGCGTGGTTGTCCTCCGGCACGTCTACTTCCGGGACAGCCCGATCTCGTTCCCTCTGTCCGCCCTCGCGGTCACCGACACCGCGGTCCTGTACGTGGCCCTGCTCCGGCAGTGGCTGATCGTCGTCGGTGCGGGCGAGCTGCGCGGTCGGCTCGGCCACGTCGGCTGCCAGGTTCACTTCATGCTGTCCTACTACCTGCAGCAGCTGTCCTCCTGGACGCTGGTCCTGGTGACCGTCGAGAGAACGGTCTGCGTCGCCCTGCCGCTGGCCGCCCGGGCGATCTGCACCCGCCGGCGCGTCGTACTGCTGTGGGTCTCGATCGCCGTGACGCTCTCCCTCCTGAACGGCCACTTCTTCTGGACGACCGCCTACGACTGGCAGCGGCCGCGCGCCTACGAGAACGCCACGGAGCTGATATGCGCCGTCGCCGAGGACTACCAGCGGTTCTTCGACGCCTGGAACTACGTCGACATGGCCGTCTACTGCCTCGTCCCTTTCGTCATCATCTTCGCCGGAAACGTCGTCATCGTCGCCTGCATCCTCCGAGCGATCAAGTTCCGCCGGCAGCAGCACTACTGCAGCCCGACGACTCTGATCCCCAACCCTCTCCCCTCGGCCGCCGCCGCCGCCGCCGCCGCCAACGCGCATCGCGACCAGATGACGTCACAGACGGCCATGTTGGTCGGCGCGTGCGTCCTGTTCCTGTTCACGACGGCGCCGTACGCCGTCTACTTCGTCGTCGCCGACGACCTGCTCGACAACCCCACCGCGCACCAGTTGGCCCGGGTGCACCTCGCCTACCGCGCGGCGTCGCTGCTGTGCTACGTCAACAACGCCGTCAACTTCGTCATGTACTGCCTCGTCGGAACCCGCTTCCGGCGGACCATAGTCGACCTCTTCCGGTGCTGGGGTCGCGGTCGAAAGGAGGTCGGCCGCAAGAAGGGGGTTCCGACCATGGTCACCCTGGAAACGAGGTTGACGGTGAAGAGGGACGCGGGGGGTAGAAGAAGCTCCCCGCAGCCCGTTACTTCATTACACGTAACGAAACTACAGTGACGTAGAGACGATGCTTACGTATGCTTACAGTTTACGTAGAGTCGTTTACTGTATATACAGACGCCATCTTGCTTACTCTTTCAGCGTATTTCTTGTAATTAAAGTCCAATGCATGCCTTAATATTTACATGTAACAATATGACAACCCTGTCTAGAACAGTGGAATAAAGACTCAATGGATTTAAGCAATTTAGCGCCATAAAATAATAATAATAATAATAATAATAATAATAATAATAATAATAATAACAATAATCCATTTATTGCTGCAGCTGTTTTTGCCTTTTCGTCCAAAACTATTCCACTTGTCCACAAGCCTTTAATCAGAGATGAATAGTCCGGAGATGAAAAGTCCGTGTCCGGAAATGGACGATCTTTAAAAACGCAAACGTATTTTCTTCAAAAAAAAACGTTCCCGCGAAGCAAGTCTCAGAATTGTTGCTATACATGTACTTGACAAAGAAGTTGCAACTGAAATTCGAGTGAGGTACAGTGCCTACCCAGTTTCACGCTATTTCTGCTAATTTTTACTTATTGGGATATATCAGTTTACCCGGAAAATACAGAAATGTACGTCTTGGCTAAAATAATCAAAAAGGCGCACAGCAAAATTTCATTAATAACGCGTAAACATTATTTTGTTAATGTGTACAAAATTGTATTTATGCGACTAATTAATTTTATAAATGTGTACTAATTATCTTTGCGCAGTGAAATATTATTACGCAGTTTCTATCATAAACTAATATTCTAGAAATTTGAGGCCAGAGCTCGATTTAAGATTAAGGGGAAACTTAACCCTCTATTTCCAAAGAATGTTCACTTCAGTCCAGACCCGCCGAGAGAAATTCCGGGCCCCTGTGCAGGAGGGTCGACGGGCCCCTGACAGGTTACAAGTCTTTGGAAAAAAATTGCCCACGACCTTTTCTTGCTTGCAACTCTAGGGCCCATGTACACATACCGTGGTGACCTTTTTTGTGTAATTATTAATGATAATACATCTTCATCGATGGGCCCGGGCCCACTCCAGGCCGCCGGACCCCTGTCCATTTCCCCCTCCTGCCCCCTCTCGACGGCCCTGCTTCAGTCACGTGAGCAGGCTAGTTGAAGCGATAATATCGCAAAAAATTGATTCGTTTATCGAGTATTGATCTACAGTCGACGTTTTATGACATCTGATCTGACAGTTCTTGTGACAGATCGATAGATAGCGTCAACTAAACTGCATGCCACGTCGATAAGATTTTAACAGAGATACTGTACATGTCCGACGTTGAGAGTGATATTATCAGGGCTATACTGTACTGTACATCTATGACGCGATTATTAAAGCAGATACTTTATATAGATACAAATATTTTTGTCGTTTTTTATATGGAAACAGGCTCATTCTACGGAAGTCTTCAAATAAGGCTTACTTACTTATCGGAGAGTGTCTGTAGTCAAGTAAGTGACGCACTTCGAAACACATGCTCCGTGTAAAAAGATGCACAATTCAAACGCATACTACTACTACTGCTACTACTACTGCTGCTGCTACTACTACTTCTACTACTACTACTGCTGCTACTACTACTACTACTACTACTACTACTACTACTACTACTACTACTACTACTACTACTACTACTACTACTACTACTACTAATAATAATAATAATAATAATAATGCATTTTTATAGCACCATTTCTAATACTCTAAAGGTATCAATTGTTGGTACTTTAAATCCATCAGCAAAAGAACGTGTCATTTAGGGAATCAGTCAGTGAGAAATTGTACAATCAAAAACGCCCATTAGTAACACTGAGCAATACAGGCGGAAATAGGCCCTAATCAATTTGCGATGAACTGACAACAATAGCGCTATAAAAATCTCTTGAAATGTTTGGTGACTCAAGTGCTCCGGTCAGAGCCACCTTAAGGCTTAGGCAGTTTAGACACTGCCTAGGGGCGAAAAATTTTTAGGGGCGAATTAAAACAGGGACGAAAAAATAATTTTTGAGGCGCATGTTTTCTTGGATAGAGTAATGAACGACTGAATATAGGCCTAATTTAACCCCTTAACTGGGGATCCCGGTTATATCCGTGCATTTTACAATGAGTTACAGCTAAATACACGGCTAAGGGGTTAATATTCTTTCCTTTCCTTTGCTATTCTTGGCATAAATAATAGCGGGCTGCATGACGTTAATGACATGAGCACCGTTGTTGTGGTAACTCTAATCTTGTTAGCGATAACACATGGACGAAAGTCAGTGGGTACTTTCATATTTTAACAGACCTGCTGTTTGTTATGTGAAATATCATCTTACGGTAGGCATAACGTATCAATTAGCGTTTGGCAGTTACTACGGTACCGTAACAGACCACTGACTTCCGTATTTGAATGGGCGAAAATTCAAATCTGCCCCGGGGGGCGTCCAAAATTCTAAAAACTGGCCCCGGCTCATGCAGTGGATCCAATGTTCTATTCCCTTTTGCGAATAATGATCGAGGACATTGACACGTTGCAATCTATCCGAGTGTTTAATCGAATCAACTGCACCCTTTGTTCGCCGTAAAAAACGCGTTTTTCGCCCGTTGTTTCGATATTGCCGGACTGTAAACATAACAATAATTGGATCCATGTCCGGCGTGGGGTGGGGTGGGGGGGACGCGCAAGTTCACGCTGTACCAACGGTGCTGTTACCCTAATATGCTGCATGGTCGATTGGTCGCAACGAGTGAAAAACGGCTGGACGCCCACAGGACGCCCAGTTTCGTCGTCATAATCATCATTATTATCGTTTTCGTTGTTTGCCGATTCAGCGATCGCCGCCGGCGTCTTCTCTGTTGATTTAATTTTCGATGATTAATAGAATTGGTTGGTTGTCTAAACAAGAAGCCCGCGAACGTGTAGTCGGCGGCAAAAACTTGTTGATTCATCATCGTTTGTGGTTTCATTTCCGGTGACCTTTACATTTTTCGGAAAATCCAACTAATCCGTCATGAACTCCGTTCGATATGACACAGTATTATACGTTAGCATAGACTTTAATTATCACTAGATAGACAGTGTTTTATCCAGGTCTGTTAGGAGGGGAGATTCCCCCCCCCCCAAAAAAAAATCCCAGCACTTACACAAATTTTGCATTGAATTGTGTCTTTCCCCAAACCAAGTCTTCCCCTCCCCCGAAAGCCTCAATTCCCCCCTCCCCCAAAGGCCTGGAGTCTGGATAAAACACTGCTAGATAGAGAGTCTTTGGTATCTGAAAGTGAAGCCGGTTTTCCACCATTTTACATCTGGTGTGTGTGTTAATAATATCCTTACGCTTCTGACGTCTCGACAATGGTTACCATAGCAACGCTGAGTGTAGATGGCGGAAAACTGCCTAGAATTTTCGACGTCCTAACCGTAGATGGCCTACATCCAGCGAGTATTAATGTCTATGTATACGTTACGGCGTCAATGAAACATTTGTCATTTCGATGGCGCCGTCTGAAAGAGTCGCTCGTGATGTGTGTGCGTGTGTGTGTGTTGGCACAAACAATAAGAATATTAATTATTCGTGGGGCTATAGGCATCAAGGGCGTAGACAGGAATCTGAGGGGGGATTATAAAGTTGGTATTTATATATTGTCATATATATATTACAGTTATATATAATATATTTATTATATTATATATTATATATATGTTATGTTATATATATATGTATATGTATGTTAACCCTAGAGCGCATGAGCTTTTTACAAACGTTAACGCATGACGGGGTCAAAATGACCCCAAACAGCAGCCACGTATAACAAAGTTATAAAACTATTTATTTATTACATTATTGTAAAACTATTTATTTATGACATATTAAATGCAAATAATTATACATGGTCATAGCAGTGGCGGCTCTAGGATTTGACAAGTGGGGGGTATTGGGGTGGCAACTTCTACGCATGGGGGCCAACTATTTGTTGCTAGGTATGTAGTTTATGTATAGGATCCCAACAGAGAGTTGTTTTGCACACCATCGCCTTCTTGTCAAATGTAGGTCTTCGGTTTCGCATTGTACACATAATAGAACTCCGAGTCAACTAGCAACCATACTTTCATACCATATTTGTTTGGTTTTGGTTGGTAAGTATTTTTAAAATGGGTATCGCCCACGAAATGGCATGAGCTGCTCATCTACTTTATTGTCCTGTGTGGTGACACAACATCGTTTTCCAAACAGTTGGCAATAAATGCGGTTCACACGTAACGAAATGGAGCAAATGTATCTGACTGACGGCGAACTCCACGCGTTTCACGATCATCGAATTGCATGTGGGAAAGAACTGCTTCGAAACGATTTATTGACGTGGTAAAGGTAAACTTGGGTCGTCCGAGTGATCAAGAACTCTATAGTTGTCTCGTTGACTTGTGTTGTCCCTTGCAGACACCATATGCATCAAATACAGCAAACCTATAACGACCTTCAGCTCCAGAAGTGTGACTGAAATGCAACTCAGTGGGTCTTTCCCTTCTGACTGCAGAGCATATTTGTTGGACGTTGGTATACTTCAGTATGTCATTCAGCATTGAATCCGGTACAAACAAAGAAAATACATCAGTCATTGTCCCTATTTTCCTTGCAGAATCCGCAGCCCAGGCCTTTTCCGTAATTAGATTGACTTGAACTGTCTGTGACTTGATGGGAGGAACAGAGCCCCAAGTTCGTCCTGACGCTGCTATGGTGCTACATATAATCTCTGGTCTACATATAACCTGTGGTTTTGTGTACTAACTGCCTCAACAGTTTGGTCGCTGATATCACTGGCAACTGCCAAACTTTCATCAGTGACAAGGAATCATTGCATCCTTTATCAGCATTAGACTGACTCATCTCTTGTGCAGGAATGACAGGATGGTCCAAATTGTCTTCGTCATGTGATGCCACGTCCGCATCGGAACTATCACTAGAATTGTCATTTAGCCAACCCCTAATCCTATTCAGAGCTTATGATTTACATAATCTTTTGCTCACTATTAGTCGCATTTATAACTATTTACAGATAATTCTCTGTGACAACTGCTAATCTCTACTTCACATGTAATAACACCACAGGAAACGCTTCATATATATATCATTGTAAATTATTATTATTATTATTATTATTATTATTATTATTATTATTATTATTATTATTATTATCATTATTATATAAAATAAGTGGGACCATATAATGACGATGGATTCTATCTCAAGCATTGTCCAGATTCCCCTTGAATGTATTAGTACCATTCCGGGGTCAAAATGACCCCGTCATGCACATGCTACCACTACTTACATAAACATCTGTAGTTACCCTTGGATGTTCAAAATTTACAAATCTATGTCATCTATGTCTAACTTGTAAGCTTTTGGAAGATGTCACCAAGGCTCGCCGCAAAATCTTTTTTGGGGAGAAAGTTATTCTACAAAAATACTTGCTTCGGGGTCAAAATGACCCCGTCATGCGTTCTAGGGTTAAATATAGGCATACTCATAGATATTTTTACACACCCTAACATCCAAACACCCCCCCCCATTTGAGACCGACACCTCCAAAACCCTCCTCCAATCTCAGCTATGGGATGACCTGTTTTGCTTGTCAGACTTTTTTGGGCAGGGGACCCCCATAATTTACGGACGCCCCCAAAATCGATAATCCTAGAAATGACTCTGGGCATACTGTATTTTCTACATACTAATACTGATAACTTCGCCCCTGTTAGGCACAGTGTTTGGCTGTCGCTTGGGTTTGGAACGCGCGAATTCTAGAAGCTGTTGAATCGATGGTTGCGTTAGTTTGTCTGTTTGTAAGGAAATGCTACGTTTGAAACCACGATTGATAAAAACTCCAATACGTTGGC